>CM056993.1:217332833-217823335 GCA_029891345.1 Dryococelus australis | reverse complement strand
ACTTGCCTGGGTCCCGCTTTAAGTGACGTAGTTTTGTTGTGCGAATCTCAGTTACAAATTACTTAGCGGGAATAGTGAACGTGCGCCTAACTGAGAGTTTCCTTATAAATGGTTTTTAAACAGTCAATATTCGTAATGAAAAGTCTTAAAAAGATTATGCAATATACACCAAAAATAAATTTGAAGTTATTATTTTTTAATATTCGTATTGTTTTTCTATTTTTGAGCTCAACTTGTACTTGTATAAGTAAATGTAAAAACATTGTAATGGTCATTTAAACACTTATGATAGCGCGCATTAGTTTTAAATTTTGATAAAGTGCCTGGGAGAGGGATAGAGGAACCTTGGAGAAAATAAAATGGCTATAACTTTAGTTGTCATGTTTTACTTAGCGAGGAAAAGCTTGAACACCTTTTTGTTTTTTAATAGGCCAAAATTTTTAAATCTCAACTTTAGTAACACAAAAGTTATTCAAAATCTCACATTATAAATATTTTCATATTCTTAAACAACTATGCATATAATGGATATAACGAATGAAAAAATTCCATCCTTCTCAGCAAAATTTTTTATTTTGTATCAATCACTTTTGCATAGTTCATATACACCGTATATTTGGTATCACCTTACTTTCTTTCTAGTTTATTTATACGAGCGAATTGCAACACTCAGTTAATTCCTGAAAGAAAAAGTAGCTATCACATCAGCAATACTGAAACAACAAACTAATTAAACATAAAATTTGCGACATAAGACTGATTAATTCTGTACATCACGTTCTTTCATTTATAAGAACAATTTAAATATAAAATGTGGCCGTAGCCACTGAACAGACAAATTACTATTTAAATTTGAAATAATATAATGATCGTTAGAAAATGCATTTTGAATGTTAACATAATATACATTTAAAAAAGATAATTAATATATTATAATAATGATTAAATGCATAGATCACAATGCATTATATTAACAATTATCGCAGTACATAACTGTAACAATATTTTGACATTATTCCAATGCTCGAAGAAATCAAATTGTGACTCCATTTTACAATCTGGAAATAAATTAAATTCTTCCTATGTATCTTCTTGAAACTTACTGAATTGCCTTTATCTTTCTCTGATTTTCAATCATGCATGCAGGGTTTCTTATAGGCACTGACCATGTGAACCTAGGATCAATTAACTCCGGAAATAGGCAATTTTTATTAAAAAAATTCCAGTTTTGGCATCATTTTTTTGTTCCACAATTCATATTTTCTTTCTATTCTTTCAATTCTTATCCCTAGTAGTGTTCAGAGGCCGAACAGACAATATTTCTGCGAGTAACATGTAATTGCCCTTGCACTTGTAGGTGAAAACCGTGATTCCCCCCCCCCCCCCCCCCCTAAATTCTTAAGACGTTTTCTGACTTGTCAGTATTCAATGCTGTGACTTTATTTTACATGTATTGCCTCTTTGGGTATCATATGTGAGGCGGACGATGGGCACTTAATTTATAAAATTCCGTCGTCTCCTACAAGCCCGTCTGGGGTGGCGACGAAGTAAGGAATCTCCGAATCAATAAAAAGTCCACACTCTAAAATGGTTAATTTTAGTTCTTGCTCCATCTCTTCCTTTGCAAGTTTTTCTTTATCCCTTCTGTATTTCATTGCTTCGGTATCGATTCTGCTGCATAATATACCCTTTACTGTAGATTCACAACTCGTGTATGGCTTTATGTTACATATTCGTCCGAAATGTGATGCTGTAAGTATTTTCCGTCTTCTCTTTGCATTACGGTTGCCCTATCGACTCTCTGTTTCTCACTTTCTGTCATTTGCAAGGAGTCGAGAAATTCTCTGCATTCCTTCTTGAAAGTCTTTGGATCCATATCCGGTTTTTCTGCATCGGTGCCATAGAAGTTATCTGAAAGCGCCCGGTGGAGAAAAGGCTTACGACACTTCTTCACTGTTGCCTTTCTTTTGGCCTTACTTGCTGCAATTTTAGTTCTGCGCTGTATTCCATAATTTGACAGAATTTTCCCGGTATTTTTTTTGTACATTGTTTTATGTAATGTATACAATGGCATCCCCGTATTGTGTTCTACAACTGCTCCTGCGCATCTGCCAGTGTAAGATCGTCTAGTGGAAAAATTAATTATCTTTCCATCAACAAATTTAGCTACTGCCGAATTGTGTTCTGCAGGGTTGTTGCACACCTTGTGGATTAAATTTCTGCTGTGGTTGCTCATCTGTCTTACTACACCAGCTATATTATCATGCAGACCACTTTTATTAAGTTCTGTCACATAATTACGATCTACCATCTGACTTATAAAAGCCTCTATATGAGCAGAGGGAATGATAGTCAAATATATGGTTTGTACTTTTCAAGATGTCTTTCCGTAATTCTTCAACTTTTTCATGCCGTTCTTCTTGCCGCTTGTCTTCTGCAGCTTTGTTTGACAACAGCTGTTCTGAATCGAAGAATATTGTCACCAAGCTTCTTTCTCATGACAATATCATCAATCTGTTTTTCTTGTAGTTGCAATGTCCTTAAATTTATTACAGAAATTACGCAGAAGATGATTTGTAGACTCAATTTTTTCGGCGGTAACATTTATGTAAGTATGCGCGTCAAAAATTCTTTTGTACACATTACTATCACCATCAGCAATTAGTTTAGTATATTTTATACAATACATTTCTTGACTCTGGTAGAAACCTTCAACAATTAGCGTGGCTTCCATACTTGATGGGCTTTGGTTTTCCTCCTAGTTCTTGAAGCATGTGTGCGGCTTCGGAATTTTCCCTAATGCTGCAGCATGGCAACAGGTTGTACAGTACTTGTTTTTTACGCAGAAAAAGTGTGTTTTTTTTTCAGTTCTGAATCCTACTATCGCAGCCTGTAAAACCATATGAAAAATTATTATTTGCGAGCGAGAAAAAAATTACATTGATTAGGCAAGTAAAAATGTAATTCATATTTGCATACATTATCTTAAGTTATGCCAGTAAAACCATGTATATTCATCAGTGAAAACACTAAGGTTAGTAACATCGCTTTGCGCTTATGATAATGTAGTAAATTTATAGAACCGTTTTGTGTATCATATTGTACCTTCATATCGTGTGAAACTGTCGAAGTAATGAGAGTTTACAACCGTTAACTTCTGTTTGCGTTCCAAATACAAAATCCATTTGTGCAAAGGTTTTGGCTAGAAGCTGCAAATATAGTTACTCTAGTTAAGGCTTTAAAAATTTGGTTAACACTTGCACTAAGACTAGAGTTCATTGTATCAGCTGTAATTAAAATTTGTGTGTTCATTTATTAGTTTTGACCGTGTTTACAACAGTGATTTTGTAATCAGTTTGGTACGAAAATCCAATTAAAAATTAAGTTACTAAATTTCGTTAATACTGGCAGTTATTCTGACAAACAAATACATTTTATAAAAAATTACTTATGTAAGATGTATCCCAAATGATTGAATGATGAGTACATTTCAACTTTCATTTTGTCGAATCGCCAATGGTAAACCTTTGGGTACAAACTGTACGCCAGAAATTTACGCGTATTTTTCTTAGGTGTAAATTCTTTTCGACAATGTTGCATGAACTACAGGCGAGATATAACCGCAGTTATGCCATTCTAGAGATGGTAGTTTATCGCTAAAATGTCGGACATCAAGACAGGTCTCACCAAATGCTATGGAGACTAATACCGGGCAGCTGGCGATTTTCAGTGCGAAAAGTGATGGCCGTGCGCTCTGCCGGCTTGAGGTGGCGACCCCTTTGTTTTCATTTACCGTCGTGCGTTTTAGACTGGGAATTGCTTATGTTTTATATAGTTTTAATGATTTTAGTGATTCGCGTTCATTGAATTACCATAGCAGGTGGCATTTACACTGTGAATTATTGTTTCAGTTACACAATTAGTTCTGTAAAATCTATTCCATTTTCAGATTTGCTTTTCCACTAACGAATATCTTTGTAATATTTTTACTCGTTATTTACAGCGCATACATAACATGAAACACAAGTTTCTGAAGCGTGACATTCATGTTCTGGTATAAACACTTTACTAAACAAAACCTTACTTTAGAATTGAAAATAAGAAAGGAGGTGCGGGGAGACACCAATTTTGTCCCCCCCCCCCCCTTTTTTTTTTTCCTTCGTCTACCAAAAAATAATTCCAAGATCCAACACTGTGTGGTGTCCGAGCGGTCTAGGGCTGAACATAAACATTCAATAAGAAATTATTTAAGTCAGTTTAACACATTAAATTAAATCAAGCACTGAAACGGTCACACTTTTAATTATACATCTACTTACTTGGCGACGTGGCGGAAGACGACATGGGAATTGTTAATATAAAATAAAATATGAACATTAGAAGCAATAACATGATATAGCCACATTGGTGAAGGAGAGTGAGTCTCAGCGCAGCTCAGGCGGGTCGTCCCAGGCGGTGATGTGCAGTCTCTGGTGCCCTCTGCTGAAGTTTCTCTTCTTCAGGCCATGCATAGCATAATAAAGTAACATGAGTGTAGTGGGGAGAAGTCTCCCTTCACCAAGAAGTCGCGCAAGAGCAGTCTCTCACCAATGAGAAGTCATGGCGAGAAGAGTCGCCAACCAATAAGAGAGCAAGGTTAGGGCGTCAGCCAATGAACTGGAACTTTGCACACGGCCCCAAAGTGTGGTATCGAAATAATATGATGGGAAAATAGCGCGTGATACAGCGCGTGATTCCAGGAGTCATGGGACGAAAATATCGTGAAAACCAGGACGTATTTCCCGTCAAACATGGTTAGCAATCGTAGTCACGCGGTGCTGAAATCACTGCAGACAGTATTAGAGCGGATACAGCTTCCTGTCGCAGGCACCGCAGAACGATAAGTTGCGAAAATACTTCACTAAAATGTTCTTTCCCTGAACTGGAATGCTTGCGGAATGCCCGCGGCACTACAACTGGCAAGTAAAACAAAAATATATGCCATTAATATGTCCTTAATTTAAAAAAAGGGCAGTGATAAATATTTAGGATTAATTTTCCTTTGTTGTTTGGGACTACAAAGTCGTGCATCACAAACACATAATCAGCCCAACAGCATCTTTCAAGAAGCTAATTTCCAAAAATGTTTTACTGCATGGGAACTAAAACTATTTGCTTATGTAAAATGACATTGCCATGGGTCTGATCACTTTATTCGTGCGTCAGTCAAGAAAACATTGAAATTATTAGAAATATAAATATTTCAAAGATTTCTTAATTCTTACACATATGCGCATTAACAGAACAGAACGCATTATAAAGAATTTCAGTATTCACAAGTGTTTGACACGTTTTAATTCGACATTAAGACGTGGAAATACTTTATTCCTTCCGTCTTCAGCAACTTGACTGGGCGCTGGCCACTCAGTGTGCCCGTTAAAATACATGCAGATAATAATTCCTTCCGTCTTCAGCAACTTGACTGGGCGCTGGCCACTCAGTGTGCCCGTTAAAATACATGCAGATAATAGCAGTGACATTTTCAAAAGTGTTAATATCCATAATGCTCAAATAGCTGTAAATGGGCTATAATAGGCCAAAAAATGTAATTTCTAGCTCATAGAACTTTGCCTGGGCGCGCTGGGTGGCATGTTTAGCACTGCAGGATCGCGTGTAGATGACTTGTGACATCTTCAGAAATATCTACAGTAGTTTTAGATGCCATTTAGGGGGCGCGGGAATAAGACGGCCTAGGATGCTGCCATGTCGGACTACAACTCTTATTACGTATTTTATTTTCGGAAGTAGTTACATCAATTAAAACAACAACGGAGCACTTATTTAAAAATGGAGGCATTAATATAACGTATCAAGCTTGGAATTGTTTCTTAAACAGTTAATGCAATAGTCTTGTGGAAAATCCAGTCAAATGCCTTTTAACATCTAAAAACTTAACTACTGTATAGTGGCACCAGTTAAAGGTATTTATAATATGTTCAGATAATCAGACGATCTCAAACACAGTAGTGTGCATTATTTTTTTCAAGCCGAATTATATCCAAGAAAAATATTCGCTTCACGAATATGACTTTCTAAGTGATGCAATAAAACTTGTTCGTGAATCTTAGAGAGTGAGCTGATCAGGCTCAAAAGGCTGTAATTTTGAGGTTGAGTCGGGTCAGGGTACACTGTGACAGTGGCTCATGTCCAAGAAGTAAGCACGTGTGCACGAGTAGGCCTACAATTTACATTGATGCACTAGGCTATAGCATCGATCACTCTGTCAGGCAGCTGCTTGAACTATAGCCCGCAGGGAGACGACTCCCGGTTCTCTGTGGGGTTTCGTATGTTGTATAATGCGCTCGACCTCGTCAGCACGCATAAATTCAAGCTCTGGAGCTGAAGGCAGCTGTAAACACACTCTAGGTCCGTATAGACGCAATTCACGCGAGATGGGTCCAGGGATTGACGTTAGGTTGAAACACAACTTCTAAATGAACGGCCACAGTCACAGCTTTTTGTTGAGACGTCTTGGTCATGTCTGCATTGCCTCGAAGAGACGGGATTGAATCGCGTTTCTTTATAAATGTCGTAGTCATGTGCCAGAGACTGGTGTCATACGTGCAGAACTGCGGCAGTTTTTCATTCCAGAGATCTGCCTGCCAAAGTGATATTCCAGTATCAGTTCACTAAGTTTATTTATTCACCCCTAGTTTGCCTCTTTGTAAATCGAGAATAGCATCTGCGTAGCTAATTTTCCCCCCTAAATTAGCTCCCTAATGTGTTCAGGGAACGGATTTTTACGATACATAGTCTTAAATACTGCTTTGAATTGACTACGCGATGTGGTCAATAGTGGATTATTATTCCTGCGGAGGAAGGGGTGTTACTGAGTTGTCAGATTTATTTGCTCTTCCGGGAAATCCTCAAAGCCTGGCCAGTTTGCATTATTATCGTCTTTAATTTTGGTATGTGTCATATTGTCCATGTCAACATCATTAAACAACATGTGGACCTAGTAATGGTCCGAGGCCAATTCGTGAAACACTTCTTATTTAAAGGTCATGCAAAGATCCTTTGCACTATATATAGTATATCGGGCTGAAACTAAGCCTGCGAGGGCCCAAAAGTGTGTTCGTTAGGCGCGATTATTTATTTCCCTAACCTACCTTAAAACTACGAGTATCGAGTATTGACTATCCACGACAAACAATCCCAAGTAGGGGGTTTAGTATTTAAATCGCACACCGCTAGTAAAACTGACGAAGAGTTAAATAATTCATCGAGATACCGCATGTCTGGCAGGCAGTAATCTGTGTGAATAGAAACCGCATGCTGGTTATTTTATAAAATATGTGTCTATATTTAAGTCCCAATATTTACAATAAAATTTGTATTACATGTCCACTCATTCCCACCTCAGTTCAGTCCATGTCCCACCAGTCCGCAATGTTCTAGACTTCTCCGAGCGCCCTCACGCACAGTAGGCTTCACTCGTCTGGATTCACGAACACCTTGTCTGCCGTCGTCTCGAACTTGACTTCGCCCTCCGCACTCAGACAAAAATCTTCTACCAAAACTCCTGGCCGTTGGACCGCTGCAGTATTTATAGGGTTGTAGGTCATCAACCAGAAATTTCGATAAATCCCGCGTAGCACCGAAGTCTTAATTCCCAGAATATTCTTGCACCTTCTGTATGTTTGTCGGCTCCTCAGCAGGGTGAGGAGGAGATGCTGTGACGTCAGCCAGGTCTGGCAGCTGTCAATCACTCCAGGGCTCCCGGGGGATGGCAGTGAGGCGGCGAGTGCGGTGCCTGGTTGAGGGGAGGATCGAGGTTGGTCACTCCAAGCCGTGCATAACGGGAGCTGGCCCTGGTGCCAGCTGCTGCCCATATCATTATGAATTACCGATATGTAAGTACATTTCTCCCTGATTTTATTCATACTAATTATAAACAATGTCTTATAATTTATATATCAACTCTAAGTAAAAGTTCACTGTTACAAAATATAAGATGTTAATACGTCGCCACCTAAATTAATCTCTTTGTCCATTCTTTAGCAGGAATAGCCTGGGGTAGAGTAGCGATATTGTGGGCGTGAATGCATCTAATTAATAGCTGCGATGGGGACCTGTGCAGCAAAATGTTATCTACCAGCACTTGTTTCTTATTAAGAAGGCTTCGGGCTTTCCAATAAGCAATCTTATTAACTATACTACACCAAATGGAGGGACCACGGTGGCTTTAGTGGTTAGGCTACTTGACCTCTCACCAAGGCGAACCGAGTTCGATTTCTGCAACCCCCCAACCCCCCACCCCCGCCGGATTTTCCCGTGTGGAAATCGTGTCGGACGATGCCGCTGGTCATCGGGTTTTCTCGGGATCTCCCTTTTCTCCCACCCTTGCATTCCAGCGCTGCTCCATACTCACCTCACTTCTTCCTCATCCGCTCTCGATACCTCGATGTTAAGAGCCTCTCAAATCTCTTCACTCACTCACTCACTACACTAAAGGGAGGGCAGATTTTCCAGCTGCTCTGTAGCAGACATTTGACTGCTTGCTTGGAACCGTCATCGTGAAATATAGTAGGGCCTGACACTTGTCAACATTCCCGTATTTAGTGTCCGTCCTGATGATTTTAAAGTTATTAAAAACAAAGTGAACACTGGTAGGCACTCGCGTCCTATTTGCGACAACCAAAGCGACTCTCATGCTGTACATCTGGCTTGGTGACACAAAGACAAATTCCTCCTTGACTGTTAGAAACTTAGGCGTTGCTATGGATGGACATCTCCACTGGGTTGAGCATATGTAAAACAGTATACTACATAATTCATTATATACACAGCTAGTGTGTAGGTCTATATATATATATATGTAAAACAGTATACTACATAATTCATTATATACACAGCTAGTGTGTAGGTCTATATATATATATATATATATATATATATATATATATATATATATATATATATATATATATAGTCTGGCACGATGTGTTTTATGCTCTGTTACAGCCAATGGCTACAGAGATTGGCCGCTACGAAGTAGACATAATTCCCGAGGATAAATTAATAATAAATCATTTAAGTTAGTTAAATTTAATCTTGTCTCTTCTCAGGATTGTATCATCTCTTCCCAGTTATCTAAAAACCAGTAAGTGTTTAAGTGTTGGCCCTGCTGACACTTACTGGCAACTCACTCTTCTATATTTAATTCACATGTTCTACTGGATAATCAGAGGGAATAGGGCCAATAGCACCACTTCCCTCACCAGAGTGGTGTGCAAGCACCACTCTGGTTGGACCAGCGCTCCCTCCCACAAAATCAAGGCAAAGGATAAATAAATTTTCTGTCCCCTCTCTACTAGTTCTTTCATCTCTACTAACCAGAGCATGTTTCCAAACACTCTGTTCTGTAGCATTTATTATTAATGCATGCAACCATTTTGAATCATTTCCTGTCGGCAGGGTTTTTGTGATGTCTGTGCCGTTTTTTCCCAGTCTCTTCTTAGTTATAGTTTAACTATAGGTATACTTAGGGAGGTAGTCATGGCCCCAATCACTGGCCATCGCTGTCCATTCCCTCTCTGCCGCAATGCATGTCTCCTTGCATGATTGCCTTCCCTTGTAGGCGTAAGGGTTTCTCCCTGAGACGCAAGTAGCATCCCGATCCTACATCCGATGTACATCAAATACTTAGAATTAGAGTAGGTTAGGAAAAATCTATATGTTTTAAATGGGAGCTGTATGGCTGTGGCTGGGATTCTTATGCTCGACTCAGCAAGTGCTTGGAAGCCGGGTTCCCACGGGGTCAAGTGCACGACTATCTCCACGACTTGTACTAGAAAAGTAGTTAACTTGCCAAGTAGTGCATTACCACGGATGTTCCCACGAATCCGTCCTCTTCTATCCTCAGTCGTGTGTAAACTCCCGCCATGTCATCGATGCACATCGATTGTGAGTTACGAAATTAGTAGAAAATTTAAAACAAAAAAGAAGAGGAATATTTGCGTACGCGAGTTGGTAAAACTGTATGAAACACTGGGAGCTTCAAGAGCACTGTGCAGTGAACTTATGGACGAGCATGAAATTGGCCATACAAATTTTTATAGGTTAAATGGAAACCAATACATCTGGCTACTGGATAAAGTGAGAAGGCGAATACAAAAAGCTGATACTAACATGAGTAAATAAATCCTTGCTGAAACGAAACTAGACATTACTTTGTGTTTCTTGACATCAGGTGAATCATATGCTAGTCTCCAATACTTGTTCAGGGTCCCTAAAAATTGTATGGGTAAACTTATTCCAGAAGTGCTGGATTCTATGTATGGTGCACTCGCTGAATATACTACCATCCCAACTTCTGCCGAGCAGCGAAGGCAATGGAGGATTTTCAGAGAAGTGGAATTTCCCTGGTTGCTGTGGGGCTATCATTCGCAACCTTTCCATCAATCTTCCAATCTTTCCATCAATCTTTCGCTATATTTCCATCAATATCAGAATATTTCCATCACTCTCGCAATCTTTCCATCGATCTATCTCAATCTTGCCATCAATCTATCACAATATTCCTATCAATCTTCCAATCAACCTCTCGATCAATCTGAATTCCTTAATCGATCATTCAATCAATCCATCAGTTTGCCCCCACCCACAAGTATAGAAATTACATTCATTTTCCAACTGTCTTCAAATTTGTATGTGTTGACATTCTTAATCTTTCGTATACCGTACACTATCCATGCATATTTAGTACTTAGTCTTCATTAATATTCTGTATGCGGAAATTTACCTTAATAGTTGGGTGCTCATACCACTACTATAAAGTTGTAAGGTAAAAAAAAATATACGACACATAGAAATAATTATTTTGTAAAAAAAAGTTAACGTTATTTTGTAATTGCAATTTCAAAAGGAAGCAGTTCATCACATTATATGATATAATTCCTGACCTTCAATTCATTAATGATTGATGTTAATGTGCGGTAAATCTCCATCTTGTTGCAAAGCGATCACATGTCTGAATCTATCAACTAGTTCATTAGGGTCTTTGGGAAACGTACAGAGAGTATTCTTAGCATCTTCTACCTTCTTCACTTCGCTCGTCACAGCAAATGTGGTAGAGGAGTGTGCCAGCGCATCGAGAAGATAGCCATCGTCTTCAGAACCATAAATGTCTGCACGTTCAATTTCATCACTGCTGTCTTCATGATCACTCCCTGTTTTGTATACCTTATAATTTTTTTTCTTTGTAGCAGGAGTTGTATGATCATCGGTATTTAGAGCTGATGGCTGTTTATTTTGAATTTCATCGATTTCACGAGAAAGTCGTGAAACTTTATATTTCGCACGTCGTAGGCCACTCATTCCACCATCAACTGCATCGTCATAATCGTCTGTGGAATCAGTTCCCTGGCGACAACACTTGCTGGCTCCCAGCAGATAAATACTTGCAGTTCTTGATGTGGTTATTCAATGTATCGCCTTGCATAAAATGCACGGGACCAATATCGTAATAATTTATTATGCGAAAAGGACTCTTCGTATGTGTGATTCTATCGTGTCACTGAGCATTTTGACCGAAGGTAAAAACTCGATCGCAGAATCGACACAGTCGACAATCAGACAGCGATGATGCAGGTCGAGGCTCCATGTTCGTTGAAGCCAAAGGTAGGCTTTCGTATTCACATTCCATCTTTACTGTCTAGCGAGAGAATGCTTCCAAATCGATGTTAACTTCTCAATGTCTGAACATCTCAACTAAGGTATCAGCGTGCGTCACCGCTCTATATACGGTATAGACATCCTCACATCACTCGGAAAAACTGTCAGATTGTTTCTAAGTCCACGATAAAATTTATAACTTTACAAATTTAGTATTGGAACTCAGGTCCCTACGCCTTGCCTAACAATTATAGGTTGCTTAAAACTTTGTATCTGATGTGCGTGAAAACCAAACAGTGGGAAATTAATGTACCGACATATCTA
The DNA here is from genome assembly GCA_029891345.1 of Dryococelus australis. Classification (NCBI taxonomy): domain Eukaryota; kingdom Metazoa; phylum Arthropoda; class Insecta; order Phasmatodea; family Phasmatidae; genus Dryococelus; species Dryococelus australis. Next base: position 217,811,356 of record CM056993.1, on the reverse strand, counting down.
ATACACTTACAAAACTCGAGTCATTACTCTAATTTCGAACCGCTTATCTCATTCTGTTCCTATATCAGACGCCCGAGACTTACAATTCGTCTTCATTATACATTCCTGAAAGTCTCCGAAACACTAGCAAAAACAACCAGATTTTTTCTACGCCCGAAAGAGAATGAATAAGTATTTTTTATAGTTTCGTGTCTCGAGCTAAGGTCCCTTCACCATATATCGCCTATGGAGATTGCTTAGATGTATATGCCTACACATATTAGGCACGCACAAGCACGTAAACAGAAAGAAAATCACATATAAAAGTTCGTTAAAATTTATCCAAAACTCTTGAAATTAAAAAACTGTAACACCTTTATTTCATTCCGACTTTTCTTTTAATACTTCTGTTTCGCCTTTATTGTATATTCCTGAAACATTCTCCCATCACGGAGTGAAAATGCCAGCTTTTTTCCCAAGTCCGATAGAAAAATTATTTTTTATCAGTTTCAGGTCTCGAACTGAGAACCATGCCTAACTGATGGATATTGCCTAACGGGTGCGTATAAGCACGTAAACAGATCAGTTCAAAAGTTTTACCTTGCAGTAAAAAATTACAGTTATCTGCTCTATGATGTAAATTAAAATGTGGTGCAAAATAGCACATGTAACGCACATAATATATTTTATAGTTTATACTGAAATATTACATTGAATTAATATGCATGACACCAAATTCTGTGATATGTTTGTTGAACTACACAAAATATTTGGCATCGGTTTACCAACCTAACACTACAATCGTTTCTCATTTTTGTGCAAGGTGAGGCACATGAACGAAATACTCGTTCAAAGGATGATAGCTCGCGAGCCCTAATCACAAAACAATTTTTTCTCAAAATCCTTTTCTGTTAATGCTGTCGAGATAATGGAACCAGTGGCCGATAAGAACATGAGACTTTACTTCCAGAAAACTTGTAGCTTTTAAGAAGTTTCATGAGAACTATTCAATTGTCTCACTGCCGCTAAAATTATTGTGATGTGTGATACATCTTTTAACATAACTATTTACATTTTAAATAGGTATACTGTAAATTTAGAAAAAAAAATACAGTTGTAGGAACAACCGGCTCATAAAAAATATGCGAAATAAAAATTATCCTCTAAAATTTATATTTCATGTTGTTTATTTATTTGTGTTTTGTTTATGCAGGCAATACTAGGACCATGGAGGCCCTGTAATATATCTAATCAGCAGTACAAGTTAAATTACACACTATGAAAAATGTAATGCAATCTAATAGGTATAACAAGTTATAATAACATTATGTAATTAGATATTAATATTACACTGCAATACATCATAGCAATTTTAAATGACTTATTGATGATAAAGATAGTGGCGCTTTTTCTTTTATACTTAGCAAATGGTCTTACACTAAAACACTCATTCGTCTTGCCCTTTCATATTTTTTTACCAACTCTTTTATTTTCTCACCACAGAGAAATGAAGGATTATTCATAGCAACTTCAACAATTTACTATTGCTGTTATTTGTGCAACATCCACGCCAATTCCTTTGTAAATTGTGTCTAAATACAAGCAATACGACAATGCATAACAGCAAAACTACAATACAAAGTAAACCATTAAAAAATAACACATAACATTTTAGCTAGGTGTAATGATATTACATAACAAGGGATACTTATTATATTTCAAAATAACCTAATAATAGTGACAATCATGATTTTTTTTTTCTGTTTATGAAATGTCATGTTGGTGTTTTACACAGAAACGCAATACACAGGCAAAACAATAACGTATAAAAGCAAAACAACCATGTAGAACAGCAAAACAGCATCCGTTGAGTAAAATTTAATTACTTTTGACATAGGTACTCAAAACACTATTCGTTCTTAAGGGGATTGACGTTTGGAGTTCTTTATTATAACTGACAGTGAGCTCCACAACCCAGAAAGCTGAACAGTGGAAATTTCTCCTTAAAAGTTTGACTTGTGCCGGGGTATTTTGAGGGTATGGTTGTCATTGGATCGAGTATTATGGTTGTGGTGAAAAGGCAATGTTCGAATCTACTGGGGAAATAGACTGGACAGCTTATATTCAGTACTTTGAAAATAGTCAAAGTGAATGAAGATCCCTACTTTTATCTAGCTCTAAACATGCAAATCTTTCTCAGTGTGGAGTGATACGGTAATGCGAGCATATGTTAAATATGAACCTAATGCTGGAAGTTAATTTCTTTCATTTGTGAATGTTTTTGAAAAGAAAAAAGAAGGGATAGTGTTGTGATCGTAAGTTGGCAGGCGTGCACAGTTTGTATGTATAATGGCGGACCTAAGTGATCTTGTAAATAGAGTGGCCTTGGTAGATAGACAATCAGTTATTAATGTAATGTAATTCGTTTGAGATCCATGATATATAATAAAATATTACAAAAACATAACATGTTGCAGTCGGTAGTCAGCTCGGAAGTTTACAGATGTGCGCAGCATAATTCCGCATCACTTTGTGGTTGACAGCAGTTGTAAGGTTATGGAAAGACGGGCGGTGGTGTGATCGTAATGATGGAGTCGTTTAAACCACCGTCGGCTTTGCTTCTCGATGGCAATCTGTGTGAAAACTATTGGAAGTTCAAACAGAGTTTTGATATTATCGTGCTAGCGATGGGGTACGACTCGAAGTCGTCAGTTGTTAAGGTGGTAATGTGGTTGAACATCATAGGTGAAGAAGCAGTTCAGTTATACAATACCTTTGACCTGTCGGAAGCTGAAATGCAGGATTTCGGTAAGGTAAAGGAAGCCTTTGAAGACTATTGTAACCCTTTAAAAATCACTGTAATTGAACGTTATAAGTTTAACTGTCGCTCGCAGGAAGAAAGGGAACCTTTTGACTCGTTTTTACGGAACTTAAAAAGAATTGGTTAAAAGTTGTGAATTGGCCAGACTGACAGTGTTGTACAGGACCGAATTGCGAGAACAAGATTTAAGTTTGTCAAAGACAGTGGAACAGTGTGGGGTTGCAGAGTTTGGCAAGCAGTATGCAGACATGGAACAAAGTATGATTGTTAATTCAGTTAGGTGGTGTGTGGACACCTGGAGTGCTGAATTTCAGTGTGAGGGGCAAGTGGTTGACACAGTATGGAAAAGTTGAAAACCAAAACTTACTGAACACAAGCAGACAACCAAAGTAAATTGTAAGTGTCGTTGCTGTGGAAAGGTACATACATAGGAAGACTGCCTGCCCGGCTTTAGGAAAGCTTGCTACAAATGTAAACAGTTGAATCACTTTGCAGCCTTCTGCACCAACCAAGTTGAAGAGGTTAGGTTGACAGACGGAGAACCGGGAACTTACAGTCCAAATACACTTCAACTAGAAGAGTTCTTCACTAACACGTTAGAAGTTGCAGAAGCAACCTCTGGAGTTGAAAGTGGAAAGCCAGGTCGGAAGGAGTGGATCTATGAAATTAGGATGGAAGGCAAGACTGTGAATCTCAAGCTTGATACTGGCTCTGAGGTAAATATTATAAAGCAGTGAATTGTAAGGCATGTGGCTAACACAAGCCAGTTAAACCAACCTAACATAACCTTGGAAGGGTTTGGTGGCAAAAGAGTGAGACATATAGGCGTTATTAAGCTGATGTGTAGTATAAACAAAGCTGAGAGTGGCCACAAGTGGTTACAGTTTGTTGTTGTGCAAGGTGGCAACTGTAGAATACCTATTCTAGGACTGCCAGGGTGTATCTATTTAAATCTGGTTTCCTGCAATTTTGTGTACAACATATACAAGGGTGATCTAAGAGAAGATAGGTTTAGAGCAGAGTTTACAGATCTGTTCCGGGGAATAGGGTGTATTACCAACAAGTGCAGCCTGATTGTTGACAAATTGGTCTAGCCAGTTGCTAAACCTCCAAGGAAAGTGCCTCTTACCCTGAGGGCCAAACTCGAAGGTAAGCTGCATGAGTTTGTTAAGCTGGGTGTTATTGCTTAAGCGGAGCAACAATGCAGATGGGTCATTAATTTAGCAGCAGTAGAGAAGTCAGACAAGTCACTTAGACTGTGCTTAGACCCAGTCGAACTAAATAAAGCAATATACAGGGAATAACAGATGATACTGACTCTAGAGGAACTGAGTTGTCAGTTGAACAATATGGCTACTTTCACTGTGTTAGATTTGAGGATGATTTTTATCATGTGGAGCTGGATGAGCCATCATACCAGTACTAGATGTTCAGTACACTATTTGGTTGTTACAAGTTTCTTAGGTGCCCCTTTGACCTGGCAAGTGCACAAGAAATCTTTCAACGAGTGAATACACAGAACATTGGTCACATCCCAGGTGCAATTGTTTACTTCGATGACCTATTGATTGCAACTGAAAGTGAATGTGAACAGGATAAAGTCTTGCTTCAAGTGGCACAGAGAGCTAGGAAATTGAATGTTAAGTTCAACTCAAACAAAATTCAATTTAAACATGATGAAGTCGAGTATTTTGGACATGTATTCTCTAAGAATGTGACGGAACGAGATCCTTACCAGCTATAGGTAGTCCTAGCCCTATCAATGCCTACCAACAGGGTTGAGCTGCAGAGAGTGTTGGGGTTCGCCAGTTGCCTACGGAAGTTTTTACCGAATTTAGCCAGCATTGTTACTCCTCTGAGGGACCTCTTGAAAGACAACAGTAAGTGGCAGTGCTTGCCCGTGCTCAATGAAGTCTTGCAACAAGTCAAGGAGTTGTTCAGCAAGGCTCCGGTTCTGGGTCTGTATGATCCCACCAAGGAGCTGTCTATACAGTATGATGCATCAAAAGATATGCTGGGGTGCTGCTTGATGTGTGGTGGTCAGCCAATCAGCTACGCATCACGAAGCCTGTCGCTGGCTGGAAATAACTATACACAATTCGAGAAGGAGATGCTGAGCACTGTGTTTGCCACCAAAAAGCTTCACCATGACATATATGGTAGGAGTGTCACAGTATACACTGATCAGAAACCACTGGGCCTACCTAGAGTTCAACAGGAACTTTGCAGATGTTTTTGCTAGTGGACATTGAGTCTTTGGTAAATAGGTGTGTGCTATGTCAGAAGTTAAAGCAGAAATGAGACAGAGCCCCTTATTATTCATGCCATACCTGAACTGCCATTCGAGAAGGTTGGTGTTGATCTGTGTGATTACAGTGGCAGCAGCAATATGGTTGTGGTTGACTACTATTCCAAGTAGATTGAATGGGTGCCGGTGGAAAATAAGCAGGTTAGTGCTGTCATAAGAGGTCGGAAGTCTGTGTTAGCCACTCACAGCATTCCGAAACTTATTACGTCTTATAATATGCCGTGGGATTTTGAGATTGTGAAAACAAGTCCCCATTACCCAAAGTCGAATTGACAGGAAGAACGAGAAGTTCTGATTGCAAAGAACATACTGAAGAGGTGCACAGATCCAGGTGGTGATCTGCCAATCATGCTACTGGAGTAAAGGAACACTCCTATAGCTGGACTAGGCTTGTCATCTGTACAACTTTTAATGAGTCGATGGGTGAGGACACAGCTACCCACAGTGGCAAATTTGCTGGAACCTCACGTGCCTAAAAAGGTAGCCAATGTTCTTCAGAGCAAAGAGGTAAAGAGCAAGTAATGGTATGATCAGAGAGCAAGAGAGAAGAAAGAATTACCTCTGCAGACCAGAGTCCTATTACATCGAGATGGGCAGTGGGAACTAGTCGAGATTGTGGAGAAAGCATCGACTCCAAGGTCATACATAGCCCGAGACCAAGATGGGCGGCAAATTTGAAGAAATTCCCAACACTTGCTACGACCCAGCCTAACTCCTGTAGAGCATAGAAGAGGGCTAGTCTGGACTCTGATTTCAAGGGGTTTCCAGCTGAAATGGCAGCTGAAAAGTCCAGTCTGAACTTGGACTTCAAGTGGTTTCCAGATGAAGACGAGGCAGAAGGAGTGACAGAAGAGTTACTTGAAACAAGCGCACAGGAAACCAACCTGCAGAACAAGGAAGCTCCGTCCAAATGGAAGTAACATGAGAAGTTGCCTGTACGCACAAGGTGTGGACGGGAAATTAGATTGCCAGCAAAATACAGAGATTAGTGCTTGTAGTGTAGGCACAACTGATCTAGTTTTTTTTTTTTTATGTCCTCGTAAGAGTGAGACTTGCTGTACTGATGCTTGTTTCTTAAATTGTGTGTGTAGCTGCAAGGTTATGTAATATGTTGTTAATACATATAAAATGGGAAGGTCTTGTGATTGTAAGTTAGCAGATGTGTATAGTATGTGTGTATGTGTATAATTGTGGACCTGAGTGGATTTGTAAATAGAATGGTCTTGGTAGATAGACAATCAGTTATCAACATAATGTTGTAAGTCGTATGAGATTCATGAGATATTATCAAATATTACAAAAAAACATAACAGCTAACCATATTGGTTTTACTCTAGGGCTGTGATGTGCACATTCATCAAGAACCGAAGGAGGACTACTACAGCAGCGGATATGACAGTTCCAGCTAAGATTGAACTATTTCTACAGAGTGCAGCTCTTTGTGTTTGCAATTTTTTTAAATTCTGCGCCATGGAAAAATTGTTATACCATTTGCACAAAGTTTAACATGAATTTCCTGAATGTATTTAGAGATCTTGAGGTTTGAGACTGAGTGGAACTTTATTTTGAAAATTTATTTGCAATCTAATTATTTTAACGAGAATGCTAACTAAATTTGACCTGTTCTGACATAACATTTTCCTAGCTAGTGTCGGCATCAGTCACCTGTATTATTTATTGAATTGAAAAACAAACACATTAAAAGTGATATCATTGGCACAATAATTACATTTTCGAAGTTCATATCTACACATGAAAAATTGTCTGATCATTCTATTATTCTAGAATTCTCTTTCATTCGTTTATAAAATATATGAGAAACTCTGAGCTGCAATTATTTCATTTCTAGTAGCCTATCAGTATATATATATATATATATATATATATATATATATATATATATATATATATATATATATATATATATATATATAATGTCTTGTATTCAGTCTGTTAACTTATAGATCGCTGAGGAGAGGTTTAGTAAGTATCTGACAGGTTGTAGCAACTGAGAAGCTGAAAGGTGGTAAGTTCTTATAGGTGGTAGCATGCATTCTGGGTCTTATTTCCACTCGTCGGTCTGAAGTGTTAGTCAGACAGGAAATAATACTATCTCACAAGAGACACACGAAGACATTACACTCATCATACATTAAACATTGTACATTACACCCTCCTCCCCCATTCACATGCACACTATATATATATATATATATATATATATATATATATACACACACACACGCACACACACACACACAATTTCTCTTTCAGAAGTCAGTGGGCTAAGCCAGGTTCGTAAAAGGATGCAGGTCTTAATTAAATAAAATATTTGTTATAATTTCCTAATTTTATTTGCAACAACTATAAAAAAAATCCTCTCGACTCAACATCTCACAATAAATTGATATCACTTAATGTTTACAGATAATGACTCTCAAAGAAATTAACTCAAATAAATAAATGAAAACCAGTCCCAATAGACATCATAATAAATAATTTTATAAATTATGTGTCCATATTTAACAGTTCCAATATTTACAAAATAATCCATATTACATGTCCATTCAGTTCCACCTCATTTTAGTCCATGTCCCACAAGTCCGCAATGTTCTAGAGTTCTCCGAGCGCCCTCACGCACAGTAGCTTCACTTGTCGGGTTTTACACCCTCTAGTCTATTCATTTTTTTTTTTCGTGGCCAGCCATAGTTCGGTCACACATTTTTCTTATCACCCTTGTACCTGTGCCCTTTCTGTGTAATATAATGGTATGAGATGTTCCTTTTTTATTTGTTTTATTTTATATGATACTTTATTTTCCCATTACAGCCTTTATTGATTACAATTTTATATAATATTACAACTATCTACACCAAGTTGCCTGGAAGGTGAGAGAGGCACGGGTTTCCTGCATTCCACCCTGACTCCCCTAGCAGCTTGGTGGGTCAATTTCTTGACATTCTATTCTATTGATGATTAAATTATGCCTATTTTGCAGCACTAAACTACTACTAATTAGATTATATATATTTCAATTACAGCCATCAGTTTTGGAACTGCCAGCGTAGAGGGGTGCCTGTGGAATCCTTTTCGATCCCCCTCACCCCGAAGTCCGGTTCTTTAGTCTGGAACCTTGTTATACCATTACTATTTCTCCTTATACATTGCCTAAGCCTTCAGCGTCCTAATTCGTATTCTGTTTATTTGCCTTGGTCATTACTATTCCAATTTCACATGTCCTTTGTTCGTTGCTTTGATCTTCATTACATCTTTTGGGGTTTTCCAAGTGGGATACAAGGCCTCCCAACTCATCAGTTGCCTTCTGATGTTCCATTTCTAAGTTCTAGTCTATGTGCATTGGGAACATCCAAGCTGTGTGATGGGGACGCTCCCACCATAATGTTTTATAGTGGTTTTACAGTGTCAATTTCTGTATAACTATGTTTTTTTTTTAATCAGGTAATGGGAACCTTTATCTGTATATGGAGGAGGATCATTCACAAACTCTTGTGGATTTTCTCAAATCCATTATTCGAATTCTTCCAGACATTTGCTTATATTTCTTGCAAACTCTTCCATTATCTTGGCAGTTTTTCTATTTGCCATGGTATTTCTAAAATCTATTCCATTTTCTTCTATTTCAAGCTTCCTACAAAGTTCAATTTTTATATCTTCTATTCTTGGACATTATCTAAGTACATGTTCGGCAGTATCTTCTACCTGACAGATTCGGCAGAAGGGAGAGTCAACTAAATTTAATCCATGTAACTTTGCACTACAGTTTCCATGTCCAGGTAGTAACTGGATAGGTGATAATCTGTAACAGTCCAGTGCTGGCTATATCTTTCCATTAAGTTTGGAAAGATTCTATAATTGACTCTGCCCTTCTCCGAATTATCCCACCTTCCCTGCCAGAGGGATAGTGTAACACTTCTGGATTTTCTCATTCGTCTATAAGTAAATCCAGTGGGATTGCACCAGCGATCACCTATAGTGCCTCAGTTGATGTTGTCTTGCAAGCCTTTGTTATGGCTAGTAATACAGCTCTCTGTCTCTTTAGCAATAATCTCTGAGTATGTACCAGTATTACTTTCTTATACCACACACTTGTTCCATAAAGGGACGATTCCGAGGAATAGACTCTTGAACAGTGTTATCATAGTCCTGAACCCAAGCCCCCATGATGATGCTGAGAATGCCCTCATTTTAGTGAATAGATTCACTGCCTTATCCATCAAATACCTTATGTGTTCCTGGAGGCTTATTCTAAGTTTCGTCGGTAACTGCCCACATCAGCCCAAACAGTCATTAACCTACTGTCTCGCAGTCGACAAAATTATCGTCGGATCCAAAACGGTATTCAGAGTTATCAGTCATTTAGCACAGGGGCGCAATCGGGCATCTTCAGCTTACCAGCTTTCCTACTCCAAGCTAGACGAGCGTTTGTCTCTTTGTTCATGGTCGACAATGTGCCAACAAAATATTACTAGAATTGCTTGTTTTAAAATTGCACAAATCTATTGAAAAAACATTACTTAAAGACACGATTAGTAAGCTTTATATTTTTTAGCTCATAAACAATATGATCACAGATACGTGTTTTATAAGAAAATAATAGTGCACAGTTTTCGTTGATTTTGTGAGTAGTTTGAGAAACTGTGTTTTGTGGCCATGTTGAACAAATTTTTTTTCCCTTTGTGAGATGTAGATGTTTGCATGTTACGGACGAGGCCCATGTTTTAGCAAACTAATTGTGTATGTGGAAAAGAAAATATTTGGCCAAGACTAAGTGGAGGAACGTTAGCAGATGTTAATTATAGATTTCATGTAAATCTGTCCTGAATAACAAAGAAATGTACACATCTTAAATCGAATAGATTAATATTCCTAACCTTGGTGTCCGCCGAAGTGTACTGCAGAGCCATGGAAAACCTTGTATTCCAGATGAGACGGGGTGTCTGAATTTTCTCAACAGACCCCCTCCCCCCATTTTTTCTGACACAATCAAAATGGTATTTGCTAAATATGTGACTTTAAAAATGTTAGTTATTTTTGAAAACACATGCTGAATTTTCCATTTCCTTTGCTGTGTTGTTACGAGTAGAAACGGAGCCTGCTGCCTGTTTGAAACTAAGTTATTAGCACACAATTATTTTTGAATATGCAGTAAATGAAATCCCAACACAAGTTCTCTAGTTGCAAACTTTATTACTCACTTTGGGAAGTTGTTAAAAGAATTTGGAGGTAATAGTATGTTCAGAAAAAATTCGGCTGCCCCTTTTGGACAGAGCTCATGTGGGCTATGAAGACTTGTCTTTTTTGCTAAAAATCTCTTACTACACTATTGCCTTTGTAGATTCCTCACTTACTTGCATTTCTGGCATAATCTGGAAGAATTCTGCGAGGTGTCCATGACAAACGAAGAGGTGAAGTTCAGCTGGAGTGTTTGTTGCCCCGGACGTACGGCTGGCGTGGTCGTTACCTGGAGCGATGTGGGTTCAGCGCATGGCAGGCCTCCAAGAACGACTGAGCAGCGTAAGTTGGCTACCACCTGAAGGGATTCGGTGCATGTACTCTGGCCAAAGTCTTCCAGCTGTTTAGTGCGAGGCTCGTCGCTGCTCTGTAGGCGGCTGACTCCCAGGAGCCCTGCGATTCGCCAAGCAACCAAGACTTCTGGAGACATGGTGGAATGGAATTGCTATTCATTGGAGGCACTCCCGGAATTTACCCCACCATGGAGATTGTCTGTGCTGGTGTCGTTTATTGGACGCACATGTTCTTATTGGTCGAGCTCAGTATATTAAAATTTTGGTGACTCTTGTATAAATATTTGGCCAGAAGAGCCATTCGAGGGAGATAGTTCCTCCGTGGTGATCAGACGACACTGTCAGTTAAGTACTTTGAGAACTTTGATTGAATATTTGAACTTTAAGCCTTTCGGAGATGAGGGTCAGGTTGGACCAGATGTGAGGTCCTAGTGGGAGTTTTATAGAGATCGCAACTTTGCTTTAAATTTTCAGGAAAACATATTCTTAGGACATTTAAAGAGATTTTTGGAGAAAAAAAAATTCAAACTCCTGTTGTAATTTATAAAGTTTTAAAAAGATGGCCTTGAGAAAATATTTTGCCATTTTTCTCCTTTTAAGCCACCATTAATATCAAATTGTTATGGACCATAAGGTTAAAGTGACAAGTGACAGTAAATGTAAACATGCTCCTGTTAAAGATTTTTAAAAGGCTTAAAATCCAATCTTGTTGTGGAAAATTTTTAAGGATAAGTTATTAATTGAAATTAAAATTTGCCTTTTAGCATTTGTGGCTGTGGCCAAGTAAGGAATTACCCAGTTTAAAATATTGCTTGTATAATCTATAAATATCATATTTGTTTGATAGCCTTTAAGTTATGTAAAATGTAAAATTTCTCATAATAATATATGGATTTTTCACCAAATGAAAGTCATAGTATATTACAAAACTAGTCACAATTTATAAGTATGAAACTTTGCAATGATAGTTGAACTGTCCAATTCATAGGCAAGGGCAGCTTTGTTGAAGAATTTTGCCACGGGCAATAAACAAATAAGTAGTGTTCTGTATTTTTACATTTTTATGATATTTAAAGATGTGTGGAATTTAAAGAAATGAATTTATATTTCACCCTGCTATGTTATTTTACAGTACATTACATTGTTCAGTACATTGCATCCTTTTTGCATTGGAAGATGCTGCCAATGTGCATAATTTAATAAAAGCCTATCTAATGCTATTTTCTGATTACTGTCATTTAATTTGGCTTTTCAGTCTATGGCGAAGTCTGAATAAAACTCAGAGATAATAGGCATGAATTTTCTATTTGAAAAACCAATGATAAGATGTCTATCAAGTATACAACATGGTAAATATTTCTAGAGTAAAAAATTTTACTACCAATTCAGTAGGTGAAGTAAGGTCGCACTGCAATTAAAAAGAAGAGTTAAACTGATTAAATATTTCCAATCACAGTTCAGGTTCTGTGCTATAGATTAGCTTTGAGTTGGCGCCTCTTTGCTATTTCTCTGCACCACCTAGGACTTTTGGACAGCCACCTTGTTACGTCCTCCGGACATAGAGGATGCCACAAAGAGATTGCGAATTTGACAAACAGTAAGTTTGCGTGTTTTGTAGATGTATTTGTAAACCATCAATACAATTATTGAAATACATGTGGCCTGAAAAAGCCACACTTTTCATATTTTTGTTATGAGTGAATAATATTTGTTTATTTGTTTACATCGTAAATTCAACGAGCGCAACGATAACTTCAGTCAAGTGTGTGTGTGTGTGTGTGTGTGTGTGTGTGTGTGTGTGTATTGCTGCATCTATACGAATACGAACAGCGATATACTATACAAAAAGCATTTAATTTTTCATTAAAGTTAACATTTTCGAAGTTAAATAATTTGAATGTTACTTCCATACGAGCAAAATTTTCCACTGCTCCATCAGAATACCTAATATGCAAAACAAAATGCTGTACACTCGTAAGAACATCAAAATAATGGCGTCTCATGAAAGATGTGAAACTAAAGCCCCCCCCCCCCCCCACCTCCCAAATTCATAAACACTGTTTATTTTTTCCCTCGAAACAAAATAAACAGAACCCCAACATACATAACTTGGTAATTACAAAAATAAATGAATTTGGAATGCCAACCTAGCTATAATATATTACATTAATTACTGAACGGAAGTTAGATAATGTTAGTCTTTCAGTGCCTGTCACGACAGGAAACATGAGGAAAGAGGAAAATGCAAGTATGCATTTGACTCAAACATTTCGTTACAAATGCCTTTTTCTTCACTGACATAACAGCTGTGGTGGAAGGATAAATTGTGGTAGTGATACTTTCCTAGATCTGTCAAAATTTACCCCACTTACGTTAAATATACTATACAAGAGCCAGCCCCAAAACATTCCAAACTGTAGACTATTAGGGGCCAAAATACAGATGTACACATATTATAAGCTTGCTTTTTAAAAAAATGTTACCGCATAACATTACATAACTGGATTTCACATATTTAAACAAAGTAAATATTATACATGACGGCATTTTCGACCTCATACCATAAATACACTTATGTTATGCAGCATGTAACATAATTGCTAGACCAACGAACATATGTTGTTTCAGGGATCAATAAATGTTTATTTAAGATTAGATAATAGTAATTCATTGAATAAACATTTACAATTAAGTATTCGTACATTTACACGCTTGTAATGACGTCCTACATGTAAAATAGTCTGTATCATTTTGTGCACAATGTGTGATGCACATTTGTAATAGTTATAACCATTCTTTGCATGCTTATTTGTATCGTAAATGTACGTGTAGGAAAATTATAACTCCATATAACACACGCATGCTGCACTGACTTTATTCTACACAATGTTTATTTCCATATAATTGAAATATACGGCCACAATTTCATACCGACGCCCACCATATTGGTTTACCTAAGAAATTCTAGGCTACCAACTGTATTTCAGTATTTCATCAGCTTTGGTCTCAATTTCAGCGCGACTCGAGGCTGGAATTAAGAGCAACGCATCGTTTGCATATGCAAAGATCTCATAGTCTTCTGGCAGCTGCCGCCGAAGAAGTGTATCAAACAGAATGTTCCATAGGAGCCGCCCAAGGACCAATCCTTGGGGACATCCCTTTGAAAGGTTCTTCCTCACTGTCACATTGTTTACTTCATACTGTCTGTACCTTTCTTTAAAGTAATTAACAATAATGCTGTAAATGTTTCTTGGGCATTACTTCCCTCTGAGTTGCCAGAGCACCTCTGGTCACCACGCATTGTCGAATTCACCACTGATATCCAGGAAAATGCCTAATACATAGGTCTGTCTGCTTAAGTTCTTTTTTTCAACCACATCCATGACTGCCTTTTCGGTAACTCGTCTTTTTCTAAATCCATATTGTTTTACGTGGAGCCCTTGTGTAGCTTTAAGGAATCTTATCAGCCTCATATTGACGAGTTTTTCTAACATTTTCCCCATTATTGCCAACATGATTTAAGGACGGTATGACTTAGCTAAAGTTGGATCTTTATTGCCTCCCTTAAAGAGAATTCTCAATATTCCTTGTTTCCAGATGTTACGAAAACAGCCACTTTGTAGGCAGTCATTCATTAACTGCCTTAGATCGAGTTTAATCCGAGGATAAACTCTCCTCATTATTTCAGCAATGATTCTGTCATGTCCTGGAGATTTCTTGTTTTTCAACTCCTTAATAACTTTATCCAGTTCTTTAATAGTGAATTCAGTGGTAGGAAGAGTGCCTGGAAACACAGGCATCTTCTCTCTCTTCAATTGATGAATTTCTTCTTCATCTTTCACACTATCCTCTAATAGGAGTGCATTTACAAGTTCTTCCATGCTCTCCTGCTAATAGATAATGATCCTATTCTGGATTTGAAGGCTTTTCATGACTTGGTTATACTTGAACTTGTTTGCAAGGATCTTGTATGCGAGCCCCCGTGGTGTGTTCATTTCCATTTTCTGTTAAATAGGATGTCTATTTCTTTTCTTTTAACATTATAGCATAGTACTTTCGTTGGACTCTATATTCTTCCAACACCTCTACACTTCGTCGAGGATCTCTTTGCAGTTTCAATTTCCTCCAAATTCTTCGAAACTGCTTTCTTATAATTTCCTGTTCATCATCCCACCATCGATTTAGTGGAATGCCAAGTTCTGATATTCTCAATGTTTCCTTGCATACATCCTGGATCAGCTTTGTAATTGCATTCGCACATTGGTTTGGATATTTCAAGTGTTCTTCGTGGTACTGATGAAGTTTACTCCTCAGGACTTCGTCGAACCTCTTCCAGTCTACCCCTCGGTGTATAAATCTTATTCGACCAATTCTATCTTAAGTATGTTGTCGTGTTGTCATATTCAGCTCATAAATAATTAGCCTATGATCACTGGTCGAGTATTTGGTGAATATCCAATTTGTAACCAGACTGACTGCCTACAATGATCACATCCAGGTAGGATTCAGCACTATGAGCAGGAGACACATACGTTGGAAGGGTCCCTGGTACGTTCACGACATGTCTCTTTCTTTAACCACGATCGCTATTTCTGATGTAGCCACGGCAGATCTTTACAGGTTTATCTGCCCAATAGTGATTTTAGATATTAGCTGATTTATGCTTCGCCATAATCGATCCTTTCCAGCTCCGCAGTAAATGCTCGTTCACAATGTGGACACTTTTTCGAATCAACTCTTTGGTTATGTTCTTTATTATCGTTTAAGCAATTAGCACAGGTAGGATTTTCTTTGTTGTCTTTGCATTTATCCTTTTCAGAATACTTATGTCCTTCCTGGCCGCAGGTAGAACATCTTTATTGTCATTTACAGTACTTACTTTGATGCCCGTATTGTTGGCATTTGTAGAATCTGAGTGGACCAGAAAGGCTCTTACTTTACATAACTCATATTCAATATACACAGTATCATGTGCCTTTAGAACATTTCTGTACTTGCTGTGCAATTCTATCACAACATTCACTGTTTCTATATTTCTTCCACTTCTCAGTCGGACTAAGTTTCTCGCTATTTATAACCTTGTCTTCAAGATTTTGTTTCCACGCCTTTGTCAGTAATTCTTCATTATCCTCTTTCCTTGGAATGTCGTAGACTATTACCTTGGGTCATTTTTTCTTTGGTTCATCAAGACGAAGTTCCAAATTTTTCAGCTCGTATCTTGTTTTGATTTTATTTATGGTGGCTTCATCACCTGCTTCGATGAGAACACCTCCACCATGTACTCTTCTAAAGTTCACTTTCCATTCTTCTTCAACAGGTTTTACCTTCTCTTGGATCGTCTTCTTTGTCTCTTCGCTTGTTTGACCGTCCTTTTCTGCCAGGATAATTTTCTTAGGTGGTTTTACCTCTTGTGCAAGTTTCTTAACCGCCTTCGTTTCACACTGTACTCCAATCCTGTGGCATAAGCAAGAAGAAAAGTATTCCTCGTCCATTCACACCACGAACCCACACTTGACTTCGCAATCCGCAATCAGGCAAAAGGCTTCTACCAAAATTACAGGGCACTAGACAGCTGCAGTATTTATAGGGTCGTAGGCCATCGCCCAGAAATTTCGCTTAATCCCGCATTACACCGAAGTCCTAATTCCAAAAATATAATTGCGCCTGCTCTTCATTTGTCGGCTTCTCCAGCAGGGGGAGGAGGAGGGGCTGTGACGGCACCCGTGTCTCGCCGCTGTAAATCATTCCAGGGCTACGCCATGTGGTCAGGGGGCGAGGAGGGGCAGCGATAAGGCAGGCAGTGCATCCGTATTGGGAAGGGGAGGGTAGAGGTGTGTCCCGTGTCACCTCCACAGAGCCGGACCACGCATAATGGGAGTTCGTGGCACACCTTTCCCTGCCACTCTGTTTTCTTTTTACCACTTTTTCTTCATTTATTATTTTACAATCTGCAGCAATCAGACCAGGCGTCATCGTAATTTAAATTATTGCATAAAAACTTTATATATAAATTAATTTAATGGAAATGAAATGTAAAAGATTACAAAAGAGGAATTTTATTGACTTGTTATAAAATGCTATACAGTTTAAGATGCCAAACTAAATGGACTTCAGGGGCCATTGTGGCTGAGCGGTTAGCCTGCTAGCCTTCCACCAAGGCGAACCGGGTTCTATACCCAAACGATGCCGCTTGTTTTGTTTATTCGCGGGTTTTCTCGGGGATCTCCAGTTTCCCCAGCCCACTTCACCCTCATCGGCTCTCTAGACATAGACGTCAAGAGCCACCCAAACCTCTTCACTCACCTATATAAATCTTAGTTTTTATTTGTAAGTATTTCTTCAAGCCTTCATTTGGGTGAAGTCATTGATCCCACATGGAGTAAATTATACGTAATATCTCTCTCATTTCTTCTTTGTAGAACTTCTACTTTCCAGCATGAAATCACGCCCAGCCCGATCACCTGTCTTCTCCAATGGTTGACGGTAAGCAGTTTTTCACACGCCATAGAGTAGGCGACAAGTTACTGATATAGCTAATAAGTCTACTTTCCTCAACATGGGTGCAATTAGTGTTTGAATAAGTTCTTAAAAGCTGATTTGGTAGATAGGACCTGGCGTCTCTTTGAAAGCAATATCATTAGAGATGAAACCAGAATCATATGCAACAGTAGTGAGACTATTACAAATACACACGTGCCATACCCGGGACTCGAACCCAGACATTTTTCAACTGGCACTATTTTACAAGTTTATTGAAAATAACTGCGCACCTGAAACATGTCAGT
Organism: Dryococelus australis; assembly: GCA_029891345.1. Classification (NCBI taxonomy): domain Eukaryota; kingdom Metazoa; phylum Arthropoda; class Insecta; order Phasmatodea; family Phasmatidae; genus Dryococelus; species Dryococelus australis. Next base: position 217,793,917 of record CM056993.1, on the reverse strand, counting down.
TTACATATCGTAATGTACCACTAATTGCGTGTAACATTTGGTGGGAATCGGTTGATCGGTCCTCGAGATATGGCATAAAACATGCATATTTTTCACGTGACGATCTTCATAAATGGATGTCAAAAAAGTTATGTATTAGCACATTAGATTATTGTATAATTACAGCCAGTATACAAAATTAATGTAAGATAGGTAATATAGTTTCACAGATATATCACACTGATTTAAAATGATTTTATAGTTACCATCCTAAAAAATTTTAAAAGTACTATATTAACATGGCATACCACAGTAAAACTTCTTCAAATTTGGTAAGAATGATTTGATTGTTTCCCCAGAAATGAGATTAAAACTTTACTTTTTACTGTGAGGTTACCTTACAAAATGGCGAACACGCGAGGCTCTGTATATACAAATTTTACGGTTCTAGTAGATATTGCCAGCATACAATCTTAAGTTGGGATTTGTTTCGTTAGTAAAATATACTAACAAAAATATTTATATAGTCACCATTTTGAAAATAAGTGCTATTCTACATAAAATATACCAGTTTACACCACCTGCTACAGTACTTTTTGTTGCCAAATTTTGGTAGAAATCTTTTAAATTGTTTCCCGAGATATTACATAAAAATGGATGTATTCATAGGGCGCTATCTTACAAATTGACAGACAAAATATGCTTCGTGTAGATACAGTTGACAGTTGCAATATTTACTGCCAGAATACAAAGATAAGTAGGAATGGATTATATGATTTAGACTATATAGCGTTCTAAGCTAAAATAGCTATTTGTCCGTAATTTTCAAAATAAGTGTCTGACATACTTAAAACATGCAATTTCACATTATCTGCCGCAGTACTACTTGTTTACCAAATTTGATATAAATCGGTTAATTGTTTTCCAAGATATGACATTGTTAAGAATTGGGTGACTTATAGTTTCTTATATGTGTGGTGAGAAATATATATATAAATGTAACAAGATATATTCGTTTATCTAGGGAAAATACTTATAGTTAACTTGTGTGAATCAATACCATGTAATTATCCTCTGGTGCAGTGGTAAACTCGGGAACTTTGTAAAGAGCTTTGATGACACTGGAAGTCAAAATACCTTGAATTCTCATTAAAATAAAAAGCGCTTCATTTAAATATTAGCATTTAACTGAAATATAATTAGCATGACTTAACATAAAAAGAGAAAGAAAACCAAGTCTATTAAAATCTTTAATTTCAAATCAGAAAAGAGAAAAACTAAGTATTTAAAACTGTTTAACTGTGTGAAAACCAATTTCATAAAATTATGCTCTGCGAGTAGAGTAGAATACTAATCAACTACCACCATTCGAACAAAATGCTACTTAATCAGAAATAAAATAAAATAACATGAAACGTAAAATATCTTTAAACCTGCTGTCGCTGATTAAAATAAAATGTAGTTCAAATAAACTGTGTCAGAAATGAAGTGTTTTTGGAATAGTGCCTCTTTATAAAATGTTATGTCTCGAGCTAAATTATAAGTTCAGGTAACTTTCTCACATATTTATTAGAATTGTAATTTCTTTTAGAAAAATCTTAGTGTTCTCCAATGAAAAATAAAGTCCAGATCACAAAATAATAAAAAGTAATAAATTATTCTTCACTCCAAATTAAATTTAAGTCAACGCAAATTAAAGTTTGCTCCGGTACTAACTCAAGTCGAGTCGAGTGGGACCACTGGGCTGATTAACAATTAAGATTGAATTCCAGCAACTATCTCATGAATATATGTAGCATCTGCCATCATTAATATCACGATAATTAAGAAACCTGAAGGAATCGCTACTTGGTACAATGTGATGGGGGATTTTCGTCCCAAATTGAGAGAGAGAGAGAGAAATGGTGTTACATTGAAGTCTCTTATGTTGCTGTGGAGCGCCTATGACTAGGCAACCGGCCAATTATGAGTGTTTGTCAAGGTGAAAGGTTATCAGGACTCAGCTTCTGTTCGCGTGCTTGCCGAGTATTTGTGTAGTTGTAGATGGCATGGGGAGCGAATATATCGCGCTCGGGTGGTAAAGAGCGCGCTGCTGGCGTATAGGGGAAGCAGGGCGGGAGGGGGTAGGCTGGAGTATGGATGGGCGGCCGGTATGTATAGGGACGCGAGCCTTAGTCGAGGAATTCATCGCCCACCATAGAGCGGGTTTCCTTGGGTCTGTGTAGTTGTCCGCCCTTGGAACGGGATGCTGATCCGCAGATCCCCAGATAAGTAAATGGACGTCGGGATGCTGGTAAAGGTCGCTCCAATCGACAGTAGGATGTGGGACTTTGAAAATTAACCAAGTCGTCGGGGTTGGACTTAGACGAACGACTGGGAGAATTTGGCCTTAGTGGAAGATGGCAGGGTTCCTAGTATCGGGACTTAGAATTTTCGTCGCCGTATTGTTTCTGGAACTATGTTTTTGGAGAGCCACTACGAATGGGGACATAGTTTATGCCAGATGGGACCCGAATGCCACAGTGAATAATTATGGCGTTTTTGAAGCTTGGTCACGCGGTGCGGCGTGTTGGGGTTTGTGAACTCATCGTCGCGGTAGGCCCAGAATGCGTGTGAGGCTCTTGTAAAGGTTGAGTTCCCTACTAGGCCATTACAGTGTTAAGGGAGGAGTTTCCTCAAGTGCGAATCGTTGGGAATTCTGGAGACGTTAGAGTTCAGAAGTGATCCAGCAAGTTGAGGTTGGGGAGATTGCTACGAGGGAGCGATAGAAGATCGAATCGGTGGAGACCTAGACATATTAGTTATATGAGATGTGGTGAGAAAGGGAACATTAAGTGTGTGTGTGTGTGTGTGTCTCTGTCTCTTTCTCTGTCTGCTACCGATCAAGACAATATCCTCACCCTGAGCTGGCAGAATGGAGATGAGAGTGTGGAGGCGCAGTACCAGCCATAACCGGTGGGAAGAGTATTCCTGGGTACTGGACCTGAATGGTGACCTGTATGAAAGCTCAGATGTGGAGTAAGACTGTGAGGGTGGTTTTCGTTAATGGAGTTTGTTCAGGCTTGGGAAGTGGGAAATTGTTTAGTAAGAGTGAACCCCTACTAAGAGCCAGACCTTGGCGAGTTCCAGTGTGTGTTTTATAGGAGGGGGGGGGGGGGAAGTTGTTTAAAAGATTCTAAATTTTTGTGAAAATACGGTAAAAAAACCCCTTTGGGCTGTTTGTAAATTTTAATGCGATTTGTCCAGAATGGAAGTTTTATGAGAAGTCCTGGGCTTGGTGTTGAGCATAAGAGAAATGTTAAATGATTGTTGTAGCCTTTGTTTTCAAAACGAAGCTTATGCGAATTTCTAGGGTGGCTTTTGGGGACCACCGCAATTATTAAAAGGGCAATATAGGAGCCCTATTTTACTTGGGAATTTGATGTATTTAAGTGCATCTTAAAATTCAAAAGGGACAAGTTGGAGTTGTGCTCAGATATAGAGTGTATTATATTGTGGATGTCAAGTTTTGTAAAGGAAATTTACAGTTGTTTGTTAAATGTGAATTTCGTATCTTTAGTAAATTCTGAGAAAAAAACCAAAAGGTTATCTGGGCCTTATGTTTTGTTGTAGTGTAGTTAGTTTCTCCTTAAGCTGTATGCTATTTTAGAGTGGACCCAACACGATCTGGTGAATTACACAATACTTATATCTGGACAATATGTGGAGATTTTGTGATTTTTCTGCTGTAAGTTAAGGTGACCCCATCCCCATTCTATCCCATGATAAAATGAGATTAGGGCGGGAGAGTTGGGGTAGTGGTTGACCCACCTGAGCTGAAGCAAAGGCGGGCTCAATAAGTCCATTGGCCAAAAATACGACGACGTCACCTTACTCAGTAGCTTGTAGCTTACGCATGCATCCATCATGGCATCTCGACATTATGTAGCGTCCTTCGTGTCGGCAGCATTCATATAAACAACCAACTAATATACTAGACTTAGTCTCTTCTCAAATGAATAAGCTAGACCTGGTTGAAAACTAACTTCTGGGACAAAATAGGCCAACCTAAGTTATGCAGATGCCGGGGATTTCGCCCTCGAAATCCTGGCTATGAAAATCACGTCTAGGAACCTGCAGATACGTACCCAGAAGTACCTAACTTCGGCAACTTCCTACTCAAATCTAAAATGGAGTTTAGCTATATCCGGCCCAACTAGACATATTCATAGCTTAACATAAAAATAAATGCAAAATTTAAAACAAAAGAAAATAATCGGTATTAAAATAAAAATAATATATTACGAGACTTGAAAAATCTTGAATTATAAATTAATAACATACTCAAGTTAAGTTACCAATTACTCAGAACAATGCACTCTCTTACCATAGAGTAACATAAATAAACATAAAAAGAATTGAAAAGAATGAAGAATGGTGGATCCTAACTCATGTACATATTAAAAATAACGAAATAAATGTAAAATTACTGGAGGGATCCAATAAAATTAAGAATACCAAAACATCTGCAAACATATGTGTCATACAGTCCAAAATCAATATATGTGCTAATCTGCACACCACTTCCTGTTACATGTTAATGAGGGTGCACAAATATAATACAACATAAAAATTTTATTTATTCGTGAGCCGCTATCTTACAAAATGGCGGACAAAAGATGCTTTATGTAGATACAGTTGATAGTGTAATATATACTGCCAGCATACAAAGTTAATTCGAAATTGATTATGTGGTTTCGACAATATAGCATTCTAAGCCAAAATAGCTGTATGGCCGCCATTTTAAAAATAAGAGTTACACTCTTAAAACACGCCACTTAACGTCATCTGCTGCATTACTTCTTATTTGCGAAGGTTGGTAGTGATCGGTTAATTTTTTTTACAGAGATATGACATAATACGTTTTTATTCTTATGGTACTACCTTACAAAATGGCTGACATAAGTTGATATGTTATGACATGTATAATGCTTGTAATTGATACTTTCGGTATTCGAAATTGGTTAAATGGTATGAAAGATATAAGTACCAAATAAACCTAAAATATTTGTATGGCTGTCTATTTGGAAATAAGCATCTAACCAAGTTGAATAATTTATGTTAAATGGTCTGTCATAGTATTACTAACGTGCCAAATTGGGTGAGAATTGGTTAAATAGTTTTCGAGATACGATGTAAAAATATTTATTTTTTTATTTGGTGCTTTCTTCCAAAATGGCGGCCAACAATATCCATCTCGAAATTTAATGCTTACTCGATGCTCTGCCAGCATACAACATTTGGTTTAAATCAGTTGAATGATTCTCGAAATATGACGTATCACCCCACATTTTAAAGTGGCCGCAATTTTGAAAGTAAGTGCTCGGCGTGGTAGAAAACTATAGCGTCCTTACAAGTACTATATGTATACCGAGTTTGGTGATATTTGGTTGATGCGTTCAAAAATTGAAAAGTGGACACACGCTCACACACACGCGCCTATGAATAGTTAAATGTAATTATAGTAAAAAAAAAAGTAAATTCACGTGCAGGTGAAGAAATCTGTGCTTCCTCATATGTGCTCAGATTTCTTTTAACAAAAACCATTTACCAAGCTCATTATACTGTACACTCCACATTTACAGCTCTGCTCTCAGTGTACACAGGATTATGTTACATTTATCAACATAAAAATGTACAGAGAAAGATATTCAATTATTTTTCGAATTATATGTCGATATTTTATAGCTCCAATATTTACAATAAAGTCCGTATGGCATGTTATTTAGCCCCATCTCAATTTAGTCCATGTGCCGCGAATGTCATACGAAAACGTCTTTCCGTAGCTGCACCTCAGACTAGCCGTTCAGCCAGCTGCTATAAAGTGGTAATGAATTTGGATATTGCCGATGGTTGGCTCAAACAGTTTTCTCTCTTAAAATTATATTTATTTGCCTCTCTTAGACAACACACTTTCATTACTTCGGAAAGTTCAAGTGTTTAGCTCACCTCCCACCAAGGCGAACAGGGTTCAACCCCCGGCCGTGTCACCGGGTTTCCGCAAGTGAGAACCGTCCGGACGATGCCGTTGGTCGCGAGTTTTCTCGGAGATCTCCCATTTCCTCCGCCCTTTAATTCCGGCACCGCTCCATACTCATCTCAATCACCCTCATCGGCTCTCAAGACCTCGCTGTGAAGAGCCGCGCAAAGATCTTCACTTAATCTGTTTAATGCATTATCACATTAAGTATTTTTTTTATTGTGACTATCACACAATGCCACACAGTCAGTAGCGTCACGAGACTAAAAGCGCCCTGGAGCAGTTTTGACCCAGGCGAGTAGATATAATATGCCGATACGAGGACAACCCCTAAAATACTCCCCAATTTATTCTCAGCGCCTTTTCAGTTAATGGTTAAATATCACCATAAAATAAATCTAAATTTAATGGTCAACAGACACCATTCTAGTAGTTATTAATTACACCTCTGTTAATGGTTAACAGACACCATTGCGCACACACCACTTATTTGAACCGCGTATGCTTGCCTTAGTCCATTAACATTTTTTTAATTTCCTTATATATTTAATGGACAACAAACACCATACAACTATTTTTTAATTTATTCCCAACTAATGGTTTAAAATCATCCATAACACACGCAGCACTTATTTGAACTCTGTATGATTACCTTCAACCATTAGAATTTAAATTTATATTTTTGATTCAATGCTTGCCAGGGAACCATTAAATTTTTGGCATCCGTCCCATTATCATTATGGTTACCTGGCAAGTAATTGAAGAAAAACGATGTATCCACTTGAGTGCATCACTTTTAAAATGTCTTGGATATGAAGGTGATTTAAGAGTACAACAACAACATGTAAAAAGATTTTTAAAAAGCAATAATGTAGAATTATTAGAATTATCAACAAATGATCCAAGAATTAAAATGTATCCATCTATTGAAAATGAAATAAATGATATGGAAAATAAAGGTGCCGCTTCCAGAAGAAAATGGTTTATTGTTGAACCACGAGAATTTAAAAAAGTAATTATGAAACTAAATACAAAAAATGGTGAAGGGAACCATTAAATTTTTGGCATCCGTCCCATTATCATTATGGCTACCTTCATCATACCTGTGGAATATTTTTTTTGGTTTAAAGAAATGAAAATGTCATATAAAGCGATACGAGGACAGATAAAAATCAACTGATCTATAATTATACGATGACGACCCCAGCAATGAAAAAGTCTAATGCAAATGGAAATGTTTGGAAAGAATATAAGTTCAAGGGTGATGTGTTTGTGAAAGGAAGGAAGAAGAAACCTCAACAACCATTTGCCAAGTGTGAGACTTGCAAACACTATTACAAACCATCTCTAATTAAAAGCCATTTGAGAAGCAAAATACATAAGAAATCACATGATTCTATAAATGCTTGGGAAATTTTTAAGATGCCACAACATCTAATACCAAAACAAAAGTCTCCCTGAGAAAAACAATTGCAGTGTGTGGCCTGTGGCCACTATTACAAACCATCTCTAATTAAAAGCCATTTGAGAAGCAAATTGCACAAGTATACACTAAGATTCGGTGTAGAAGAAATTGAAACAGCATTTGAAAATAGGCTCAAGACTTATGCTGTAAAGAATCTGAATGCGTACAAGGACCCTAGTCATTTCTTAAATGACATAAAGCAGACTGTTATAAAAAAAAATTATGGAAGAAGTCAAGCGAATGGACCTTAAAGTAAATTTAAAGTTCTTCACTGAGTACAAATGAGGAACTGGTGAGAATATTGAATATGTAGAACGTTCCTTTAAAACAAAGAATGAAATTATACTGAAATCAACTGACTTGGAAGAATTTTATACGAACAGCATATTGAAAATCATAGCTGAGATGGGAGCATTTGAGGCGAAGGGCTCTCAGTGGGTGCTCAATAGGATATTCAACCTAGAAGTACGAATAAACAAATATGTTCCTTTTAAGGGTAGCTCATATGCTAAACTTCCAGAAATGATACGAACAAAACAAGCAGTTATTAATGTACAAAACACGGATGAAAAATGTTTTTTGTGGTCTATTTTGTCTGCTCTCCACCCAGTGAAAATTCATCCAGAAAGAGTGAATAAATATACAGCATACGAACACGAATTTGACGAAGCACTTAAGGGTTTGGAATTTCCTATGATACTGGATAGCATACCAACCTTTGAGAAAAGAAGTGGATTATCGATTAATGTATACGCATATGAAGAAAAAGAATACGAAGAAATAGAATATGAAGAAAATGAACTTAAAAGAACTAAAAAAAAAAAGTATATAATCCACCCATTACAAACAACAAAAAATAAGGCAGATAAACATATAAACCTACTTTACACGAAAGACGAAAAGAAGGACCACTACTGCTGGATAAAGAGTCTTTCGAGGCTTGTTGGGGCACAGGTTACAAAGAATGGTCACAAAATATATGTATGTGATAGATGTCTGCAATACTTTTACTCTGAAAGCAAGCTAAATGCTCATGAACAAGACTGTCGAGATCATGATGGAGTTAGAGTTGTACTACCATATAAAGGAAAAAATGACATACTAAGATTTAAGAACATAAATCATTCTTTGAGAGTGCCTTTTGTGATATATGCTGATTTTGAATGTTTGTTGTCGAAGATAGATACTTGTGAACCAAATCCTGACGAATCCTACACGAAATTGTATCAAAAACATGAACCTATTAGCTTCTGTTACTATGTAAAATATGAACATGGAGACTATAAAGTACCTGTAACCTATGCATGTCCTGATGCATCAGCAGTATTTGTAAAAATATTAATGGAGGAAGCAAAGGCAATCAGCAGTGTTTACAAAAATAAAAAACCAATTCTCCCCTTAACCAAGAAAGAACAAATTGATTATGATACAGCCACTCATTGCCATATATGTGAAAAGTCTTTGGATGGAGACTCTGTAAGGGACCATGACTACCTTACAGGTAAATTTAGAGGAGCCGCACACAATGATTGTAACTTATCCTATAGAAATCCATGTTTTGTTCCTGTGTTTATTCACAACCTATCTGGATATGACACACATTTATTTGTAAGGGAGCTTGGCATCGATGAAAATAAAATTGACCTAACTCCCAACAATGAGGAAAAATATATTTCTTTTACGAAACATGTATGTGACGGTGTAAATTTAAGATTTATTGACTCCTTTAAATTTATGGCATCCAGTATCGATAAGCTCTCTAGCACCCTTTCCAGAAGCCAATTCCGGGAAACGAGTAAGCATTTCTCTGCAGACCTTCTAGACTTGGTTATAAAGAAAGGTGTTTATCCATATGACTACATGGAGAGTGCTGAAAAATTTTGTGAAACATCACTGCCTCCTAAGGAGTCATTTTACAACAAACTCAATAAATGTGATATTAAAGATGAGGAATACGAATTTGCACAAAAGGTGTGGGAAAAATTCAACATAAAAACCCTAAGAGAGTATACGCAGTTGTATAACAAAACAGATGTTCTTATTTTGGCCGATATTATAGAAAACTTTAGAGATGTATGTCTCAAAACATATAAGCTAGATCCTGCATGGTACTTTACAGCACCTGGATTGGCTTGGGATGCTATGCTCAAGCATACAAAAACAGAACTAGAACTACTGACGGATTACAACATGATTTTGATGATTGAAAAAGGTATTCGTGGTGGAATATCACAATGTTGCAAGAGGTATGCCAAAGCAAATAATAAATACATGAATGACTATGATGCTAAAGTTGAAGACTCTTATCTGACATACCTGGATGCTAATAACTTATATGGGTGGGCTATGAGTCAGTATTTACCTTATGGGGGATTCAAATGGAGAAATACAAATATAGATGTAAGAAAAATACGAGACGATGCCCGAAAAGGTTATATATTGGAAGTTGATTTGGAGTACCCACGTGAACTACACGACCTCCACAAAGACGTACCACTGGCTCCAGAGAATAGAATACCTGAAGGTTCGAAAATGCCTAAATTATTAACTACGCTATATGACAAAGAAAGGTATGTACTGCACTATGTAAATCTTAAGCAATATCTATCCCTTGGAATGAAGTTGAAGAAGATCCATAGAGTTCTGAAGTTTGACCAATCAGACTGGCTCAAGTCCTATATAGATCTAAACACAAATAGGCGAACAAAGGCATCTAATGATTTTGAAAAGGACTTCTATAAACTAATGAACAACGCTCCATTCGGTAAATCAATGGAGAACATTAGAAACAGAGTGGATATACGGTTGTGCACAAGCTCTATGCAAGTGGATAAATTAGTGGCCAAGCCAAACTTCAAGGATAGAACTATATTTACAGATTCTCTGGTTGCAGTTCACATGCATAAAACAAAACTGTGCTTTAACAAACCTATTTATGTTGGAATGAGCATACTTGACTTGTCAAAGACCTTAATGTATGATTTTCACTATAATTTGATGAAACCAAAGTATGGGAAAAATATTGAACTGTGCTACGAAGACACTGATTCGTACATATATTGTATAAAAACATCAGACTTCTACAGTGATATGAAAGAAATGATCGATCATTTTGATACGTCCGACTATAAAAAAGACAACCCTTATGGACTACCTTTAGTTAACAAGAAGATTGTTGGTAAAATGAAAGATGAATGTATTGGTAAAATATTGGAAGAATTTATTGGATTGAAGTCGAAAATGTATGCCATTAATGTGGAAGGTGATGTAAAGAAAAGAGCAAAAGGGGTAAAAAATACTGTAGTCAGGAATGAAATTAGTTTTGATGACTACAAAAATTGCTTGTTTGGCAAAGAAGTGGTGTACAAAAGTATGAATCTCATAAAAAGTAAAAAACATGAACTGTTTTCAATAGAGTAGAGAGAGAAAGCATTAAGTCCAGAGGATGACAAACGGTATATTCTTAAAGATGGAATAAATACACTGCCATGGGGGCATTACAAAATTGAAAAAGAGTGAGACTATAAAATATTTTTTCCCATATAATAAAATGACTTTCTTGATGATTATCCTCTTAATTTTAATAACCTCTAGCAGAGGCGAAAATCAAACACTTTCCACAATAAAATATTTTGGATACTTAAAAGTGTCCGACAAAGATATTACAAATGTAAATTCATCAATAGTTTCAAATGCTCTCCGACTTTTCCAAGAGTACCACAACATAACAATTAGAGGCGAAATAAGTAAGGAAACACTGGCACTAATCAAAACTCCTAGATGCGGGGTACCAGATGATGTATTTGGCTTTTCTACATCTATTACCAAATGGACAACGAAAGTAATAAAATGGCATTATGTGTTAGCCAATCATGACATACTACAACTAACACAAGAAGTGTTTCATATGTGGGCTAAAAATACTGACATTATGTTTAAACATGATGCTCAAAATCCACACATTATAATATCAAACAAACGAGGTATCCACACATTTCAAAAGTCTCGACACTTATGTAATAGCAAATTTGATGGGGGAGGAGGAGTGCTGGCTCATGCTTTTTTCCCGAAATCAGATAACTCGCCTGTTGAAATTCACATTGATGCTGAAGAAGACTGGTATCTTAAAAAAGACAACAAATCCCAAGGTAAAAAAAGTCTTTTCATTGTACTAGTGCATGAAATAGGGCATGCCTTAGGAATACATCATTCGAATGTCTACGAGTCTGTTATGTACCCAATTTATGTCTCAGATCGACTAGCATTACAAACTGACGATATTTTAGCAATACAGAATCTTTATGGCAAACCTAAAAGACCTGTACATTCGTTGCCACCTCCTAAACCAAACATTTTACCTCCTACAAAAGAAGTAGATTTGTGTGACTTAAAAAACATTAACACATTTTTGATAGTCAACCAAGTAATGTATATTTTTTACAAAAAGTATGTTTGGACTTATGACACGGCAGATAAAATAGTTAGTAAACCAGAGCTTATCACTGACTGGCTGTTTTTCTTACCTGCTAATTTTGAAGGCTTTACCTCGATTTATCAGAGACCTTCAGGAGAAATTGTAATGTTTATCGATTCAAATGTATATATATTCGAATATCCTAGTCTGCAACTCATGTCTGAATATCCAAAGATTATTTATGACTTGGGTATGCCCCAGAATTCCAAAATTGAAGCAGTTGTAAACACCTACTCTGGTCGCACTTTTGTATTTTACGATGAAATGTATTTTATGGAACTGGATGAGTGCTTATTCAGGTCTAAATCCTTCGGCTTAATTTCAAAGAAATTTTCAGGCTTACCAGTGGGGTTAGATTCTGCCTTTAGACACACCAATGGATTTTTATACTTTTTCAAGAACACAACATACTATGAATTCAGGGAGTTTACGAACATGTTGAACAAAGCTGACAGATTTGATCTTTCAGTGTTCAATGTAAAGTGTCCTACATTATCATCATCATATTCAGATATTCTTAATCAGTTCAAAAAGCTAGTGCTGCAAATGGAGACTGTCTCCGTACAATAAATTTTATTTAAGTATGATTATTATTTAATGGGATCCTTCCCATTAAAAAAAAAAAAAAAAAATGGCTGGCCAGTCGTTCCAGATAATTTTTAACATCGGGACCAGTCGTTCCCGATAATTTTTAACATCGGGACCAGAAAGGCCAGCCATATTGATTGTTGCTATTTGTTTAATTGTATTTCCACTTATAACAACATCTCCTGTCGTTCCCGATGATAAAAATTTTTATAAATAAATTATCCATTAAATTTAAAAGATGATTATATAACAGTCAATGTTTTTAATGGGAAATTACCCATTAAAAACTAATAACCATACATGTTTGCACACTAGTTGACTTCGGTGATTCTTTCACTTTTGATATTATAAATTAGGTTTCTTTGACTTATTAGTATCACATTGCAAATAGTTGTAGCCTCGATTGGCTTATTAAAATCAACTGTAAGTTTCAGATTAGTTCTATCTTTTACAATAGAGGTTTTTCTGTAAGAACAATCAATAACATACAATGGGCTCCTAGAAATAAATGCATCAGGTTTAAAATATAGTTCATTGTTACGGTAAGACGTCTCTATCTTAGTCTTTGAATTTCTAAAATCATTGTAGGCAATGTACATCTTGTCGAAAATTTTATCTTCGATATCCAGGTTCCAATTCTCTTTAGGGAACAATTCATTCCTTCCATTCTTAATACAAATGTTTTTGACATGACAATGGTCAAAAATTGAACCATGTTTGTCTTGATCAACATCTTCTTTTCTGTTTAGCTGAAAGCCAAAATTGACAAAGTCAGGCATATCGAATTGGATTGAATTGAACTGATCCTTTATATCAAACTGGAATGAGTTTGCACCAGTAGGTACAGGTTTTTCAAGACATTGCCAATAATTGAAACCTATAGGAATTTTGGGGTGTTTGTATAGTTTTGCTTTAATTTCGTCTCCATAATTAGGTTCGTATTCAACAATTGGCCACAGGATTTCCATTTTATCAATAACAATTTTACCAGCATCTGGGATAATATCAACAGTTCCATCTTCTTTCAGTTTAGGCCTTCTGTAAACAGAAACATCATCATTAGAATTTCGAATGAATGTGATCTTGTACCCACCTTTCCAGAATATTTCATTACAATCCCTCATAAACCCAAACAAATATCGTAGTGGATAGACAATTTCATTAGGCTCATCTGCCCTAAAATATTTACCTTTTTCTATCCCTGCTAGTTGCAAGTACGATGATTCCGATCCTGAGCTAAGCAGTGCATGCATCATAGTTGAAGTGATGCCAGGATTGTCATTTCTTTCAATTATATTCCCATGCTTAGATATCTCTACTCTGGAGAACTGGAATGGGAAGAAATTCTCACAAAGGTCAATAGTTGAAGTTTTTTCATAACCTGCATTTGTATCTCTTTTAGTTAGCTTATACTGTTGGTATACGTAGGCCTCATTCGGATGCGAAAATGCATCACCAACAGGAATATCAAACTCAATACGTTTGTTGTATTCATTCAAATTGTTTTTTGTCTGGTCGTTAGGTGGAAACGACTGACGATCATAGCTTTCAATTTTTTGTAGATTCATTTATTATATAGAAAAATAATAATTTTTTTAAACTACTACACTTTTCTTATCAACCCAAGAATTATGACTACTGTCAAAACCTAACCATTTAACTAGCACCTTATTTCCTTTCCTTTGTAAAATTTTCTCTACTAAATAGTCTCGATCATATTTGGTCTTAAGCAGCTCTGGCTCATAAAATATACCCTTAATGGATTCAATTTTCAAGTCTTTTATTCTGTAGGTTATGGGGTGTGTGTACAATACTTCACATACCTCAAATACTTCAGTGGACCAGTTTGGTGTATACCCCTTTTCAAACAAACCTTTACTCTTACTTATGCGTACTTTATCTCCTATAGCAAACCTTGGTTTAGCCATTTTTCTTTCCCCACCATACATGTTGATTAGAATAGACCTTTCATTCTTTGCACTTACATTGGTAGGTTTCATTCCGATTGTGCTGTGAACAGTGTTATTGTATTCACTTATTAATTTAGGTAATATATCAACCCATTTATAACGTCCCTGCACAGTAAATATCTTCCACATTTTCTCCTTCAATGTTCTATTAAATCTTTCTACAACACTGGCTTTTTTTCCACTGTATGTTGAGTAGTGAGTTATGTTATTATTCACCATTAATGTCTTAAATGATTTATTGTAAAATTCTTTTCCTTCGTCTGTTTGTAAATGCATAGGTATACGACCATTCAAAATAGTTTTAAATGCTAAAGTAACATTTTCACCTGTTTTATCTTTGACTGGTATTGCCCAAACATACTTGGAAAAAACATCAATCACGGTCAGCATATATTTAAACCCCTTGTTAAGTCTGTGTATACCTTTTAAAGAGCCAGAGTCCATCTCAACCAAGTCAGCCTGCCAGAGATCGTCGATGCCAAAAGATAGAACAGCCCTCCTGGGAAAGTTTTTTCGAATTGGTTTATGAATTTCATTTGCAATATCGTTTTTTATACTCCCACCAGTGAACATAGACTTATTGGCGCCACAACATCTACAAACACATTTAATTCTTGCTTTACCATTATTTGTAAGTTCATATGAAACCTTATCACTTAGTGTATGCTTCCTACACTTGAGACAGTACACATTTAAGTTATCATTACTCATTTTTATTTTATTATAAATAAATGATTACCGAAGAACAAGCTAAAAAGAATATAGAGAGAAGAAGGCAGCTAACTGAAAAGTTTAAAGCATTCAGGAAACTACGAAAAGATGAGTATGATCGAAATAAGAAACAAGAGCAATCTTTGATAGATGCTATAGAAGACTTGGGGCAAAAAATTGAGCACATTACAAACAAGAATAAGAACCTAATCGAGGAACTTGTTCCATTTGCTGTAAAGAATTTGGACTACCCATGGACACCTACGGAAACTTCATTTGAGAGAAAGCTGTTTGGTAAAGCAGACACTGATGACGATGGCGTTGAACGCTATGACGATGGCGTTGAACGCTATGACGATGGCGTTGAACGCTATGATGAGGCGTTGGGGCATTTGAAAACCGATATTGTACCGTTAACCCACTATAGAACAACATTTATTGGAGAGAAAGTGACTGAATTCTTAAGTAACTGTGATGACCATGTTTTTGGGCTAAGGCCTGAAGGAAGCAGAAGGTATATTGGTGATAGCGAAGTAATATTCAACAATGACCAGTTTACTGTAAAAGGTCGAACATACATTGGAACTGATGGTTTGCTGAAATTGCTAACACGTAAGGACGTATCAGAAAGTGACTACACTGCAACCGACTATGAAAACTATAGTCATATCCTAACAGATACAAATGCAGTTTTTCAAAAGAATGATCCAAACTCAGGAACGCCAAAATCAAGCAGGGGTGACAAATGGAAAAATATTGTTAAACCTATTTACGAATTGATTAAAAAGAAAAACCTCTCACCTAGAACAGGAAAAGGTATTAAGAAATATACAGGCTATCCCAAAGAATACATATGGATGGACGATGTTAGGAAGCTCATTGATCGACTTCTCATTATTTGTGGCGAAGAGAATGCTGGAAATGATAACTATTACAATGAGAAGGTTGGAATAATGAATATGTTCAACAGCAAGTTCAGTGACTTTGTTGTGAATAATCCAGAAGGTATACCATACCTGATACAAATGTTGAACACAATACCTCATTCATTCTGGGAGTCAGAACATCATGGAAAAGGATTACTCAATGACTTAATAAATTCTCTGCCTTTTGAGCTGCATGCACCAGGCTACAGATTCCTGGGTCCAGGTACCAGACTAAAAGAGAGGCTTGAGAGAGGCGATAAACCTGTTAATCCATTAGATGAGGCCGCAATGGAGCATGATGTAGCTTATCATCATCATAAAGATCTAGTTGAAAGACATGTAGCTGATAAGGAACTAGAAAAGAAGGCATTCAAAAGATTGTTAAGCCCAGATGCTGATCTCAATGAGAGATTGTGGGCTGGTGTTACTGGATCTGCGATGCATATTAAACGTAAGCTTGGCTGGGGGATTAAAATAAAAATTTAAAATATGTGTTATAATAAATGAAAGTAAAAAACATTGCATTTCGAGTTTCTAACGAGGAGCTGAAGGGTTTGGATATTGATTCTTTCCTGACGAAAGACCAACTGGAACGCAAAAACAAGAAATTAAAGGAGGGCAAAGGCATGACTATCACAGTCTCAGTTCCACAACTTAAGAAAATGTCTAAGTAAATGAAAACAGGAAATGGTTTGACATCTCACAAGGGTGGATTTTTGCCTTTGATTTTTGCAGCATTGGGTGCTCTAGGGGCGTTGGCAGGGGGCGCTTCATCTATCGCTACATCAGTTATTAATGCTAAAAAGAGAAACCAGGAATTGGAAGAACAACGTAGACATAATTTAGCCATGGAAAAACAAGGTAAAGGAGTCAAAAATGTAAAAAAAAAAAAAAAAAGTAACTCCACTCAGTAACTTTGATATTGATAAACTGGTTAAAAGATTAAACATTAAAAACTTTAGAGGTGTATTTATGATTGATGAGTTACCTAACAAATCACTCTATCAGGAATGTGGAATTGTTAACCTAGATGTTTCAAAAAACTCTGGAACACACTGGGTATGCTATTGGAAGGAAGCTAACAACAAATATTATTTCGACTCATTTGGTGGGGATCCACCCCGGGAATTGATCGCATATCTCGGGGGTAATATTTTTTATAATGATGACAGAATTCAAAATTTCCATCAAGTAATTTGTGGTCATTTGTGTTTAATTGTGCTAAATCACTTTTCGCATAATTTTAAATTTCCGAAAATTATTTCACTAATAATAAACGATGGATATATGTGGAAATGCATTAATGAACTCTTGGATTGAGGATCAAATTAAAGAACACAGGGGTAATAATACAACTACTGAGAATATCAATCCTAATGATTTTGTTTCCTACCCACAGTTCAGTGACTTTATAACCACACTGACAAGAAATAAAAGATCATTGGATAAAGCCTTTCTTACCTACTTGGAAGAAGATAATAATATAGATTTTGAAAACAAAAGGCTTAGAAACGTGGGAAAGCCTATTGCACCTAATGATGAAGTCAATTTAGAGTACTATCAGTCAAACAGAATTAACATTATTCGTTTAGTTGGAAAATACAGTTCAAAGGATAAAGTATTTTACCTAGGTAGTAATCAAACAGAATACATTTTTATGAGAGATGGGCGAGTAAGTGAGATAATAATAAAGCCGGAAGAATATAAAGACATTATCATGTTATACTATAAATTGAAAAAAATTGAATTGCATAAGTCTTTCGATGTAATGTCTGATGATAAAATATTTTTTAAAATTCCAAAGGCTTTCAATGTACCTGAAGGCACAGTTGTTTTTATCGAAATAGTTGTGGTGTACAAATATATTTTAAAAAATCAGATACTGTTAGTTTTTAATGGAAACACTTCCATTAAAAGCAAAGGAAAATGTGATAATAATCTAAGGATTTAAAAACTGTTTAATTTTGTTACGATACTTACCATTATTCAACTTACGAGTCGTATCTATTGTAACAAAACCATATTCCTTATCCCAGCATTTTGAACAAGTCTCCCTAAATTTCTCAAACAACATATCACCACCAACAAAATCGCCATGAATATGTTTAAGATTTGTATCGTCTTGCCTGAATACGCAAAGAAAATTGGCATTGTCTCTTATAAGCTGTTTAGGCACTTTTGAGTATGTTTGAGCTAAATAGAAACAATCAATATCTTTGTGTCTACCACGAGTGAAGAAATCTCTTACTTTGTCCTGATTTTCAAGTATGACATCATCGAAAACAACAACAGAGTCATTACAGCATTCATCCACGGTAACCATTTCTTCATTTGTAGGGAAGAAGTATGCTATTGGTTCAGTTATCAGTTTTGCTGCTGCCTCTGTCTCTTCCTTCAAAGTGATATATTTTGATTGGTTCAAACTTTTTGAACATACGTAGAGAGTACCAAAGTCCAACCATCCCGGGGCATATATAAAATTATCTATCATAAGTGTAGTTTTCTCACAATTACTAGCACCCACTATCAAACATCTAATATTATTAGGTAATAATTCTCCATGACGTTTGTGAATACAGTGTTTTCTGGTAACCTTATTTTAATATCCCAGTCCACTTGTTTCTTGTCTCCTTTCATTTATTTAATAATAATTTTTATAATAAATTAGTAAAGTATTCAAGCTAACAGATAACAAATCAGTGTTGAAGAAAAGGCTACATTATCTTTTAGAGATAGAGGAGCACTCAGTGGCTTTAGTTCAGTTCTACACTACATACTTAACACACAACATTACCCATGTGAAAAACAGGCTCTATTTTATAGACATGGCAGGTATGGAAAGAGCAGTTGAAATTCCAGTTGGCCAATATAGCTTAAAAGATCTTGTAAAAACTATAAAAACCATTCCCCCATTTAATGTAGTTCCAATGGGCGGGGGAGAAAAAATAGCATATCCCTTGAGCTGGATAACATAACAAACAGGGTGAAAGTAAAATGTGTTTTTAATCTACAGTTTGGGAAGTGGGGGTCAATTGGTGGGCTTTTGGGTTTCACAGAAAATAAAATCCTGAAAGCAAATGAGTACCATTATGGTGATACAATTCCAAAATTTGTTCCCTTTGAAACAATAAATATACACTGTAATATAGCTAATGGTATGATATTAAAACATGATGAATACACCCACAGAGAAACCAGCATCATTGCTACCTTTAAACCGAGGACGACATTTGGATTTGGCGACACGATCTATTACGAACCTGCTTATCCATTATTTTTTCCAGTGCAAACAACTCAAGTAACGGAAATAATGATTGAAATTAAGGATGACAAAGGTAAGTTAATAAATTTTGATTCATCAGATAGAACGGTAGTATTAGAGATGAGACCGTAGATAATTATTTTCATATTAAAGAAAAAGGTATTTTAGGTTGAAAGTATTCTGTATAATAACTTTAATGGTTATTTTTTAAACCATTAAAGTTTCATATAAAAATATATATATAAACCAGGTTCATTCTAATTGCTTGTATTTAACTCAAGACAATTCATACACTGTATCTGACAACAACAGAGAGCTCACGCTCTCTGTAGGAACCAGTTTTCCTCGTACGAACTCGTTATCTGTGCGGTTATATGTGAACCAGCATGCATCTCGCTGGCCTTGACTGCAGAGCCTCTATCTGTGATGCAATATACGGACCATGAGGCGGTCGACGGTCGACGTATACTCCCTCTGGCCGTGACTCATTAAACCACTCGACGGAATTCGCCAGAGTGACTCACTGTATAAACAGTATGAAGAACCTCGCCTAGCGTCTTGCCAGTTTAGCTCAGTGGCAAGACGTACGGCTCTTAACGCAAGGTATCCCGGGCTGAGCGGATTAATTTACAGCGTGGGTGTGAAGGCGCCCGCATCCACTCTGTATATTTATCAACCGAGCCGTTCAAAATTTGGGCTAATTCTATGGTAAAATAAATGCTCGTTCTCTTAGCAGATGCTAGGAGTAGCAGATGCAAATATATGGTACCTCTTAAAACCCAGCAAACATACTCTCTATAGTATTCAGTATTGTATCAGATGTATAGCTGGGTAATCTCGGATGGTGAAGGCGCCACACCATCTGAGAGGGGGTACTAGAAATAAAAAAAACTCTCCCATCTAACCACTTAATAATATAAAAAAAAATCATAGGCCGGCCGAGTGGTGAGGTGGGGGAGTTCTCCAATGGAGTTTTGTTGGTGCTAAAATAAGGCCGGTAAAATAAAAAAAATGGTCCCTGGCGAGTCATTAAGTTGGCCGTAAACCAATATCAAAAAAAGGTCCCCTGGCGCTGTGTAACAGCCCGTAAACCTTTTGCAATTTTTTCTTGTAATAATAAAGATGGATAATATTTCTATTATCCTACTTTAATATGCCGAATCTGCAGGTGCGTATCTAAACTTTTAATTAGACTATGTTGTAGCATATTGTCGAAGTCAGAGCGATAATTGAGTTTTAATGGTTTTATATAATCATTAAAACTTTATAAGGATATGAAGACAGATAAAAATCAACTGATGTCGAGTTATACTACGACGTTTTACTCTTTAACAAACTGGATAGAATGCCTTTGTTTGTTACCATAATTTACCATTCCTTCATACTTAAAACTTATATCTCCATGATTAACATCCCTTAATACATTATCATTGAAAATATGAACATATCTGTCTGGAAAGGCTACCTCGAAATTACCTGAAGTAACTACCACTTTGCGGCCGTACGATGTTTCCTTTATCTCAGCATGGTTTATGGGATAAGACTGTCCTATTGTAAGGTCGGAAAGTTTCTTAAATTGTTTGGTGTAGTTTAATATATTTAGCAACTGATCCATGTTTTGTTAATGTATCGCTTTATATGACATTTTCATTTCTTTAAACCAAAAAAAATATTCCACAGGTATGATGAAGGTAGCCATAATGATAATGGGACGGATGCCAAAAATTTAATGGTTCCCTTCACCATTTTTTGTATTTAGTTTCATAATTACTTTTTTAAATTCTCGTGGTTCAACAATAAACCATTTTCTTCTGGAAGCGGCACCTTTATTTTCCATATCATTTATTTCATTTTCAATAGATGGATACATTTTAATTCTTGGATCATTTGTTGATAATTCTAATAATTCTACATTATTGCTTTTTAAAAATCTTTTTACATGTTGTTGTTGTACTCTTAAATCACCTTCATATCCAAGACATTTTAAAAGTGATGCACTCAAGTGGATACATCGTTTTTCTTCAATTACTTGCCAGGTAACCATAATGATAATGGGACGGATGCCAAAAATTTAATGGTTCCCTGGCAAGCATTGAATCAAAAATATAAATTTAAATTCTAATGGTTGAAGGTAATCATACAGAGTTCAAATAAGTGCTGCGTGTGTTATGGATGATTTTAAACCATTAGTTGGGAATAAATTAAAAAATAGTTGTATGGTGTTTGTTGTCCATTAAATATATAAGGAAATTAAAAAAATGTTAATGGACTAAGGCAAGCATACGCGGTTCAAATAAGTGGTGTGTGCGCAATGGTGTCTGTTAACCATTAACAGAGGTGTAATTAATAACTACTAGAATGGTGTCTGTTGACCATTAAATTTAGATTTATTTTATGGTGATATTTAACCATTAACTGAAAAGGCGCTGAGAATAAATTGGGGAGTATTTTAGGGGTTGTCCTCGTATCGGCATATTATATCTACTCAGGCGCTTTGTCGTCCCTTCATCCACCGAGGATCACATCCAATCTTTGCGATTGATGTTAACCAGTGACATTTCGATAGTTCTTTGCAATTTTACTACGATTTGCTCAAATAAACTTCAGTTTAATTTATATTTAATATATTTTGTAATGCCTCAAGTATATTTTTTCTTGTATTTAGATATATTATATAAAATATTAAGAAACCATGAGCATCACTTGTTAGTAACATTCAAACAATGAATAAATTAAAACATGATTCGTAATTTATTGTAATGAAGATCTACGGAAGTTTATTGGCAATAAATAAAAAAAAAATTAGACACTGAAATATAGGCTATATAACTATGAGTAAATATTCTGTCATGCCACGGACATAGTATTTAATACGATATGAATTATTAAAGCAAAACACCAATAAGAAAAGAATAACTAAATCCATCTATAATATTTCTCTTCTGTGATTTTGCACTTGCGAACTGTGGGATCGTATGGCCAAAGTTAATTTAATTGTGTTACATAAGGTATTTAGTTAACTAAAATAGTTGTAATTATTCACTTACAATAAAAATGCCACTTGGTCTTGGCCAAGAAAGCTACTATAACCTTATTAAAACATGGAAATAATGTCAACAAATATAGCGCGTGGTGAGAGTGCGACAAAGCGCCAGCGAGTCGTGTTCTCTTGGTTCTCTCATTCTTTCGCGCTCTCTCCGACAAATTGAGAGCTTTCTCTCTGACGTCATAATGACTAGGTTACCAGAGCGAGAGCACGAGAGAGCGCTCAATAGCAATGCACCAATTGTTTCCGGCCCGTATTTTAGCTAGTTCATATCTATTATTTAATATAAACCTGCAATGCAATCAATAAACACAGTGTATACATTTGACCACTCTCAAAATGTAACACCTAAAACTGCAATAATCTATATTTATTAGTGGTTAATGCCTGTTGGGAGGGCCTTAAAAAGTGCTCACTTTACCGTGTACAGCGTATATAAGGGGTTGTGCCTATGCTACCCACGAGTAAACACGAAATCAACATCTTACCAACTTACTTTGAAAAAAAAATGGGAATCGTTTTTTTCATACATTTATTTTGTCATATGAGTCCTCTACATTTCTTGTCGCCAAAAATAATATGATGTAATTAGGTCATATATTTTTAGTATTGCCAACATCTTAGTTGTTAAAACACAAATTACAAAATATGTTAGCAAGCTTGCCGACCTAATCGTTCCCGCATTTTTGATAACAAGTTATTTGATTGGATCTGGCAAGCCTTGTGAGTAGGCTGAGGCTCCCGCCTGCCTGGCAGCCGCTCGCTTCAACTGCGTTGCGTAGTGTTTGAAATACACGTTTTTCAACCAAAACTATTAAACGTGTGTCCAATGTTCTGTTCTACTAAAAAAACGCTCTTCAGACGATGGTTGCTGAGCGCTTTCAAGATGCCACCCTCATTGGAAACAAGGAGAACTCCAAAATGGTTAAAAACAGCTTTTTCAAAATA
The DNA here is from genome assembly GCA_029891345.1 of Dryococelus australis. Classification (NCBI taxonomy): domain Eukaryota; kingdom Metazoa; phylum Arthropoda; class Insecta; order Phasmatodea; family Phasmatidae; genus Dryococelus; species Dryococelus australis. The sequence continues at coordinate 217,770,529 of CM056993.1, read as the reverse complement.
CCATAGTTGGAAATATTCTCATCAGATACATACAAAACTATTCAAGGGCCATGTATTGAACCTTCCTACAGACTTTCCACCAATAAAATAGTAGGATCACCGCTGAAAGTAGTCCCATAGGCACACGCAGTGTGACGCCAGTTCAGGGCCTTGCTCTTAGCGGCGATGGAGCACTTGATGCGCATAGCAGTGTCCTCATCGCCCCCGCACTTCTCGCTATCAAATGCGGAAAAAAGTTCCAGTTAGGAGGGAAGCCCTATGGGTGTACGAAGGAAAAAAAAAAAAACTTTATTTTTAAATTTTACCAAAGAACTGTTCAACTTGTAGACGTTGAATGTAATTACTTCTTCCTTGAATAACAATTTCTTAGATCTTATAGTTTTCGCATAATGACTTGTCAGAATAACAATTTTGCAGTTACAAATAATTAAAAACTAACTTACTTTAAGAAATTAGATAATTAATGCTGAAATAATGTACCACGAGCATTTCTAAAATTAAGTAAAATTTGCCATATTTTAATTTTTGGCCGTTACAGAATTTTTGTAAAATTAACATTTACGAATCATATATTAATGAGTTAACTTCAGTCACTATTAGATAATTTTTGTTACCGTTTTGGCTTGATTTATTTGTACGTCTCAATAACAGTCAAATGTTGATTTGTGATGCGATAAGAAAAAACTTCAGATTAAAAAAAAAAATTATATGCGAGAAAAGTAATTGCAAGTAGGATTGACTGCAAAATAAACTGCATTTGCTAAAAATAAAAAAAAAATACATTATTTGCCTTCCAGTTCCCTTAACATGTAACTGTTTTAAACTAGAAAAGAATTGTATTTTGGTTAGTTTTTTTCATTTGAATTAATAATAATTCCCGAATAAGAAACTTTTTTACTAGTATAGCTGCACGACACTGAAATAGTCGCAAGTAGCACTATCTGTACACTCATGTCGTAAGCAAAACTATTGCTCCTAGTGACAGCACTACCTACCGAGCGCGGCGTTGCACTAATCTTAAATTTTCTTTAGATGGACTGGGTGGTAGACATTTTCATAGATTGCATAAAAATGGGGAGTAATTTTCCGCCGAAACTTCGCCATGTGGGTAGTTGTCCAGAGGTGCAGTTTTCCTGCTTCTAGCTGGAGATAGGAGAAAAGGCACCTTTTCCATGTGGGAACATTTCCGGGCCCACAATACCTCCCACAGTTAGTGCACCAACCCAGCGCGTGGCTCAGTGCAACAGTGTATCAACTCCAACCTCGCGTAACAGTACAGCAGCGGGATGCCGTCGCCAACATCACGACCACCCATCCATGCAGTTATTGTCCTGTAACGAAGTACTATTGCCACAGTGGGTGCCGCAATCGACCACTAAGAACAGTCGTCAAGACTGTCAGACACGCAGTAACACAGAGCGAACTGACGAGTGGAAAAGAAACATTTGAACAACAACTTTCTGTATGCGCCGTCGCTACAGTACGATTGGCAACAGTGACCACGTAGCAGTACATAGCCAGCGCATCACCAATCAGCGCGTGCGAAACCAAAGTACACCGCATCATTTTCGAACCGAGTTTCAACGGCAGCAGCCTGGTAGGGCTGATGCTTACTTCATACGTGAAACGTGTGCAACTTATGCAACCACTGCCGCACTGGCGGAAACATAATTAGTCATTGTCCAGCAACAAGCAGCAGAAATCTTGCATACAGGTGTGTGCATTAGTTCGTCACATTGCAAAGGACGTGTCTGCGAGTAAAATTGAAACCAATGATCCGGCCATCAGAGCAGAACGAGAGTAATGAGGATTTGTAACATTTTCGCCAGAAATGACATTCCCGGCGGTACATTTCATCCGTATTCATGTCTGTTTGTCTGGGAGTAACAGCACGCACAGTGCAGCAACATATGTTTGTTTACATTCAGTCCAAGTTCATAGATTGGTTATGAAGCAGAGGAGGGGCGGTTAGTCACCCCTACTTCCCCTCTTTCTTCTGTGCCTGCATCCTATACATTTTCATCATGGTGCAATGGGCGGGAGAACTTCACCCTAACCCTCTACTCCCCTTCGTTTCTTCTTCACGGGAAATGTAACACCATGTGCGGTGTTGCCACACCGCCATGCAACAGTGCGCCCATCATCATCGTTCACCACAGCATTTTCGACATCATGACAGCAGTCTGCCAAGCGTGTCTCCAGCTGGGACGCCCAGTGTTCACGAGGGATCGAGCTGATGAATTCGCAGCAGCCAGTCTGCGAGTCATTATTAATTTTTTTTCTCAGTAATGTAACATAAAGATGGAGTGATACTAGACGCGGGAGTGGACAGTAGTGATGAAGCACCACGTGACGCCATACCCATGCCTGGAGAAGAGATACGTGCGGAAATTCTGGATATCTCTGGAGCTGCAACGCCTAGAAAGGATCCAGCGTGGGAGACAGATGGAAACCACTTAGAGAGTGAGGAGGAACTGCAAGTGGATGTTTCCCCTCCCGTACTGTGAGACACACCGCAAGGGCTTCCTGTGTCCGATAATCTTCAGCAGGCGAGGGACCCGATTGGCAGCATCGTGATGCAGAGGAGACGCCACCAGTTACGAAGGACGCCGAGGCCGGTATTGTTTGTTTTTGGGGACGCCCAGAAAACCAACCTGCGACAGCCACGGAAGTGGGATAACAGCGAGAGCGGCAGCAATGAGTCAAGCGAGGGGGCGATGTCTTCCCCTCCTCACCAATAGAAGAGGCCATGCTACAACCAGCGTGCCGAGTGTACAGCCTGCGGGAGACAGGACACACCCACCGCAGCTGTAACAACACGGCCGGCCAGTTGGGAGCAACAGCACAACATTCTAAGAAGATCACAACAGGGAAACCACTACAATCTGCGGTTGCAGCACGGACTTCGCCCGCCACGAAGATGTTGTAGTTGAGTACGAGCCTGCGAGCGACGAGTCAACGGTCTCCAGAGGGGTGTGGGGGCATGTGATGTGTGCCACGTTTCCCAGTCCTAGACCATTCACCACGTCTCAGAGCACCCGCCAGAACATATAGGCACCACCACCTGCATGTGAGTGCAGACATTGTATAGCGAGTGCGTGTTCCCAGTATGATCCTAATAGGCGTGCTAGTATGTATACTAGTGTTTTTGTTTATGTTACTCTCGTGGCCCTAAAGTGTTATATTTTCGTTTTATTGCGTTTCTCAGTGTTAATAAGTGTACGATATTTTCTCACATTATTTTTTCGGCCCGTGCACATTGCTATGTTATTGTTTACGCTCAAACGACCATGTGGTCTCGAACATGCAGCACCATGTAAACCAGTGCGACGTCAACGGAACACGTGTCAGTATGTATCCGCCTATGTATCGCCCGTGCGATTTAGTGCCATGTTTTGTAATATTATTTTGAGGGTTTATTATTTTTTATATATAAACTAGCCGACCCGACAGACGTTGTCCTGTACATATGTCTTAAATCCAAAAAATTTATTAAAAAAACATGTGGTAGGACTCCACGAACGTGAAATAGTAACGTTGTAATTGTCTTTAGTGTTTTTTGTGTGCGCTTACTTTATATTGTTTTCATTTATTATTATTCTGAAGTGAACAGTATCAAGGACATTATGATACTGGACAAAGCCAGTATTCCCATTAAATGAATTACAAACCAAGAAAACTTTTGATTTAACGTATTGGATACGTGCCATAAAGCAGCCAAATAATAATAAGTATTTGTTCCATATAATATATTTCACATAGGGTATTTCGATTGTTATGAGTATGAAAAATAAATGATGAGGAAATCAATGTAGAGTAATCCTGGCACGAGTAAGGCCGTGTCCGGGAAAACCGTAACGCACCACAGTGAGGTTAGGGTGCCTTATGTGGTAAGTTTACACTTATGTTTTCATATATTTTATTTCCCTGTAATATTGAATTGTGGCTAATAGTGTTGTGTTTATATGTCACCATATTCGTCTAGGATCACGTTCATTCGTTTCATTTCACCGTATTTTTATGCTTGAATAAATTTTTGATCACGTGAAATGGTGGCGGGGTTTGGCACCAGGGAGTGGCAGCCTGCCACCATGTCTTATATGCTCGGGACGTAATTACTTAAATTTCATGTAGCCATTTTGGCGCCTTTTATCAGTGCTAGTGTGTACCCAGCTTTAATGGGGCAAATGTTGTCTGTGCTCTTTGGAGATAAATTGAAATAAAATAAGTATGTTCGGCGACTCGAATGCTTTATTATTCCAACGGTCACTTCTTGACCTCATAATCAGTAATCATACGTATATATTTCACAAGGCATAAGGCGACCTAAAACAGCCCCGAGAGTGAGTGAGCGCATGAGAGTAGCTCCGACAACTCTCACTAGACCAGGTATTTTGGCATTTATCAAGGATAAGATGGTGCAACTTTCTACAGCTTCTGCAACTTCTACAAATGAGATGTCGGACATCGAAAGGGCCACATGTAGGTCGTCGGCCACACGACCCATCTATACTTGTGCTCTTTGCTGAGAACGCTGGCGCCTCCGGAAAACTATGGTAGTATTTCAAAAATCCCATCCACATAACCTCTTTCTCCCCGATGGTCCAGCCTAAGAACAAGCCGATAAGTCAGGCTATAAGGGCAGAACGAAGGTTCCTGTTGAAACGCTCTGCATGCGAAGGGGGTGGGTTGTATGCAGACAACGTGATGTGGCGAATGCCAAATGAAAAATACATGCCACGAAAATTTTTAGAAGTGAACTGTGAACCATTATCAAACACAATAGATATAAGCACACCAAAATTTTGGAATACACGGGCTTGCAAGACCCGAACGGTTGATGCTGCATCAGCTTTTCTCATAGGGATGAGCCATACAAATTTAGAAAAAGCATCAACACAAACTAATAACATATTCTTACCAAATTTGCTTCTAGGAAATGGGCCGACAAAGTCAATAAAAAGTTTTTGCATGGGTTTTTCAGCAACATTTGATGACATAAAACCCAAATGAGTGTTTTGAGGGGGTTTACTCAAAATGCACAAATTACAATATTTGACAAGTTCAGCAATTTCGGCATCCACGCCTTTCCAGGTGAAATGTTTTCTAATGGCCTGAATAGTTTTACGGGCTCCTAAATGGGCACCAAGGGGCAATGAATGGAAATATTAAAAAACCATGGATTTGAGGTGGCTCGGCAACACAGTATGTTTAACATTATCATCAGATTTACAACACAATACCCATTTGGATGGAAAATACTGGTTTTGCTCAAGACCTGATTTAAAATTTTAGATGATTTCTTCTAAATTCCGATCCTTTTCTTGATGTTCCTTAATACTGGTAAAAGCCAAAGGGAAATCCATTATAACATTACAATTTGGAAGAACAATGGTTTCGTTGGAAGATCTAGGAACCTCAAACATATGCGAGAGAGTATCAGTATCAGCCACTATATTTTGTGATCCTCTAATATGTTGTACTCTGAGTTTCAAAGAAGCAATTCGAAAGACCCAACGGCCAATTTTTCCTAGTTGTCGTGGGTTAGCAAAAAGCCACGACAACGCTTGATTATCAGTTTCCAAGAGGAATTCTGCATGTTCCAAATATTGTCTAAATTTATCAATGCCAAAAACAACCACTAAACATTCTAGTTTATAAATGGATGGCGTTTATCCTGGGGTGTAAGTGTGCAGGAAGCAGAAGAAATTGTTTGCCTAATGCTATCAATTCTTGACACAGGACTGCTCTCACTGCCAAACTGACTGGAAGTGTCCTTTGCAGAATGAACTCTTTTGAAAAGTCGGGCATCCGAAGAACAGGAGGGTTCATTATGTGATTTTTGAGAGTATCGAAAGTTTTCTGGTGTTCTTCGCCCCATTCAAATGGTACAGATTTCTTATGCAAACGATTTAGTGGGGCTGCCTTCTCAGCTAGGTTGGGAATAAATTTGCCAAAAAAATGGACCATGCCAATAACATCCCGAGGTGGCGGAAAATCTCTAGTACATTTAGCATGCTCAGGATATTTGGAAACACATTGTGCAGAAATTTTATAGCCCATAAGTTAACTGACAATTAAATTAGCTCTCCTTCATATTGACTGTGTATCCGGAGTCGCCGTAGGCCGTCGGTGGTACGACCCTATTCAACATTGTTCTCTCTATCGAACGTGACACCAGGCACATCACCAGTTACTGTTCCCCACCTGCTCCCAGATGGGACACGAACACATCCTTGCACCTCTGGAGGTGCAACGCGTCAGCACTTACTTGAGAATGGCCACAAACCAGGCTATTGTGACAGATAGACATCTAAATAATATTTATGATAATTATTAACGTACATTTTAATGCATTGCAAATCATTTTAAATATGTTATATTCGAAAGTGTGTTCGACCAGTACTGGCAGTATTGAAATAATGGACTTTAATACCACGTTCCAAAATGACGCATCAAAGTGGACCGGTGCACACGGTCACGTGGCAAATAGCCACTGTAAATTTCTAAAAGTATTTTTGAAGTGTTTTTATGCAAATTATTATGAACTTACATGTTTTGCCACAAACACAAATTATATAGATGTAATAAACTTGACTGGGGACAAACCCTATAAAGATATTATTATTTATTTGTATTTGTCAATGTAGAGGTTAGGTTGCCACTGCAATGCAGTCTTATCGAACGTGTGTGTTAATTTTTATATTTTTGACTATGTTCTTTTATGTTTTGTTGTTAAGAGTTTATTGATATTTCCATCTCATCGGCATTGTAGAGCCAATTTTGTTTCATTCATTAAATTTCACATTATGTAAAATTATGTCACATGATGTTTGGACAGGTGTGTCGGCCAGTGAGCAGCCTCCGCGTCAAACATACAGTAGTGGCATCTTAGATCTCGTGAGAGTACCACCGTGCCGCAGTCTCCGGGCATTTAATCTTTGTTTGATATTCATAATGAAATTCTGCTCAATTAACGTTAGTCTACCGGAACCTCTTGCTTATTGCACACCCAGAGTACACTGTCCCTCACCCTCGGCTCATCTTTTACATGGCCGAGGTATACTATGCAACTTAAGATCATAGGCCCTACTGCCATTTCGTCTGTATAAGAGCCCACCTGGCTAAAATGGCAGTATGTAAACTTCAGTGCCCCGATGGGGAAGAACTTGTAATAAATACGTACTGGTGAGATACCGACGTTTTATTATGATTAACTGCTTATCGGTTACTTAACCATTTCTCGTAACCTTAGATTGACCACGTGTTTTTAATAATGGTGTAGAATAGCCAAAATAACCCTTCAAGAGTGAGTTGGCGTATCAGAGGGTCCGACATCCCTGATTAGACGAGGTGATTTGGAGTTTAGTTTATGGCTGGCGGAAAGGTACTTTCAGCTTATAACATCCATGAATACGTGGACATGGGGGCAGGCCAACAGTTGACACGCCATCATGACCCGAGAGGAGGAGTCTCTAGCAAGTATAACTTCATGCTCGCACCGCGGGCTGGTGCCCTTAACCCTGGCAAGTAGCATTTCCTATCCGCCATACCTCATTCCTCTCATGGTCCAGCTCGCCGCGCCTCAGCCTGGACTGACAAAGGACCTAGATTTACTTCAACATGGGGTGTGACTGATTTATGGACATCAAAAACATTGGGAAAATTAACTTTGAAGAGTGTTATACTGAGTTTTAATGCCACGACTGTCATAATGATTAAAAAGACATTCGAATTGGTGTCCTAGATTAACAGACCTTATCATGCGAGCATTGAGCTGAAAATTGCTATAGTTGCCAACATTGCGGGGAGGATCGCTCACTTTTCGTCTCTGCAGAGCTTGTTTTTGCTAATAACTTAAGACAGTTAGAATCAAATGACCAGTTGCCGTGGAATAGAAATATGCTCGTGTGTAACTGGCAGAAATAGTTGGAGCACTTATTTTGTCATTCTTTTTCTTATTATCATTTCACGTGTTCACAATATTAGTATCAGGACCACATGGGTTACTTTTCCTGTCAAAAGTGGGCTCAGGCTTTTTACGGGACCTGTCTTGGACAGAAATCCTATAACGTTGATGGTCGGCAAACCAAATGTTCTGCGAGTAAATGCAAATATGGTCAAGCTCAGAAAAGTATTTAGTTTGTCCAAGAAAACTAAACGCGAATGCTCCTGCAATTCCAAACCCTCTAAAATATGGTTTACAATCTTGCTCTCTGACAAGTTCAGTCGCAAAATTACCGCTGTGGTGATGCCCTTATGATGCTAACATACACTGACAAACCTTCGTTATATTCTTGGAGTCCGTTAAACATACGTTACTGCAACTGTATGAGTAGTCTGGTTGGAATGAAGTAGTGAAGTATGGCTCTGTGATACTGACCAGATGTGAGGTGATTTGTAATGGCCTGCCTGGTTCTTTCACTGAAGGCTTCCTGCATAAAGGGGTCGATGATTTCCAAAAGTTGGTGTTCAGATGCTGTGTTACTCTGGTGCAATTTTATTGTAAGTTTCAAGAATTCCAAGAATTTCTGTACATGCAAACTATCTGTGATAGGGAAGTCACATAACAAACACTCTAGGGAATGAGTAATTTTGCTAAATGTATGAGATGATAGTGGTTGGGTGGTTGGTGTCACTGAGGATGTCATGAGTGGAGTGGTGGTAAAAACAGAATGGACGAGAGTAGGGGATGATGTGGTGGGGATGTATGCAGGGGTAGAGGAAAAAGCAACCTGTGGAAGAGGTTGGGAAATGGAGGGAAAACTGACCAAACCGTTCAGAGCAGGTGCAGGAGATGAAATGGTGGTGGCTGTACTGCAGCTAAGGTTAGCCAGCTGTTCACTAACAGTGGTGACATCTAGATGGTGAGAAGATTTCTGCAACTCGGTAGTCTCCAAGTTACACACACGTTCAAAAAGAGTTTGCACCTGCATACTAACATTCTTTAATGATTGTTGTTGAGGTTGTGAAAGCTGGTCAATACACAAGGTAAGTAAATTGTTTGTTGTGTTAATGTGATGAGTAAGCCGGCTTTCGAATCGGGGTATCTGGCAGGACAAGAGTCTTCTTAAATATTTTCTGCAATTTCCCAGAGGAAAATGATTCTGGTGGCACAAATATTATATTACTCATCTACATTGATATCTGCAAAGTACTCAAAGTTAATAGTAGTACCAGTGTTAAGTGCCGCAGGAAGGGCACTTCTACATGTCACAGCGGTAGAGTCATGGGACTACACACGACGAATGGTGCATTCATAAGTGATTTCATCTTTTAACAGTAGTTCAGGCACAATAGTGGCCATGGCCAAAAGTAACACAAAAGGAGAAACACGATACACAAACAAAAACAAGTCTTACAATAAAATACAAAAGCTAACCTAAACAACTTATAACCTACAGTGTGTGGCGTCCATGCATCAGGTACCGTGCAAGACTCCCCAAGATACAGCGAAGGAAAAGGCAACATGCAGAAAGCATGCAGAGGTAATACCACTTAGGCACAAGCACCAGGTCTGCTACATAAACTGCAGCACATGGGAGAACTAGAGGCCAAACACGAAAGGGTTAAACGCCTCAGACGAAACATACCTCAAATTAACCCCATGTACATACAGCAAAACGACAACACAGTGGACCGGTTGTGGTAAGTGGGAGATTACCAGGGTTAGTAGCATGCAACGAAGCGCGAACACTGGACCAGGTCGGCAAATTTAAAGATTGCTTTTACAGCACTCTAGTAGGCATAGTCATTTCTCAGCAAAACATATGTAATTTGTTTGTAACTTAAATTAAAGAAAATGTTATTAAAGTTTTAATAACTAGTAATTTAATGATTTCAAATAGACAAAACACAACATGATAAGCGCATAAAAAATATATCGAATGTATACTTTCTAAACATGAACATTTTCCTCAACAACAAAATAATATCATGCTTTTCTTATATTTAAAATCAAGTATTTATCTAAATTCGGGATCCCGAGGTCAAGTTATGCAAGAAACCATTTTAACGTTTCGCAATATGCCAATTTCTAAGTTATGCAAGGAACCATGTTGGCTATTGGCAACAAACCAACTAAAAAAAAGCAGTAAATCTTAAAGTGTTACATGTTTGATTTCGTTTTTACCAAAAAAAAATTCTTTTTATATTTTATACTTCTCTTCCTGAATCGAATAATAAAAACAAGAATGTAGCAAATAAAAATTTTACAGGGTAGGCAAAAACCGCCGTGGCAGTTTGTATTTTCCTTTATCGCATAATTTCAGGTTAGTAAGTCTACGCGAAAATAGATTAAGAAATGGCCTGAACGAAGAAGCAGGAACACGCTCGCAGTATTGGGCGCTCCTCGCAAGTAGGATGACTACATGTCCACCGCGACAAAAGGATGGATACGGGGATGCGGCTCACCACACCTTATATCTTTAATGCCTCAAAACGGCGACCGCAAAAGCGGCGAATCAATGACTTTAGCGAGTAGTCATGGATATTGTCTTGAGACCAGTGAAAGTAAATAATATCACGGCACCGACATGTTTAAGGGGAACAAGAAGGAAGACGTCGCACCCGGAAGTGGTCGTAGCTGAGATATCGATTCAGGAAGTCTATATCTATATATCTATATAAATCTATATACAACATGGTCCGTTATTTTGTTTAAAGTCTACAAAATAATTTCTGTTAAAACAAACTCGCATAGTATAGTAATCCAACAATACTATTGTAAACATAACCAAATTTTTTATGGGAGTAAATTTCTAATTAAATTGTTGTTTCTTTTGCTAATGAAAATTATTTGACAATAACCATTACTGACACACACGATCTTTTTGTTAAAATAAAAGTTTTAACCAAATATCAGACAAGAAAAATTAATGGCTCAATACATTCATTGCAGTAATGACAAATTTACGTTGACTGAAAGAAAATTTTAACACATATAACAGTATATCTGAACCGCCAAAGAAATACTAGAGTAACACACAGGGTCACAGTAACAGTGACTATCAACATTAACAATAAAACAAAATAACTACATTTTGTCACAAAAAAACTAAGAAAGATTAAACAGCCGAACAGAAGAAAGGCACGTGGCACATCAAGAGCAGCAAGAGGAGGAAGTGCTGTGCACTGCTTACTCACCAGAGTACAGTCCAGTGCGGGAGGGTGAAAACCTGTCTTCCTTACTCTTTCCTCTTCCTGTAGATTATTATTTCACAGCTGGGCATCTTTTCCCGCCCGTTCTTTCTTATTGTTAAGTGACAGTCTATCAGTTTAGTTCTTAGAATAAGAACAGCACAACTGCTGCTTCAAAACAGCAGCAGCTCAGCCTGTCTTACTCCAAAGTCGCCATCCTATTTCTTATCCTCTGATGTTATGGCCAAGCATGGTAAACTGGGGTATCGGTGCTGAGTATATGAATTTATTTTGTCAGATTCTTCCTGATACCTATATTATAAATATCTGCAGATACTGTGGCATTGACATCACCTCAGAACTAATTAAAAACTCAAACTCGACTCTTCTTATTTAACTGACACTGTCGAGCATGGGTATTGATTAAAATCTCGACTCGAACTCGAAATTCGAGTACTCGCAGATCACTAGTGAAAAGACAAGCCAGTGTTTAAGAGGGCTATAGTAATTTTTACAAAGGATATGTATAAAATCCCAAAGGTTAATGATTTCAACTAACGAATAGAGATGTTCTTCTCCTGAGCCATATACATTATGTAAGTTAAGAGAACACTGTAAATATCTCTAAACATTAATGGCGCTAGATCTTAAAGACTACACAAAGCTGACGTGTTCTAAGCATCCACGTATCCCTTGTGCCCGTTCGTGCCACCGCAGACGCAACAACCACACACTGCAACACCCGATTGATCGTCTTTAAATCGTGGTCCCGATCAGTGCCGGTCGACAAGAATAGGGTGTTTACACTTTTCTTGCAGCCTGACAACTCGTGGCCACAGGACATCATATATTTATTTCATCACAAGAGGTAACTTTCGTGCTAAATTGATATGCGGCCCAAATGGGTGTTTCCCGTGATGTCACAACTGTTAGACGCAACAGCCATTGGAGGGAACACTGGGATAAGTGATGCTGCTTTATCCCAAGGACTTTCAATGTGCAAGATGTCGATGGGCCTTGTGGTCGAATCTGGAGTGCGATGTAGCTCCAAGAGGAGTCAAAATATGGGGAATAATATGCCCAGGAAGTGCTAAATGATGTGCAGCTACCAAGCGGCATTCATTCATTAGAGTAATTACAGTCATTTTTAGCAACTATTGCACCATAGTTAACTAGTGAAGCCGCCCGCTTTTGCATAGAGAGTTAACCACATCTCAGAGAGGACAGGGCGTATCCCAGCCCCTTTCAGTGAAATGCGTGTGTCGTCACAGGAAGTGAAATGTTTATGCTTTTTTCCCATTTTTTCGCCATAACGACACTCGCCAATATTTATGTATTAATTATAAGAGTGTACATGTATTCATTCATCGAGAGTCAGCCGAATAAGTCATCATTTAATTTAATATCACCTTTCAAGTGCGGTAACATACTCGTGACGTCACATCCTTCACCATATCTGGGGCTCTGACGTTCTTGGGTATGTCACCAACGTGTTTTTAGCACATAACAATAATTATGTTCAGTGATCATTCTTTTAATCATGTAAGTTGTGCAGTTATGTTTTCTCATGTTTTGTGTTCGGCCGCAATATCGCCGACCTCGACGAGGTTGCGACCATCTTAAATCAGCCAGGCTTCAGCATTCGTGGCGACTGGCAAGACAGGAAGTAAGCCCCCTCGTACCCCCCTCGGCTCTTGAATTTAGGATGCATATATTTTCACCGTAATAGTAAGACTTAGTACTGGAACATTTAACTTATTTTATATAGCTGAGGGGAGGCCTTTCTGTATCCTAAGGTAACATTCCAGAACTTCACGCATCTATACGCGTTTTCCACATTCTTGTCACTTAAGGCCCTCACCTTATTTTATAATAGCGACCATCGGCAGGTCTGGAGTGCCAGGTCTGCTTTTCAAAAGGTAGAATTAATTTGCAGTGACATCATGTTGTACCCTTTCAGCAATAAAACTGTCACACATTGACGAGACGAGTTTTCTTGGACTTACTCTCCTGAGTACATCATGTACTGCACCCTATAGCAGCATCATTATTAAGAGTAATTTTAGTGTTACATGTTTTGCATTTACAGGTGTCTCCCTTAAGCAGAGTAAAATCAGTGTTAGTATCGGCGTGCGAAGAGGCCGACTACTTCGTCCCTTGGAAAGGGGTTTTAATATAATCAATCTAATTTAATTCATAATTAAATGAAGCTCTCCTTTCAAAGTGACCTTGTATCCAGAGTTCGCCGCAGGCCATTGGCCATACGATCCCATCAACATTTTTCACTCTGCCGAATGTGGCGCCGGGTAACATTGTCAGTTCCTGCCAACATGCTCCCAGGTGGGACACGAATGCAAGACATCGCCTCTGGAGGTGCAGCACGTCAAGTGGCTGGCCCAACTCTGGCGAATCGAACAACAGTCTGCACGAGCAAGCCAATTACCTAAATGTCAAGTGGCCTACCCAACTAGGGGTAATCAAATATCATAGTGCAGAAGAAAACCACTTTCCTACACTTCAAGTGGCTTTCCCACTAAGGCGAAAAGAACAAAAACTACAACACGTCAGTATGAAGCCCTGCTTCAAGCCTGATACGTGTATCAATGAGCAAACTCAAGCAATTTTATGTGAATACTCCTGTCCTGCCAAAGACTGTCCTGCCTGAACGATTTATTTTTCGTCCCGCCAACTGGTGAATTATATGATGCTTACAATTTTCTGGAGTACGATTAAATGCTGCTATTATGGGGTTGGTGTGTTTACAGAACTACATGGCGTTAATGAACTAGGTTAGCAAGTCTGCTTGGTTATTTGCCACGTCTGTATTTGGTAGCCTAGATTAACAAACTGTTATTTTGTTTGAAGAGGGGTTACTATTTGAAGAGGCAATAATTTTGCTGCAAAAAAGGTACTTTGTTTTTCTTCGTCCCCCCCCCCCCCCTCCCTAGCCACATGTGGTGGTGCATGTAAGAACGCTTCGAAGCACTGAGCTATACTGAAGAGAGGCGCGCGAAGCTCCTGGAGCGGCCGAGCGCTGTCTGGTGGCTATTACTGGCAACGAGTTCAGCCTCGCACACTCTGGCACCTTCCATACGCCTCTCCGCTATTCCCGCCGCCTTCTTAACCTTCCCAAGCCACTTTTTTGCGTATAAATGTTCGTTCCCAGCCCGAGCAAGTGTGCAGTGTTCCTCGTCGAGTTGCGCGGGCTGGCCAATGATAGATTATGTCTACATCACTTCGTACTTCGGGGCTTCACCATGCTAGACGCGTTTTCGAGTAATACGAGTACTACTCAAGTTAAGTATTGCAATGAATCTAGTTGTTATGCCGGGGGTAGAGTTTCCCTTTTAGTAGTGTTTTTTTTGTATATGGATTTTGTAGGGGTGTGTTTCGTCACTGTTTTGCTTGTGTGAATTTTCAATATGGTATTTTTGTGGGAATGTTTGTAAGAGGCGGATTCTTCCTTTTTTTACATGCTGTAGGAATGGTCTCCTGGATTACGATTTGCCAAAATAATTTTAATGCCAAGGAGTTTAGTGGATATTTCATGGCGTACCATTATGCTCATGGTTAAGTTAATGAGGGTTTTTGCTCCTTCCCAATGGTATTCTTGAAATTAGTATTCCATGTTGTATTTGTTAGTGAATCATCAGGCGTACTTTTACTTTTAAATTTGTAATGGTGCTTGCTTTATTCAGGGAGTCCTTTTACCTTTTTTAATGGGATTTCACAAGTGTTTATTCAGATTGGGTGATTTCTCAGGATATTTTAATATTGTGGTTTTTCTGTTTGTTCCAGAGCATGTGTGTTCTCTCCTGCCCCTAGTTCACCGATTGGTAGTAAGCAACAGAAATTTACAGATGCAATTTATATTTATAAATCAAGTTGCAAATTTGTATTGCTTGGTGATAATGTATAGATGGGCTTCAATATATTTGTATTGATTTTGGAATTTTGGTGTCTGTACTTTCTTGACTTTTTTTTAAATGGTGTGCATCCTTCTCCTTGACTTCCTTTAGCCCTGCTATGCCCTAAAGAGGCGTAGCAAGTAGTCTGCTCAACACACCACGTTGTCAACAGGCTACGCTTCTATCAACAGTAAATTTAACAGTGCGACAAAAGTGCATCGCAACGACCAACCACAGTTATTGGTGAGTAACGAGAAACTTTCAGACACCTATAAAACAACACTTTCACAATAGGTAACATTTCAGTAAAATACAGTCAATCACGTGCAAATCGCTCAAAGCACTATCATTTCAAGCAATTTGTAGTAACAAGTGCTTTTTTTGTATTCATTTATTTGTTCATACTGTTCTTTGAAAAATTTATTGTTGAAAACTTATCAGAGATGTCTACACTGTAGAGTGCAGATGTACTACAACAACAGACTTACAGTGAACCGAGTGGGAGTGACAAAACGTTAATAGACATATAATGCGCGCTTGATTTTACCAAAACAGTCCACTAAGCTGGGTTGTTGATTTGCAACATCAGCAGACTTTTAACGCTTGATAAAACACACTGGTTAGACGTGGCAACACGTGAATCCAACTTAGAACAACTGTAAGCCAAAACAAATGCAAGTCAGACACACCCACTCGGCACTGCAAGTTTAAATGGCAATATTTGTATGTTGAAATCTACATGTACTCAATACTACACGTCAGAAAGCCAGCAGTACAGCAATGTGTCCATGTAAGAGCGACGGACTTTTGTAAACAAACGCACATGTCGTTTAGCAAGAGTAACGTAATCGCTAGTAATAACGTTTGCAGTCCTGGCCCGCCAGGCCTCATTACAGGCAAGATAGAATGGATTTTACAAGCAATACCAGTCAGCACTGTACATTTCCAAAATCAGTCCAAATTTGATTTAAGTATCTCCGAAAGTTTTCCAGACATTTTTTGCAGCAATTTTCAGAATTAATTTTAAAACTTTTCGAAATAAAAAATAAACTTTAACAGTGTTTTTCCCATGGACATTTCAAGACATAGTGTGCAACGATCATTAAGAACAACCTTTAAAATGTTTCCAAGTTGTTTTGAAACATTTAAAATTTTAAAACTTTTTGCGGAATTTTCAAGAATATTTTAGAGGAGCCATTTTTTCAATACTAAGCAAGCAGTGTATAGGAAAAATACGTGCACCCCGCGAGCAGCTGAATGAAACACGTGATGCCAGCAGGAAACAGAGCGCCAGGAGAAATGGAAAAAACCCCGTCCCCATGTCTTACGTTCCGAGGGACAGCCGCGTGTCAGTACAATGTTTCACTTTGAAGCCCGCGTTCTGCAGTATCTGGCAGTAAGAGATACTGGCCAGAAAAATTTGAACTAATGCACGAGTGCAGGCCAAGCTAAGCCATTATGTTTGACGTGTGTTCACCCCATGTTAGGTACAAACCCGTTTGGAGAAACAACATGTCCATGTAGAGAATTCAATAAATTAAAATAACGCAAAGACCGGATAACAAGGGCGAACAGAGCACGGGTGGGCAAAGCCTGGAGTTATACATCAGGTAGTACACCAGCACTATAGTGTGCTGACTGTAGCAAATTGCAGGCCGCACAGAATAAACAAGGTTTGTCCAGCCGATTTGTTTGCCAATGCAACCCACCTCAATTCATCAATTTGAATAGTACAGTAAATACAGTAACACATTGGCAAGATGGCAGGTGTGCAAAATAAATCACGTGTGCAGGAAAGGGAAATGGAACCGTGATTTGTGTGCAGTGTGCACGTAACTTTCGCCCAGAATGCTTACACAGAACGGAAAAGGCAACCACTAACCAACAAGGCCGCATCTTATGCGTGACGTGCGAGCACATTCTTTTCCGATCGGGGAAATTTTCAACAGAATTACGAACAGAAAATTTACAAACACAGAATCAGTCAACAAGATATTTGCAGACTAGGGCCACAAGAAACTGTAAGATGTGAGACGCGTGGGCACAGAACGCATTGGCAATGTCTGACAAGGCAAGACATGGCAAATCAAGCCGCCGGAATATTCCGCTGTGGAAGGGTGTATTACCATCGTCGCGGTCAGAAACCAAGTCAGTAATAGGGGCGGAATTGTCTAGCGCACATCACTGTGCACTCGAACATTCAGAATTGGCCAGTTTGTACCAAAGCTCACTGGCACATTCAACGCCCGTGCTCAGAAGAATAGAAGCGCAGCCGAAGGAAACGTCACAACCTACGCGTTTTATGTATCCACAACAAAACAGTAATAATCCGTAATTATCAACCTCTATTACACGAGTCATCGAAGCTGGTACGACCCCGGCACGATTTCAACTGTTACCAACTTTTTCAAGCCTACAAAATGAGGACCCACAAGCATTCCTAAATGACTGCACATCACGTTTAGAGAGCTATACGATTTACCTGGTCAAACTGTATAGGTACTCAATTGGCAGGCTAAGCAAGTAATTGGTGGCGAACAGTATCGAGTGGGTGGAATTTCTCAACAGCTTTCAAAGTAGATTTGCTAACACCTACCCCTCCTTGCAGGCACAGAACAGGGCTGTGCTGAAAAGGCAAAAACAAGGTGAAACCCTGACAGCATTTGCCATGAGGAAGATAGGGCAAATTAAACATTTCCATCCACATATCAGCGAGCATTAGATTCTCGAGGTAGTTGCTTCTATAGTAAGAGCAGAGATCAGGCTAGCAATGGCACAGTTAATCTACAGTAGCATGGAGAATTTCATGTGCTATGCCACATTACTGGACCAGGCCAGCCGAGAACAGAACACCGCGACTAGAGAGGGAGACAGGTATCACTCGAGCAGGAGATGGGATGCAGAGAAGAGGGAACAGGCAGAGGTGCACCCGGCAGTGAGCAAAGTAGTAGGAGAAATCACTTTCCGGACGAGTACATACCCCGAACCCAGGATAGCAGCATGGACAGTAGCAAGCTCATGCATTGCAGAAGGCCCATGTGAACCACCATTTGCACGCCGTTACTGTAAAGGGGAAGTAAAAATGCACTGGCATAACCAGTGTCCAAATCGCAACCAGCCGAAAAAACCAACAAACCGCCAATGGGAAATGGACCGTCGGGGTAGGAGAGCAGGTAACACTGCCTCCTCAACAAGTCGAGCAGGTTAGAAATTAAACATCATCAATTCATCATACAGCAAATCATTATACCTGAGGAACCAGAAATCAGAATTGATGACTTACAGAAAAGCATTTTGAATGCACAACTGCAGTGCACAAATACCCAATTACGTGTCACCTCCATCATGTAGAGTGAGCAGGAATGGTGGTGCATGAACGGCACGTGCATTGAGACACGACCATGTAGACCTGAGGCAACCTGATGGCTGTACATGCCCAAAAGCACACGAGTACAGGTGCTACATCATGCACATAATGCATGTTTTGTAGGTAATCCTGGTGCATCACAAACCACAAGGAATGTACAGAACCATTTCCACTGGCCTAGAATCACCAGACACATCCAGCATTATATGAGGGGGTGCGTAAAGTGTAACCTCTGGAAGAATAGGAGAGTAGATGGTGCCACGCAAAAACACCCACGAAAGCCGCAGGAGCCATTCGGGTCCATTTTGCTGGATCTGATGGGACCATATCCGCACACCCCTAATGGCAAGAGGACGGAGGTATAGCCAGTTTCCAGTGTACGGCCACGCAACATAGCCCGTGTACTGGAGACAGAATTCTACCCCACCTGGGGCTACCCTCTGTAAAAGTTCTACTCCTCCTGACATTTCATTGTTCTATTACTCACTCTGAGTTCTGCTTAGCTACTGTATGGCAAAACTATCATACTAGGAGTGGAACTACTCAAGGGGATACATAACTCTAAGATTGATGGTAGTCTAGAATTAATTAACACAACACTATTTATTATAACTAAACTTACACATTTGTGATAACAGTTAAACCACAATATCTATTACACAAATATTAACTCTCAGTGATTACAATTAGTACAAATTATTCTATCAGTAAGACTCTAAATGATAAGCCTAACCTTGCCAGATTATTATGTTTACAATAATTGGGTGACAGGGACTCGAAGTATAGCATTGCACCTAACTGCTACACAGATTATGCTAATCAATACAGTTGACTGCAGTATGGCCTAGAGCTCCTCTAGGCCTAGTCTGTGGTGATGCCCTCTGCTTGGTAGTCGACTCCAACAAGAAATAATCTGACTGAATTTTTGGAGTTGCTGTGACCATCCGTGGTCGGCTGGGGAGGGGAGGTGCCGCCCTGAGTGGTGCTTAAATACACAACGTCTCACTGACAATGTGGAGCATGTTTTCCAAACAATTAGTTCCCCCATAATCTATATTCCATTGAACCTTAGGAGGTTCGTGTGCGGCGCCTTGGTTGCTACTACACTACGACCCCTTCCCCTCCCCCGCCCATTTAAGGGCAGCCATACCGGCTGCAACAGTAGTGGTTGTCATCGATGGGAGATATATAGAAGTACTGGAGAGGCCGAGAAGCTCAAGCCGGCGACGAACATAGACGGGTGGTGGAATATGCAATAGTATTAAAATGCAGTATCGGAGATGCAAGGCTGAATTCGAGTCACCATTTGACAAGGAGTTATATCTGAGTAATACTCAATATTGATTGGTTTTAAGTTATTTATGCGAGTGGTAAGGCAGGACAAAATGAATGGCAGTAATACTCATTTGAGCATACATCAGAAACTATAAAGTACAACAATTGGGGTACCCTTGACTATTTAATAACTCACTCAACAAGGCCTATACGTATTGTATAGCATGACCACAAGGGAGAGGGATGTATGTCCAATGCTACATTTAATAGTTACCTTAAGAAACCCCCAAGAATTAGGTAGTTGGACATGGGGAGAAGGAAGTTTTAAATTTGCACGCAGGTGGGTAGACGCTCGACAACGTGCCAGGGAAATACTTATTTGCAAGTTAACAAGCCTACTGGCTGAAACTTGAATGCTTAACAATACTTGCTAATTATGCCAAATTGCAATTAATACATTACACAAAAGTGATATTGAATGTAAAGGAACACAAAAACATGTTGGCAATAGTGTTACCAGGGGTGTATGGGGTAATGAATCGAAAGTTGGCAGCGCCGAACGGCGCACATTCAATTGTCATCAGTGGCATCGGGTACCATACTGATGCGGTACTTTAGTCGGTATTGTGATGTGAGGATAAGTACACTTTATACATATACATAAACACCTTTGTCAACAATAACTGGAAATTAAGTAAAATCACAGTTGTTCATGTGACCATATGGTGAACACTAATCTGCATTTTGGTTGTGATACAAACAATCATTTTATTATTTAACAAGTAAAACTTAACCTAATAAATCTAAAAGTAAAGTACATATGGATAAAGTTATACAGAATGTTATGTTTATAATCGCCTGTGGCAGCAAGACATGGAAATCAATACTTTGAAATTCGTGTGGAGTTCATAGCACTGATTATATTTTGTTTCGAATTTCACTTTAAGTGTTCACATGTGAGACGCAATGTAATTTGATGGAGTGTCTGTCAACACATACATTTATGCTCAGTGGGAGCATTTTTCTCTGTAACACTGTTTAGAGTTCTTTGAAAAAGAGTTATTTTTACGATATGTAGTAAAATTTAATAAGTTCTGATGTTTTATACTTGCTGCTGCAAAAAAGTCTTAAAGAAAAGTTCAGGTATGCTCATTGCGAGTTATTTAGCAATATCAGATACAATGGTATGAGTGTATATATTCAAGAATATCACTTATTGTGAATACAAATATTACATGAAAATGTGAGCACATTATGGTTTTTACTATATCTTATATCAATAGTTATCAATTGGCTTATAAACTAATTAGCTGTTTTGGTATAAGATTTTATTTATAATATAACATACAACAGCGAAACACTACTGTAATTACCTGTGGGTAAAAGGTAGGGAATATTAAAAGAATTCTATATGTACTAATAAAATTGTAAAAAACACTAGCATTGGTACTCCATTATATATATATATATATATATATATATATATATATATATATATATATATATATTAGTAGTTCTGGACAAAGTGCCTCATAGTGTACTTAATTAATTGCTATTAGTAATTATCCTTACAATCAATTTTGTGTTGTTTTAGTAAATCTTTTCATAGTTATTAAGTGTTTCTGTTTACAATGTTGCTCAAAATGCAGTGATTCTATGAAGTTATTGATTCCTTAATGATAAATATCATTACAGCAGAAAGAAACTTGGTAGTTTCTTTATATATATATATATATATATATATATATATATATATATATATATATATATATATATATATATAAAGAAACTACCAAGTTTCTTTCTGCTGTAATGATATTTATCATTAAGGAATCAATAACTTCATAGAATCACTGCATTTTGAGCAACATTGTAAACAGAAACACTTAATAACTATGAAAAGATTTACTAAAACAACACAAAATTGATTGTAAGGATAATTACTAATAGCAATTAATTAAGTACACTATGAGGCACTTTGTCCAGAACTACTAATATATACTTTAATAATATCTAAGAGACATTTAGGTCTGATAATTAATTATCTAGAACTACTGTGCCTTGCAGTCAGCTTGCAAAAGTATAAGCTTATCGCCATCCTTTGAAGGACTGGTATTGCTCAATTATGATTAAAGTTGGCAGGCAACAAATGCTTAAATATGGAATAAAAAGAACAATATGCTATATTAACAATTAACTTTACTAATAGGAATAATTGTGGATAACAGTAGTCTTGGTAATTAATTTTAAATAAACAAAGAGAATACCAAGTTACTTTTTACTGTAGAGAAGGCTATCAGTAAGTTATCAATAATAATACTATAGAGAAGACTGCAGTTTGAAGCCACATTGTCATTGGGAAAGTTTATTGACCATGAAATAAAAGACTAAAAAAAATTATTTCCTACTGCAAAAATAATAAAATATACAGTTAGCTAATAATACAGAAGGCATTTGTTTTAAACTACTAAAGACCTGTAGGTCTGACAAGTAATCAAGTATGCCTACATTGATTTTGTAGTTAAGCCTCAATATTAGAAGGATATCTCAATTTCTTAGAATTTGTTATTGCGCAAGAATCATTGTAGTTGAGGGTGTGAATACAAGTTGACTCATTGCACCTCCAGTGGTGCTGTGAATTTGTTCGTTTCATTCCTGGGAGCAGGTGTAGAACAGAAACTGATGATGTGCCCAGCACCACATTCGGAGAGCAAACAATGTTGAATTGAGTCGTACGGCCGACGGCCTATGGCGACTCTAGATACGCGGTCAATATGAAGGAGAGCTAATTTAACCGTCAGTTAAATTATGTTGAATATAAAAAAATTCCTTTAGGGGAAGCAGTGTGCCACTTCTCAAGCCTATATTATCACTGAATTTACTCTACTTAAAGGAGGCAGGTCCTGTAAAAACAAAACATACACTGAAATACACTTTAAAGTTGATGCTGCTATTAGGGCACAGTACCCAATCCCAATGAACTCAGGAGAGTTAATGCAATAAAATACATCAAATTAGAGTATGACTATTTTATTACCACAAAGGTACAACAAAATGTTGCTGTACATGTCAATGTGTACCCTAGATTAAGCAGACCCGGCACTCTGGACCTGCCTGCCGGTGGTCGCTACTGCTGAAACAAGGTGTTGGCCTTAAGTTATAATTAATTA
The DNA here is from genome assembly GCA_029891345.1 of Dryococelus australis. Lineage (NCBI taxonomy): Eukaryota > Metazoa > Arthropoda > Insecta > Phasmatodea > Phasmatidae > Dryococelus > Dryococelus australis. The sequence goes on along the minus strand of CM056993.1, from coordinate 217,747,670 downwards.
AAAATGCATCTCATGCGTTAAGTCCTGGTATGCTACCTCAGGATGTAGTAGGGCCTCCCCTCGGCAAAATAAAGTTATCAAATGTTCCTGGATTAACATTAACTATTGCAATGAAATGTTACAGCTTAAATTGAAGTGACGAGGGGCGGTAATGCAGAGCTTGCTGCCTGCTCTGCTGGTTGTCTGGAGTGCTGAAGTCTGACTAACGACATGGCGTCGGCTTCGCCGCACATCCAGCGAATCCGACGCCAAAATGAAAACATGAAAAAACAGACCTTAATAATTAACATGATTAATGAAACTGACATTGTACATAATTAGGATTACTGAACTAAAACATATTGGTGATATATTGGTGAATGCCGGAGTCCCAGATATGGCTAAGAATGTGACGTCACGAGTATGTCACCACACTTGAAGGGTGATATTAAATTTAATGATCCCTCAGGTGGCTATTTCTCGATAGATGATTACATGTTCATTAATATAATTAACAAATTAATATCGGTACAGGTTGTAAAGGTGATAATTACAGGAAAGCTATTGTATATGACGTCACACGGATTTCATCATTAGGGGCAGAGATGTTACCAACTCTCTATGCTGGAGTGGACAGTTTCCTTAGTTAGTTGGGGTGCTGTCACCGCTAAAAATGACTAAAAAGACTCTCATTAATTACTGCAGCTAGGGAGCCGCTCGCCACTTTGCACTTGCTCCGGAAATGTGATTCTCTGTCTTTTGACATTACTTGGAGCCACATCGCACTCTGGATTCGTCCATGGAGCCCATCGACATCGCTCACATCGGAAAGCTGTGGGAATAAGCGGCGCCGCTTATCCCAGTGTTCCCTCCAATGGCTGTTGCTTCGAACGGTCGTGACTTCATGAGACACACTCATTTAGGCCACATATCAATTCATTACAAGATTTACTTCTTGTGATGAATGTAAAACAACATGACCCATGGCCACATGTTACAGGTTGACAACAAAAGTGTAAACATCGCTATTCTCTACCTGAAAGGATCAGGACTGCTACCTAATGGCGATCGGTCGAATGTTTCTGGGTGGTTGATGCATCTGCGATGGAACATACGGATACAAGGGATACACAGACATCAGGAACAAGTCAAACGCCCCCTCTCTGGTGATCATTGTGTCCTCGCACACCCCGAGGAACTGTCACGCCGCTAGCTGAAACAGGATGCTGGCAGTCGCAGCTGGTTGAGTGACCTTAAGGTGGAAGGCGCGGGATTATGCTGTACTGTGCTGCTTACCGATGTTCCAGAGTGATGATCCTGCTGATGGTGATGATGTACCACGACACCTGCTTGACGAAGGGAATGATCACATTGCAAACATCATGGCGGTCGATGCTGATGATGATGCTCCTGATGCTGCCAGTGCTGTGTTGGACCCCTAGGTTCTCCTTCTTCTGGTGAGAGGAAAGGTATGCTGTCCCTTGCTGGACTTAATGCTCCTTCTGATGAACCTTACCCTGCGCCCCTGATGCGGTTCTCCGATGTGAGGTCAGCTAGTATGGTTGTCTTCGTCGGTGCTGTAGCATAGTCATGTGGGTAGCTTCCCTGTGGGGTTATCGGACCTGCATTTGCCCCCACTGACTTGCTGTGTGCGACGTCACCCTTAGTCAGTGTCACTACACTGGGCATGATGACACTCTGGCCTGACTCACTTCGTGCTGCAATGTCTGCATTATGAATTCAGGGCTGTGGCCTCCTGTCAATGACGATGTCATTCTGCAGCACATGCTTGGCAAAGAGGTTTGGCCCCATTGCAAGCAGTGTATGGCGGTTGATGATAATGGTGATGCTGATGTTGCTACTACAGATTTGGACCTCTTGACAAGGGGAGGAGTATGTGGTCCTTGTGTGGACATGATGCTCCTCCTGCTGCTCCTCCCCTGCACTTGTGAAGAGATCCTTTGATGCGAGATCAGCCAGGATGGGTGTATTCTTAGATGCCTCGGCAAATTCTGTTGGGAAGCTTACCTGTGGGTAGATTGGTCCCACAGTTGCCCCCCACTGACTTGCTTTGGGTGACACTTTCATAAGTCAGCACCACGATGCTGTGCATCGGGATGATCTGGTTTGACCCACTTCAGGCTCAATACATGATATGCTGGTGACTCTTGTTTCGATGAGGTTGATGGTGATGTTTGATGCGTTGAATGTCATGCCTTTGTTGTTTGTCTCTTCCTGGTTGTTCATGATGATGTCTGTTGCTGTGGTCTTGGGCGCCTTCCATCTGGGTCGAGAGTTGTCGCTGTACAGAATATTCCTGTCCCTACTACTCGTTCGAACGAGGAGCATGATGCGACTTGATGACTCTCCAGCTGGATGTGTCCCATTTCCCCATCAGTTGTAACATGATGTTGTGAAGTTTTGCTTGTGCTGAAGTTTGCATGCACCACCCTGTACCACTATGCACATTTTCACCCTGGGGTTTGGCTCGGACAGTGACCCTCCAATGCTCCATGCATCACTCTCAGTATGACTCTTAGGGGGCGATGACTGCTGGTGTTGACATTGCTCCCTCTGTTGCCAATGATGCCAGGGTGTGCAGATTTCCATTTGCTGCGATTGTTTGCTTGGCTGTGCTTGCTCTTGGCTGGTGGCATTGAACGTTGCCATGTGGCCTGTTTGTCATGCAGTCGGCAGCTAAGCTTTTCCCCCCTACGAATTTTGCGAGGTGGGCGGGTAAAACGTGATTTGGCGTCACTGTCATGTTGCTGCACCATGATGCTTAGAGGTAATAGCGGTTCGCATGGACCTGCCATCCCTGTTTCCCCTTCTACAGCCAAAAAAAAGTTTTCCAAATTTTCGCCAGCGAACTCAGCCTCTCCCACTCATATTACTCGTTCGGTCGTAGTGTTCCCGAACGGGCTTGATTGCGATGCAGCTGCTTCGCTGATGCACGTATTTGGTGGGAGTAGAGGACAGTGCGGTCCAGTTGAGCATTGTTTACACCCTGGTTTCGGTTGGGTGCTCGCAAATTTCAACTGGCTAATGCACAGCCTGTGCGCCAACTGATCACATGGGCTTTCTGTTGTTGCACAGGTATTCCAACGAGTTTGCCCTTGTTTCGCCTCGTCGTTTGTCACGAAATACCTGCGTCGGTGCGTTGCGGATTTCCTCGGAATCACTTGTCTGCGCAAATTCTCACAAGGCTGCAGCTCATTCGTTACTGTGCTTATTTTCAAGCAATACCAGTCAGCAATTTAATATGCAACAGCAATCAAAATTAATTTTCATTATTTCCCGAACTTCTCCAGAAAATTTTGCAGTATTTATCAATCATAAAATTTTCTAACTTTTCAAATAAGCAATAAATTTTTTCAGTGTTTTCCTTTTGGACAGTAACGAACTTGAAGTGCAATGGTCAAATAAATAAATTTTTAAACCTTTTCTGAGGATTGTCCAAAATATTAAAAAATTTTAATGATTTTTCACTGGCATGAACTCTTGTAAAAGGCACCTTTGATTTGATTACTAACATGTTTGGGGAGAATTAGCATTCTGTCAAGTCAGTTGAACAGTATTTAAAAATATCTGAAGTCGCGATGCTCAGAGTCAAATTGAATTTCAAAAGATGGACATTTAAGTTACTCATATCCTGTGACAACTGTGACTTGTTTACTGCACTAAGTGGTAACCTGTGTAACTGGCAAGAGTGTATTAAATATTGAATCGAGTGTTCATTAACTAAGTTATCCAGTAGTTTTCTAAAAACTTGTAACTAACAAGTTATACTGTGTCTCAATCATTTCAAACTTACCCATGGCTGGCTGGTGGGTTTTCAAAATATTAGAAATGCCATTAATGGCTTGGGAGAGGGAGTTGACTTATGGTTCCACTTTGTGCTTGATTTCATTGACCACTTTAAAACTTATATTAAGGGCTTCGTTCGTTGATTGTATATTATGTGCTAGAGTGTCAATTTGTTGATCTAACAAGGCATCGTTTTTAAGCAAGGTGTGTGTTTGTTAGTGAGCAAGTTGCAGCACCAGAATCCCATGTCTCCAATTACCTGAATGCTGCGCTTGCCTCTAAAATGTGTGCTGATATTATTGTGGTATTCTCTCATTACACCATTTTCAACTGCCTGTAAATAACCATATAAAATTGTCCTATGAGTACATGAAGTGGATTTCTGTTAGCACACACAAAGTGTAAATATTGGTCAACGGCTTCAGGCATGGTGGGTAATTGTAATGTAACTTCGTAAATAAGAGAGATACTATGCTCGTACACAAAATCGATGTCTGCTGGGGAATGTTAGATTCCAGCATAAGTCCTAAAGGTGACGGGCCCCATGAGAACAGCTGAGAAGAGTAAACACAGCACTGCCACGACCCTGGCTGCTCTGTATGAGTGGTAGGAGGGGAGCATGCCCCTCTTGTCGTTGTGGGCATGGCCATCGATACGGGTTGCTATGATGATGGCTGGCACATGCGCGGAGCTTACTCTCGCCTGTGCAGCAGTGCTGCTAATGGAACCTGGCGATGGGAAAAACCCAGGCAGACTGCTCAAGTGGTGCAGCACCGGATATGGTGTTGGCAGCCATGGTCCTCTTCTCCATGGCCCCAGGTCATTTTGGAGTTGCTCAGATGGACAGCGACAGACAGGAATGCCGGGCAGGCGCCTCGCACTTGCTAATTCCTGGTGTGTTGCCCACGTGCTGAGTCCGGGCATCGTCAGCACGTCCCAGTTTCAGTAAGAAAAGGCCTCCTGGCACCCACTGCGTTTCACGACATGCCAATGTGCTCAGATTGTTAGTCACACATACTGTAACATAGTTTATAACATACATTAAACACTGCAAATAGAAAATAACAATAATTTACCATCAGTAAGACACAGGATTAGTGTGTAAAGGCGATTTTAGTAGGTCTATCACACTGTATCGAATTTAGGAGTGCCTGTTTTATTCCTTTGAACACAGACAGTAGACTCTCCTAGGACATCGGTGATTCTGTTGGGACCGCAGTATCGCTGCGTGGGCACATTATGCCATCCTCTATTCCTAACCCACACATAATCGTTTATGTGCAACATGTTCTTTTTGTGGGAACTGTCGAATTGAGTCCTTTGCAGTCCTTGTGCCTGGAGTAAATTAACTCTAGCCGTTTAATGGGCTTCAAACATTTTTGACACATCATGCGCCCTTGGGAATGTTGACCTGCTACTATTTGTGCTGGTAGAGTTACATCAATGTTGCGCAACAATTAGAATGGGGTAAATTTAGTGGTAGTATTAATACTAGTATTGTAGTTGAAACAAATGAACTCTATGTAAAAATCCCAGTTTGCTTGATCAGTGTTTGCACAAGCAGTAAGTTGTTTCCCAATGATACGATTTGACTCTTCTACAAGCCCATTACACCTAGGGTTATAGACTGTGGTAGTAATTTCTTTATTCCTAGAACTTTTAAAAGATTACTGATCAATTCGTTTTGAAAACTTATGCCTCTATCCATTAAAATTTGTTCAGGACACCCAAATTGTAGAACGACCTGCTTAATAAATTCCGCACAAGTGGCGGCTACAATTGAGGGAACAGCCTTGGCAACAACATACCAAGTACCGTACTCGGTAACGACTAGAATGTATTTATTTTTGCATATACTGAGGTAGGGAGAGGCCCTTTTGCATCCAGGGCCCAAGTCTTCAAAAGTGGCTGGGGCGGAATATACATCATCTGACCCATTGGTTTAGAATACATAGCCATTGTTTTTTTACAAGTAGGGCATGACTTTACATATTTTTTTACATTGGCATGCATACTACTCCAGTAGTATGACTGCTTAATTTTCTTAAGGGGCTTGGAGGTGTCAAAATGCCTTCCCCCAAATATCGCATAATGATGGGCCTGGATAAATTCATTGATATATACTTGGGTAACAAGAGTTAACTTGGAGGGACCCTGAGGTGTATTAATTTTTAGAAATATTTCACCATTCGCTGAAATCTCATATCGTCGGCTCTATCGACGTTACTTAGTGTCGGCCTGATCTGCATTAAGTGATACTAACATAAGTTGTTTGATGTGAGGGTCACGATCCTATTCACCTACAAATGCAGACATGTTAACAGTAATGGGGCATAAATTAAAAATGGATGTATCATTAATTATTATATATTCCTGGTCATGTGTGTATACAGGTAAGGTGTATATAATTATCTTATATTTTAATACAGGCTCAATACATGTTGTCTCTAACTGAGGGGTACTATCTTTCGTAATTATCTGAACACTTAATTTGATGCATTGTGCCTCCATACTTGCTGGGATGTGTTCGTGTCATACCTGCGAGCAGGTGGACAACAGGAACCAATGATGTGCCCGGCGCCACGTTCAGTAGAGTGAACGATGTTGAATGGGATCGTATGGCCAATGGCCTACGGCGATTCTGGATACGCCGTCAATATGAAGAAGAGCTAATTTAATCGTCAGTTAAATTATGTTGAATATAAAATATACTCCTTGGGACGAAGCTGTTGGCCACATCACAAACCTGTATTATCACTAAATTTACTCTGCTTGAGGGATGCAGGCCCCGTAAATGCAAAACATACACTGAAATACACTTCAAAGTTTATACTGCTATTATGGCGCAGTACCCGATGTCCTCAGGAGAGTTAATGCAATAAAATACATAAAATTATGGCATGACTGTTATATTACCACAAAGGTACAACAAAATGTTGCTGCGCATGTGAATGCATACCCTTGTTTAAGCAGACCCGGCACTCTGCACCTGCTGGTGATCACTACTGTTGCAAATAAGGTGTCGGCCATAAGTAGAGTTACTTAAAAGTGCATCTTGTGCATGAAGTTCTGGTATGCTACTTCAGGATGCAGGGAAACCTCCCCTCGGCTAAATAAAAGTACTTAATAGTTCTTGAGATACGTTAACTATTGCGATGAAAGAAAATGCAGCCTATATTGAATTGCCAAAGGGGGTATGCGGAGCTTACCGTCTACCCTGCTGGTTGTCTCGAGTGCTGAAGTTGACTAACGACATGGGGTCAGTTTCACCGAACATCCGACGAATCTGGCACCAAAAATGATAACATGAAAAAAACAGACCTTAATAAGTTACATAATAAATTAAACTGACATTGTATATAATTATGATTATTAAAATAAAACACTTTGGTGACATACTTGTGAACATCGGAGCACCAGATATGGATAAGAATGTGATGTCACGAGTATGTCACCACACTTGGAGGGTAATATTAAATAAAATTATGACTCAGGTGGCTGATTCTCTATAGATAATTACATGTACACTCTTATAATTAACATATTAAAATCGGTGTGTGTCGTAATGATTATAATTGCAGAATGCTTATGGATGTGACGACACACGGATTTCTTCACTAGGGGCTGAGCTATGCCCTGTCTTCTATGGTATGTTATCTCCTATCTATTCTGGATCGTGCAGTTTCCCTAGTTAATTATGGTGCAATCGCCGCTAAAAATACCTAAAAATGCTCCTATTAATTAATGCGGCTAGGGAGCCACTTGAAACTTTACACTTCCTGCAGGAATGTGATTCCCTGTCTTTTGACACAGACTTGGAGCCACATAGCGCTCCGGATTCGGCTATGGGGCCCGTTGACATTGCACACATAGGAAAGCTGTGGGAATAAGCAGTGCCACTTATCCCAGTGTTCCCTCTAATGGCTGTTGCTTCTAATGGCCATGACTTCACGGGACACACTCCTTTAAGCCACATATCCATTCACCACAAGAGTTACCTCTTGTGATGAATGTTTAATATTATGACCCATGGCCATGAGTTACAGGACGGCAAGAAAAGTGTAAACGCCGTTCTTATCAACCTGTACTGACCGAGACCGCGACATAATGTCGATCGATCGAGTGTTGCTGTGTGGTTGATTCATCTGTAATGGAACAACTGGGCACAAGGGTTACATGTGCATCAGGAACATGTCAAATGCACCCCTCTCTGGTGACCGTTTGGTCCTCGCAGACCCCCAAGAGACTGCCATGCTGCTAGGCACAACAGAATGTTGGCTGTCGGAACTATTTGCATTGCCTCTGGTTGTAAGTCTCATGAAGATGCCGTGCTGCACTGCCTGCCGATGCTCCAGGACAATGATCCTGCTGATGGTGAAGTCCTGCTGCCCATGCTCGCCGAAGGGGGTTTTTCCCTTCACAAGTGGTGCATGCCGGCCGATGGAGATGCTGATGCTTGCAGTAGTGAGGAGGGGTCGAGACTCACTCTTCCATCGACTCGTCGCTGCTGCTGATGCTGTCGCTGCTCTTCGGACCCCTCGATGTTCCTCCTTCTGGCGAGGGGAAAGGTATGCTGTCGCTAGCTGAACTTGATGCTCCTTTTGATGAACCTTCCCTTGCACCCCTGATACGGTCCTCTGCGAGGTCAGCTGGTATCGTAGTCGTCATTGGCTTCATGGCGAAGTCTTGTGGGCAGCTTCCCTGTGGGCTAATCGGGCCCACAGTTGCCCCCACTGATTCACTTTGTGCGATGTCTTCCGAAGGCAGTGTCTCTACACTGAGTGTCGTGACACTCTGGTCTAACTCACTTCGGTTTGCAGCGCCTGCAATGTTGACGTCATATGTTTGAGATGGTGTGACCTCTTACTCATGCTCCTCTTCTTTCCCTGCCCCTTATGGGCGTATGACTGCCAGGTGTGGCAGTGGGAAAAAGGTGCCGAAAGCACTCCCATTTGTGCTTGAGCTTGCCTCTGCTTTGCCATTGGGCGTTTCTGCTACATGCTCTTAGCCATTGGACCCTTCCTCTTGCTCAGGAGTTTCTATGCTGGTTCCTTGCATGGCTAGGAGAAGGTTGTCATGGTGTATGGCCACATTGCGCCTGCTGCTGACCTAGATGAGGTAAGTTGTATACCTTAGCGCTTGTACAACAACATGTGGTCTGCTCCACTTAGGGGCAATCCCAGCAAAAAAATTATTCTTTGTGCTGCTCAGCCTGTGCTCGCAGATGTAAACATGTTGTCTGGGCCTGAGCCTCTTTGGTGAGCATATTGTTGATGGTACCCATTGTCCTATGTACTTCTCTTGGTGAATGTGTGCATTTTCCAGGTCTTGTTCTCAGTGCTGTCGCCTGCCTGCTGCACTTTCTGTTGCATAACTGTTTTCCTGTCGGATTCTGAATTCCCTAGGGAGGCATAGCTCCCTTCCCTGCGGAATGGTGGCTGGTGATTGACCTGCAGCTATGTTGACTCTCTGTCTGATTGTGAACAAGGTCGCGGGCAGATGGTTTGATCCTACCTACAAGCGCAACTGAATCTTGAGGTCTTCATTCCTCCTCTCAGTTGGGTACATGGCCGTTGTATGATGCTGGACTACCTACCTGGTACACAATTCTCTCCAATAACTCCCCGTAAATTGTGTACCATTGTCTGTTAAGAGGGTGCATGGGAAGCCCCATCGGGGTAGAATTCTGTCTCCAGTACATGGGCTATGTTGCATGCCCATGCACTGGAAACTGGATATGCTTCCTTCCATCTTGAGAACAAGTCACTTACCACAAGATTGAATCTCTTGCCGTTCGGGGTGCGCAGATATGGCCCCATCAGGTCCAATGAGATGGACTCGACTGGTTCCTGTGGCTTCAATGAATATTGTTGCATTACTCCATCTGCTCTCCTACTCTTGTAGCGATTACACTTTATGCACACCCTCACGAATTGTCGGACGTCTCTGGTGATGCTGGGCCAGTGGAAATGGTTCTGCGCATTTCTTGTGGTTTGTGATGTACCAAGGTGGCCTGCAAATCGTGCATCATGTGCATGATGTGGCAATTGTCCTCTTGCACTTTTGGGCATGTACAGTTTCCAGGCTGCTTCAGGATGACACTGTCGTGTTTCGATGCACATTCCTTTCATTCGCCAACACTCTCGCTCACTCTGCATGATGGAGATGACTCAATGTTGGGTGTCTGTATCCTGTAATTGTGCAGTTAAAATGCTGTCCTGAAAGTCATTTACCTCGAGTTTGCTTCCTCAGGAGCCTCGACGATGGCACAGCTCCTGAGGCCCTCGGCAGTTGTTGGTCAGTTGGCTGTGGTAAGGGGAAGTAGGTCGTCCCACTCTTCTTGGTCCACCGCTACCGTTTCGCCTGGCACACGTGAGAGCTTGTCTGCTAGCTGATTCTCAGCTCCTGGTACGTGCTCCACCTCGAAATCATACGCATATTTGCTCCTGACTTCCTACATGGGGTGAAGCCAGATTAAGCACCGGTTGTCAGTTCGTAGTGTGAATTGTTGGTATTCTAGGTATGCTCTGTACATTATCACAGCCCACACTACGGCCAGACACTCCTGCTCGTTCATGTTGTATCTACTCTCAGTTACCCCAAGCATTGCACTGCTGTATTCAATGATGCACTTCGCTTGGTTATTTCCAATCTGATACAGAACTGCTCCCAAGCCCTTCTCACTTGTGTCTGTCTGAAGATATAAATGACAACTTGGACCCTGTCGATCCAATGTGTTGCACTCCCTGAACTTGCTCTTTATCTCTTGTAAACTTGCTTCATGTTCTGCTGTCCACACGTACTTTATGTTGGGTGACAACATGTCAGTGAGTGGTGCGGTCATGGTTGCAAAATCCTGTATGTTTTCCCGAAGCCAGTTCACCAACACAAAGAATTTCCTCAGTTGCTTCCTCATGCATGGCCTCTCATAATCGTCAATGAGGGCCAAATGTTATTGTGTTGGCCAGATTCACTGTTCATCAACCACGTGCACAAGAAACTGTATGCATGGGTGGCCGATGTGACACTTGTGGTTCGCACACAATTTATTAATGGTTTGTCTCTCCAGGAGTAGTGACAGGTGTTGGGTGTGGTCATCCCAGGTTTCGGACCAGATGACCACACCATCTGGTATGCGAGGGCGAAATCCCCAATGTACCCATTGAGTACCTGGAACATGATTGTCTGAAAAGTTTCCTGTGGGCACTTCAAGCCAAAGTGTATTGCGCAGAAGTGAAACCTTCTCCCATCTGGGGCTGTGAATACTGTTTTGTGACAGCCTGTGGGTTTTATTGGTACTTGCCAGCACCCACCTCGCAGGTCCAATGATGTCATAACCTCAGCCTTGCCCAAGGTATGCAATGCATCCTTGACACTTATGTAGGAAGGTGTGATTTGTTTGATTGCTCTGAAATCCACACAGAAGTGCCACGTCCCATCTTTCTTGGGTGCCAGGATGATCGCACTGTTGTAGTGGCTGCGAGTGGGTCCAATCACACCCTCAGCTAGCATTTATTCTATATGATATTTAATAATGGTGCATTGATGTGGCTGGTATCTTCTGGGTTCAGAGTAGATTGGTCGGTCATGTTCCATCGAAATACAATGCTCAACTACGGTCGTTCGATAGAGTGGGTCTCCTGCCACAAAAACTTCACGTCGTTCGTCCAGTATGCATTGCACCACCTCCCTGTATTCTGGAGTGACAGAATGATCTAGTTCGTCTAGTTGCACTCTTGGCTCATTTCCAGTGGGTCAGGATCCGATGTCGTACATCATTCGCATTTCCTTCAAGCCGAAATGGATCCTACGGGCGGCTGTCTCAACAATGGCCTTTTATTCTATTCGCTGAGTCAGGGGATACCCAAGATGGCATTCTCCTGTAGGTCCGCAGACGCGAGGGATGTGGAGATTGTGTCCACTTCTCTAATTCGGATGGTAATCAGTGTCTTTCCCATTGATTCCCCAGTGTTCTGCTTCGTTGCGAGGTGTAGTACCTGTGTACTCGGTGTAATCTAGCTTGTGTTCACGAATCCGACACACACTAAATTATCACTGGCCACTGTGTCTATTGATGCATGGCATGAATGCTGATGTAAATGTACTTCAATTTTGTGTTTTGTTGATTTGCTGTATGCTTGGTTGCTGACTTTTGATTTCTGCCTGCTCTGCTTGTTGAGGAGGCGTTGTGCCATGAGGGCCTGGGGTAGTGAGCATCTGGCTCACCTACCACAATGGTCCGTTTCCCATTGGTGGTTTGTTGATGTTCTAGGGTTGGTTGCATTTTGGGCACTGATTATGCCAATGTATTTTGCATTCTCCTTTGCAATAAAGGCACGCAAATGGTGCCTCACATGGGCCTCCTACCATGCCCGAGGTTGCTGTTGTCCACGCTGCCATCCTGGGTTCGGGGTATTTTTTTGTCCAACGCATCTGCTCCTACTACCTTGTTCCCTGCCGGTTGCTCCTCTGTGCACCCCCTCTGCTCAGCATCTTTTCTCCGGCGCGAATGGTACTCGTTAACCTCTCTAGTCGCGGCATATTGCTCTCCGCTGGCTTATTCCAGCAATGCGGCAGAGCGCATGAAATCCTCCATGCTACTGTGAATTAACTGTGCCATTGCTAGCCTGTTTTTCTGCTCTTACAGTTGACGCAACTACTTCGAGGATCTCACGCTCGTTCATGTGTGGATGGAAGTTTTTGATTTGCCCTTTCTTCCTTGCTGCAAACGTGGTCAGGGATTAACCTGCTTTTTGCACTTCTAGCACAACCTTGATCTGTGCTTACGATGAGGAGTTGGTATTGGCAAATCGACTTTGAAAGCTGTTAAGAAATTCTACCCACTCAATACCGAAGTGACTGATTGTTTTCCACCAATTACTTGCCTCGCCGGCCAATTGAGTCCCTATACAATTTGGCCACTCTTACTGGCACATTCTGTATCTCTATAAACGTGTTGTGCAGTCGTTTAGAAATGCCTGCGGGTCCTCACTTGGTAGGCCTGAAAATGTGGGTAACTGTTGAAATCGGACTGGGGTTGTACCGGCTTCGACGGCGCTTGTGATTGCTGTAAATAATTCTCGATTATTATGATCGCTTTGTTGCGGGTACGTGAAACACGTGGGTTGTGACGTCTCTTTCTGAGGTACTTCTGTTCTTCTGGGTAAGGACGTTGAATGTGCCAGTGGGCTTTGGTACACACTGGCCCATTCTGAATGTTCCTGCACACAGTGATGTGTGCCAGATAATTTCGCCCCTACTACTGACTTGACTTGACAGCAGCGATGGAAATGCGCATTATCCGCAGCGGAATCTCCCGGCGGCTTGAGTTGCCATGTCTTTCCACTGCATTTTGCGTCCACACATCTCACTCCTCATGGTTTCTTGTGACCCTTGACTGCAAATTTCCTGTTGACTTTGTTTATGCATTTGTAAATGTTCTGTTTTGACTGCTTTGGAAATTTTGTCTGTTCAGAAAAGAATGAATTCACACTTTTCGCAGAGAATACTGCCTTGCTGATGTGAGGTGACCTTTTCTGTCCGTCTCAATATTTCCGGATGAAATATGTGCACATCGTACACGAATTACGGTTCCGTTTCCCCTTCCTGCGCACGTAATATGTTTCGCCCACCTGCCATCTTACCAGTGCGTAATTACATTTACCGTGGAGTTGAAAGCGATTAAGTGCGGCTGTTCACATTGACAAACAAATTTGCTTCGCAAACCTTGTTAATTTTGCGTGGGTTGTACTTTGCCACAGTCGGCACACAAAATTGCTGGTGTACCACCTGAGGTACAATCCACGTTTTGCCCACTTGGGATCTGTTTGCCATAGTTACTCTTTCTTTGAAAATTCCAAATTCTGTGTTACCCTACACATACATATTACTTCTTCAAAGGGATTTATACATATTGTGGGGTGTACACTTGTCAAACATAACGCTTTCACTTGGCCTGTGCTCGTATACCAATTCAAATGCTTCCGGACAGTATCTCGTCCCGCAGTGTGCCTTGGAGCATGGGCTTCAAGGTCAAACATTGTGTTGCTATGCAGCTGGCCCTCGGTCGCACTTCGTGGGGGGAGGGGAATATATTTACCATTTCTCGTGGCGCCTTGCTTCCTGCTGAGAACACGTGTTCCAACCGCCTGGGCGACGCATGTGTTTTCCTAGTATACTGCTTGCTTTAAAAACTGCAAAATTACCTTGAAAAGTTTCTTGAAAATTAGTTGTGGGCTCTTGACTTTGATTGCCGCACAACAGCTTTGGAAAGCTTTGCAAAAATGCTCTTAATAAATGGCTGTAAAAACTTTGTTGACTTTTGAAGTCCATGAAAAATGTTTAAAAATTTTAATTATTTTGAAAAATCCTCAGAAAAGTTTTAAAAATTGATTTAATTGACCTTTGCACTCTAAGTTCGTTACTGTCAAAAGGAAAAACATTGAAAAAATGTATTGTTTGTTTTTAAAACTTTCAAATTTTTATTACTGCATAATGCTGCAAAATTTTCCGGAAAAGTTTTGGAAATAATGAAATTAAAATTTGATTACTTTTGTATCTTAAATTGCTGACTGGCATTGCTTGAAAATACCATCTTACTCTGATCGTTGTGATACATGTTGCCAATTACTGTACAAGTTAATAAATGCTACGTAATATTCTCGCACTTACTTAAGCATGTCGGCTGTGCTGTTGCCTTACTGCCGTGTAGTGTTGAGTACAGGTAATCTTTTACATATAGTTTACACTTGCAGTGTCGAGTGGGTGGTTGCATCTGTTTTGGCTTACAGTTGTGTCTTTTGCATTATGTGTTTGTCGCGTCTAACCAGTGTATGTTTGCAAAAGTTAAAACGTCTGATGACATTGCAAGTAAATAACCCAGCTTACTAGATTGTTTTGACATATGCAACACCTCACTAGACGTCACTTGACGTATAATATTTCCCACTCGATTCACTGTACATTTGTTGACCTAGCACATACACTCAACAGTGTAAACAAATCTGACAAATTGACAAATGGATAATTGTACAAATAGAGTGACAAATGAAAACATAACAACACTTGATATTATTGATGTTGATTCTAGTGTTGACTGTACTGTTTTAACTGCGTTGGTAGATAGGCATCTAAAGCTCTCAGGTTACTTGCCAATGACTCCAGCTGTTCGTTGTGAAGCACTTTTGTCGCACTTCTACCTTTGCTGCATAGCCTGTTGTCCACGTGTTGTGTTGAGCAGACTACCGATGTGTTGTTGGTGCTCTCCTGCACTCCGATGTTCTACTGTTGTTTGATTCGCCCAAGTTGGGAAAACCACTTGGCATAGGAATGAACTTGCAATATGATATTTGAGTAGCCCTGGTTGGACAAGCCACTTGACACGTTGCATTTCCAGAGGTGCTGGGATGTGTCCGTGTTCCGCCTGAGAGCATGTGGAGAACAGGAACTTGTAATGTGCCCAGCACCATATTCAGTAGAGTAAACGACGTTGAATGGGGTCGTACAGCTAACAGCCTACTGCGACTCTGGATAAGCGGACAATATGAAGGAGAGCAAATTTAATCGTCAGTTAAATTATGTTGAATGTAAAATATTTCCTTTGGGGCGAAGCTGTCGGCCACTTCGCATGCCTATATTATCACTGAATTTACTCTGCTTGAAGGAGGCAGGCCCCATAAATACAAAACATACACTGAAAGACACTTTAAAGTTGATGCTGCTAAGAGGGCACAGTACCTGATGAACTCTGGAGAGTTAATACAAAAAAGCATGTCTAATTATGGTATTGTTGTTTTATTACCACAAATATACAATGAAATGTTGCTGCACATGAAAATGTGTACCTTTGGTTTAGCGGACCTGGCACTCTGGACCTGACGGTGGTCACTACTGTTGCAAATAAGGCCTTAAGTAGAGTTACATAAAAATGCATCTTGCGCATGAAGTCCTGGCATGCTACTTCAGGATGCAGGGGGACCTCCCCTCGGCCAGATAAAAGTACTTAAATGTTCCTGAGTTACGTTAACTATTGCGATGAAAGAAAATGCAAGCCTACATTAAATTGACGAGAGGAGTGCGCGGAGCTTACCGTCTACCCTGCCGGTTGTCTCGAGTGCTGAAGTCTGACTAACGACATGGCGCCGGCTTCGCCGCACATCCAGCAAATCCGGTGCCAAAATGAAAACATGAAAAAACGAACTTAATAATTAACATGATTAATAAAACTGACATTGTGCATAATTATGATTATTAAACTAAAATACATTGGTTACATACTCGTGAACGCCGCAGCCCCAGATATGACTAAGAATGTGATTTCATGAGTATGTCACCACACTTGAAGTATAATATTAAATAACATGATGACAAATGTGGCTGTTTATTGATAGATGATTACATGTACACTCTTATAATTAACATATTAAAATTGGTGTGTGTTGTAAAGGTTATAATTGCAGGAATTCGTATGGATGTGATGACACATGGATTTCTTCACTAGGGGCAGAGCTATGCTGTGTATTCTATGGCATTTTATCTCCTCTCTATGCTGGAGCGGGCGGTTTCCCTATTTAACTATGGCACAATCACTGCTAAAAATACCTAAAAATGCTCGCCACTTTACACTTCCTGCAGGAAGTGATTCCCCATCTTTTGACACTACTTGGAGCCACATCGCACACTGGATTCGGCCATGGAGCCCATCGACAACACACATCGGAAAGCTGTGGAAATATGCAGTGCCACTTATCCCAGTGTTCCCTCAAATGGCTGTTGCTTCTAATGGTCGTGACTTCACAGGACACACCCGTTAAGTCACATATCCATTCATCACGAACTTTACCTCATGTGATGAATGTTAAATATTGTGACCCGCGGCAACGAGTTACAGGGCAGCAAGAAAAGAGTAAATGTAGTTCTTGTCGGCCTACACTGATCGAGACAGCGACCTAATGTCGATCGGTTGAGTGTTGCTGTGTGGTTAATGCCTCTGCAATAGAACAAACGGGCACAAGGGATACGTGGATGTCAGGAACATGTCAAATTGATATAAGGTTGTGATAATTTTGCATATTGGATACATTGAAAAAATGTCCTCTTTCGCCAATGCCTTGGCTATTCTATTTCTATCCTGAGATTGGTATTGTGACTTGAAATAATTTTTAATATAATCCGAATGGTTTATTGTGCATTAAACTAGGTTTTTCATAATTTTGTCCACTTAGTGGGTGTTTTGTAAGATGGTTTCTGCTGATGCTTCGTATAGTGATGTGCATGTAACCATTTCTTTCTTAACTGTGTAATTATTTCTTTTGACAGTGACCATGTGTGTCTGTACTTGAGGGTTAGTAATAATTCTTCTCAAGGCATTGGGGAGGGTATTTAACTTTCCTTTCACAATGTGTACCTCAAATTCATACTCACTGAGTGCTATCACCATTTTCTGTACTCTAATGTTATGCTCCACCATGGAACGCAGATATCTTAAACTTGCATGATCTGTCTCAATCTTAAACTGTCTACTCTATAAATACTTATGGAAATGATATCAAAGGCACCTAATAGTCCCAAGCGCGCTCTCTCTCTCTCTCACACTCTCTCTCTCTCCCGCTCTCTCTCTCTCCCTCTCTCTCTCTCTCTGTGGCATTCCAGCACGATTCCTGAACCGACAGCTTTTTTTAAGTGAAGGCAATTATGTAGCGCTGTTTAGATTGCGGGTCTTCCTGTAGGAGTGCTCCACCGACTGCATCATTACTCGCATTGCAAGGTAATATAATATTCTTATCTTCATCGAATTTCTACAAGACAGGGGCTAGTAAAATAGCTCTTTTCAAAATAAGGAATGCTCGCTGATGAACATTGTCCCACTTATATGTTATAATATGTTTTGTGAGTTCAATAAGCAACTATGCTATTGTGGCATAATTTAATATGTATCTCTGAAGTTACGAAGTCATGCTGAGGAAGGTACGCAGTTACTTTAAATTAGTAGAGGGTGCCATTTGTTTTATAGCGAAAACTTTATCAGGATATGACCTAATACTTTCACAGTTTTTTCAGCAAAGGTGCATTTATTTATGTTGACTTTTGCATTAAACATACATAAACATTGAAAAACCTTTCCTATATTGGAAATATGCTCTTCGAATGTGTTACCTGGGATAAAAATATCATCAATGTAAGCAATCGGTACTGTCCAACATAAGGGTCCTAAGAGGGTATTAATGAACATTTGGAAATATTGAGGGGAGTTACTTAACCCCATTGGCAACCTTTAGTTCTGGAACAACCCTACTCCATCAATTGTGAATGCCAATTTGTATCTATCTTGCTTCCTAACTGGTATACTATAAAATCCTGAAAATTAATCTAATCTTGTTATATAATGAGAATTTTGAAGAGCATTAAAAATATCCTCTGTATGAAGCAGTGGGTACTGTACCGTTGTCAAATATTGATTGAGTTTACGGAAGTCTGTGAGAAATTGAAAATAAGCACTTAATAAAATACGTGTAGCTAGGACACTGTCACTACTGAATAAAAGAGGTACGTTCACTGTATACATGTTTTTATTGTTACTATGTGAACACATCAACATGACACTGAAATTACGACAATCTTGGTCATGACTAGCCAATTCCATTTGAGTGCTCCCCAGCCCGCTATTAATCTAGTGCATGCCTAGATGGATGATCTCATAGAGGTGCTCACAAGAGAATAGGGACTAGTCACAATAGGTTTGTCACTAGTTAAGTCTAATTTTATTTCAAAGTTCCTTGCTTCGGATAATTCTATGATTGTATTAGCAAATCTGCCATGGTATTTATTAATAATATCAGCGACAGCCTGGGTTTGAGCTGCAGTTTACTTTTTATTTATATGCAGCAGTTGTGATTTGTCAGATTCAAAAGTATCTAAAACTTTACAATGGTGCTCAATACAATTTGTATTTTCATTCTCTTGGATACTTGAATACAATCGAATTTCCATAACTTTGATTGCATTGAGTGAATGCATGAACAAAATATTGTATTTCAAAATGGGAATGGCATCATACTGCTTTATAACGTTAACACCTAAAATAAAATCTTGTTTAAGATTGTCAACAAAAAAAGTAACTTTGTGGGTAGGTGCGGACATGAATGTCTAAGTTAATTGTCATTTCAAATTTTGGAGAAGTTAAGACTGATGTCGCTCCAACTAATGAGATGGCTTCATTCAAAGGATAAAGTGGTTGATTAGATATTACGATACTGGTCACACTGATATGCAAGAATCCAGTATCTAATAATGCATAATAATGTTCCCCTTTAATTGTTACAAGGATGCATAGTGTCACAGTACGAAGCCCTATATGCCGACATTCGATATTTGGTGTGGCATGCACTTGTTTACTTGTTCCAGATTAAGGTGCAGCCCTGCTCAGTTTGTTTTTAAACCAAAGCTCATCATCGGGGGCCTCACTCGTTGTGTTCGGAAAACAAGCAGTAGCGTCAATCGTGCGGTTTCACGATGCCTGCTCTACATAAACTATTTTCGGCATCAGATGAAATTTGTTTTTGAAATGCCGATATCAGTTAACTACATTTGTAGAAAATCCATACTTTTGGTTTGGGAATAGGCTGCAATTGCGGCTTTTATGGCCCACTTAAAGGCACAAAACACAGGTGTGGTCGCAAGACTGCATGGACCGGCAACTTTCTGCTTGTCTGTGGCACTTAGGTGAGGTTTGGCAACGTCGGTCTGGGTCGTGTGGCAGGGAGAAAAAACTTGTTCCCGAATTTTGCATGAGGCCGGCTATGCACTCACATGACGAAACTTCACCTGATCAAGCTGCAATAGCTGGCCTCGCTAGAAGTTTACTTACAATCCGCGGAGGTGGAACTTTGCCTGATGGAGCAACGTTAACCGGAATGTGGGCATCATGAAATGTATCGCCGTGTTTACTTGAACACATCATTTTTTCCAGTGATAGAGGGTGGCGGGTTTGTTTGAAAGTTACTACCCTGAGCATTGAATTTTGCAATTTCAGCGCACGACCTGTTTTGTACTACCTTACTGAAAATTCTCCTGCACATGTCTCGAACTAGGGGACTGTTGTCATTGAGGGTGCCATGCTTTACCCTCTCATATGGAAGTTTTCGTTGTATGGTATCCAGATTGAGCCCTGTGTAACTACGCCCCCGTGTGTTGTAGTTACCATCTGTAGTGTTCTGTGGGATGTGGTAAGAATTTTGTTGGAAATTATTTCTATAGTTTCCGCGACCGCGAAAAGTAGATGTACCTCTTTGTGATCAGTGAAAATCCCTATATGGTATGTTGTGTGAAGGGGTATTGTTGCCATTAGTAGTGGGGTGAAAATTATGTTTGTATTCCCACGGTGGTTATACAAGTTGTAATATGAATGGTGTGGTTGTGTCATACCGCATTGAGATTGGTGGTGAAAGGTGTTGTACTGGTGTGGTGACGAACTGTGCACTGCCTGATGTGCCATATTATTATGCTGGTCTAACGATAGTTTTGTGATTTCGGATTCAAGGTGTTCCGATTCGGGGTTGGGGCATGGCTGAGTAAGAGTTTGTTGATAACGGTAGAGACCAATGTCTATTAGTTTTATGTTGGCAATCATTTGAGATAAGGTTTCATTGGGAAGCCCTATCAGCTTTTACACAATGGATGGCAACAGAGATTTCCAAATTACATTTAGAAATCTTGGTCTGCCATGGTAGGATTGTATTTGCCTCTGTAGTATTTAAGAATTTCGATGTAGCAGAGAGTGTCCTCACCTACAGTCTGACGTTTGGTGTGTATAAGATGTTTAAACTGTTCAGAGTCAGCTGCACTGGTAAATGTGTCTTTGAGGCCTCTTATTAATTCTTGCCACATAACTGGCTGTTGGCGATTTTTAGTGAGATTTCCAAATTTGTGTTTTTCATTGCCAAGCAAGTAAAATTTAACTCTCCTACATTTATCAGCATGCATTCATCCATTTATATCTGCCACCTCCTCGAATGCCTCGAGGAAGTTAATTATGTTTTCACTTCGTGTTCTGGAAAATTATGACAGTTTTTCTGGTTGAGAAATTACAATCTGCAGTGGTTGTTGTGGAGGTGGGTTAGCCATGTTGGTTGTGGTGAGATGTGTAGCTTGTAGGTTTGTGTTGATGTAGTGGTGGGTGGAGGGTGGGGTGGAAATGCTTCTGTAAGAAATGACTCTAATGCAATGTCTTCATAATTCGGAAATCCAAGGAATTCTGAATCAGTGCTGATTGAAAATGAATCTATGTGTTCGCTTTGTTGTGTGGGTTGTGGTGTGTCGTTTTCGTATTGGACTAAGCTAGTGTTAAAGGAGAGGTTTAAGTTTTGGTTCTGCATGCCGAATGAGTGCTCTCTGTTTGTCACGCTCGTCTAATGCTTTTTCTAAATCACCATTATCTAGGAGTGCACGTTTTATGATTTTAGTGACAGAGGATGTTTTGTCTTTGTTTCACGTTTCCATATAAAAAGGTGTCAAAATTAGTGTAAAAATTACGAGCACTGGATTTGAGAAAAATATCTTATAACTAGAAGGTGAAAGAATAAAGAAAATTCTCCGAAACACACAACACACTAGGAGATTTTCTGCTTAGAAGGGAACAGATTGTTCCACATGCATTAAAATCTGTTTACATGCATTATGCTACAATACATGAAAACATAAACACATCTAAGGGGGAGCAGAGAAAGCGACGTGACATCAACTGCTGGTCTGGCAAGGCCACCTATGCAAGAAGCTGATGTGTGCACATGGCGTACTGACCTGCCACACTATCGCGTAGTGCGTGTGCCCTGGACTCGCAAGGATCAACAGCTTTTATGCTTGCTGGTGCTAATATAAACAATTGACAAGTAATTTCTATAAAAAAAACAAATATTGGAGTCTGTTGTGAATAGAAAAATAATTTTACATAAATAACAAAGAATATTACGGTCATTGTAACATACACCTTTGTGCAGTGTGGATAGTGTGAAGCACAGACACATCTCTGTTTTGCTGCATACAATTACCTAACATACACTAAATAGAAAATATCTGTGTGCATAAGCCTGCGCACCGAAGCGCGGGGTTGAATCAAGAGGCGGCTCCAACAGTGTAGCAGTAGTTCTCCTCCTGACAGTTCACTGATCTATTACTCTCACTCTGAGTTCTGCTTAGTTACTGTATGTAAAAACTATCGTACTAGCGGTGAGACTATTCAAGGGGATACGTAACTCTAAGATTGATGGTAGTCTAGAATTCATAAACACAATACTTTTTATATAACTAAAGTTACACATTTGTGATAACAGTTAAAACACAATATCTGTTACACAAATATTAACTCTCAGTGATTACAATTAGTACAAATTACTCTATCAGCAAGACTCTAAATGATAAATCTAACCATGCCATATGATTATGTTAATGTTAATTGGGTGACTGGAACTCTAAGTATAGCATTGCGCCTAACTGCTAAGCGGATTATGCTCATCAATCTAGTTGACTGCAGTATGTTCTAGAGCTTCTCTAGGCCTAGTCTGTAATGATGCCCTCTGCTTGGTAGTCGACTCTGACAAGTAACAATCTGACTTAATTTTTGAAATTTCGGTGACAGTCCGGGGGCAGGAGGTGCGTGGGGTGATACCCTGAGTGGCGCTTAAATACACAACGTCTCACTAGCAATGTGAAGCATGTTTTCCAAACAATTAGCTGCTTCACACCTTGGTTGCCTCTACACAACACACCCTCTCAACCGACAATGGTACACAATTCAAAGGGAAATATTGGAGTTAATTGTGTACCAAGTGGGTAGTCCAGCACCATACAATGTCCATGTACTACCCACAGGCCAATCCAACTGAGAGGCTAAACCAAGACCTCAAAACTCAATAGTGCCTGCAGGTAGGAAACAATCACGCAAGTTGGGCTGATCATCTGACCGTGGCCTTGTTCACTATCAGACAGAGGGTGAACCTATCAACCGGTCAGTCACCAGCCGACTTACTCCAGGGAAGGGAGCTGCCCCTCCCTGGCGTATTCAGAATCAGACAAGCACACAGCGAAGCAACAGAAAGTGTAGCAAGTAGGCGACAGTGCCGAGAATAGGATTTTCAAAATGCACACATACAGCTGGAGAGGTACATCGGACAATGGGTACCAGCAACAAGCCGCCCACCAAAGAGGCTCAGGCTTGGACAACTGGTTTATGTCCGCGAGTACCACCTGAGCAGTGCAAAACACAACATTTGCACAGGGTTTGCCCCTAAGTAAAGTGGGCCACACATTGTCAAAGCGCTGGGGTACACCACATATCTCATAAAGGTCAGCAGCAGACAAAAGGTGGCAGTACACCACGACGACCATCGCCTGACCGTGCAAGGACCCTGCATCGAAACTGCTGATAAGGGAGAAGGGCCCAAAGGCCAAGAGCTAACAGCAAGAATGCCCAATGGCGAAGCAGAAACAAGCTCAAGTACAGATGAGAGTGCTCTTCTGCACCTTTCCCAACTGCAACACCCGGAAGTCATACACTCATAGGGGTGGCATGGGAAGAAGAGGACATTAACATCGCAGGTGCTGCAAAACAGAGTGAGCCAGTTCGGAGTGTCACGACACTTGGTGTAGACACTGACTTCGGAAGAAGTCGCGAAAAAGGGTGTCAGTGGGGGCAACTGCGGGTCCGATAAGCCTACAGAGAAGCTGCCCACAGGGCTATGCTACAACACTGAGGAAATGATAATACCAGCTGACCTCACATCAGAGGACCGCATCAGGGGCGAAAGGGAAGGCACAGCAGGAGCAGCTTCAAGTCCACCATTGGACCACATGCCTTTCTCCTCGCCAAAGCAGGAAGCATCAAGAGGTCCGAACAGCAGCAGCATCAGCAGCAGCGACGATGAGTCAACGGAGGAGCGGTCTCGACCATTCCCCACCGCTCCAAGCGCCAGTATCATCTGCATCGGCCGGCATGCACTACTTACGATGGGACCAACCCCTTTCGGCGAGCATGTACAGCAGCACTTCACCAACATCAGCAGGGCCACCACCCTGGAGCATCAGCAGTCAGCGCACCATAGCATCATTGTGGGCCCTACAACCCGAGGCTCCCTCGTAACAAGCTATGACCGCCGGCATTCTGTTGAGCCTAGCGGCATGAAAGTTCCTTGGGGATCTGCGTGGGTCAAATGGTCACCAGAGATGGGAAAGCTTGACATGTTGCAAGCATCCACATATCCCTTGTGCCTGTTTGTGCCACCGCATGCACATCAATTACACACCGCAACACCCGACTGATTGTCATTTGGTCGCTGTCTCGATCAGTGCAGTTCGACAAGAACGGGTGTGTTTACACTTTTCTTGCAGCCTAGCAACTTGTGGCCGCAGGCCATTATATTTTTTATTCATCACAAGAGGTAACTCTCGTGATAAAATGATACGCGGCCCAAATGGGTGTTTCCCGTGATGTCACAACTGTTAGACGCAACAACCATTGGAGGGAACACTGGGATAAGTGATGCTGCTTTATCCCAAGGACTTTCAATGTGCAAGATGTCGATGGGCCTTGTGGTCGAATATGGAGTGCGATGTAGCTCCAAGAGGAGTCAAAATATGGGGAATAATATGCCCAGGAAGTGCTAAATGATGTGCGGCTCCCTAGCGGCATTCATTCTTAGAGTAATTACAGTCATTTTTAGCAACTATTGCATCATAGTTAACTAGGGAAACCACCCGCTTTTGCATAGAGAGTTAACCACATCTCAGAGAGGACAGGGCGTATCCCAGCCCCTTTCAGTGAAATGCGTGTGTCGTCACAGGAAGTGAAATGTTTATGCTTTTTTCCCATTTTTTCGCCATAACGACACTCGCCAATATTTATGTATTAATTATAAGAGTGTACATGTATTCATTCATTGAGAATCAGCCGAATAAGGCGTCATTTAATTTAACATCACCTTTAAAGTGCGGTAACATACTCGTGACGTCACATCCTTCACCATATCTTGGGCTCTGACGTTCTTGGGTATGTCACCAACGTGTTTTTAGCACATAACAATAATTATGTTCAGTGATCATTCTTTTAATCATGTAAGTTGTGCAGTTATGTTTTCTCATGTTTTGTGTTCGGCCGCAATATCGCCGACCTCGACGAGGTTGCGACCATCTTAAATCAGCCAGGCTTCAGCATTCGTGGCGACTGGCAGGACAGGAAGTAAGCCCCCTCATACCCCCCTCGGCTCTTGAATTTAGGATGCATATATTTTCACTGTAATAGTAAGACATTTAACTTATTTTATATAGCTGAGGGGAGGCCTTTCTGTATCCTAAGGTAACATTCCAGAACTTCACGCATCTATACGCGTTTTCCACATTCTTGTCACTTAAGGCCCTCACCTTATTTTATAATAGCGACCATCGGCAGGTCTGGAGTGCCAGGTCTGCTTTTCAAAAGGTAGCATTAATTTGCAGTGACATCATGTTGTACCCTTTCAGCAATAAAACTGTCACACATTGACGAGACGAGTTTTCTTGGACTTACTCTCCTGAGTACATCATGTACTGCACCCTATAGCAGCATCATTATTAAGAGTAATTTTAGTGTTACATGTTTTGCATTTACAGGTGTCTCCCTTAAGCAGAGTAAAATCAGTGTTAGTATCGGCGTGCGAAGTGGCTGACTACTTCGTCCCTTGGAAAAGGGTTTTGAATGTAATCAACGTAATTTAATTCATAGTTAAAACAAGCTCCCCTTTCAAACTGACCGCATATCCAGAGTTCGCCGCAGGCCGTCGGCTGTACGACGCCATCAACATTTTTCACTCTACCGAATGTGGCGCTGGGCAACATCTTCAGTTCCTGTCTTACACCTGCTCCCACATGGGACACAAACGCAACACATCACCTCTGGAGGTGCAGTGTGTCAAAACAATGAAGGTAAACAGACTTGTGTCAACAGAAAAGGGAAATCAGCAGAATTGTGATTAGTCTCTTTGAATTTTATCAAAGTTTATTAGTTAGTGAAACTAGCACTAGTAAAATACTATGTAAGTAACAAATAATACGAGGAAAATTCAGTAATGATGTTATAATGTTCAAGTTAAGCTGTATATAAATGATCTTAGTTTTATTGCTAATGTAAAATTCAGCCAATCAGAAGTGTAACTAAACCTGTTTGTGTATTTCAAAATATCTGTTGATGATAATGTCAAAACACGAAAAGACAGTTTAACAACACATCAAGAACACAGTATTAAAAGAAAATCTTTTGTCTCAATTGTCAAAGAATTCGAGTGCATTGTGTGTTATAAGAGCTTTCCGTGTCTCTCTTCTCTATATCGATGTAAGATGGTGAAGTACTTCTTTTGTTTCCCCATTTTGCCAATTCACTCATATCCCCACCTTCGCGCACAGGCGAGATGATGGCAGGTCTCGGCTGGTAAACCCCATCGTTTTTTCTACAAATTGTTCTTCTGTGCGTTAATATAGGGTGGACGAAGGCAGGGCCTAAATACTGTACCGCACCAGATGTCCACAGCAGATAGCTAGAATACATGCCTTGCGAGTGGGGCCTTGGACACAGTTCTCTTTTGTAAATACAGTCGACCCTCGATGTATCGTTATCGTATGTATCGATAAACCTCATCCACCAATATTTTTCTTGTGGTTCCAGCGAAATCCCTGTGTAAATAATGTTAACATAAACAGCTTGTATCATTTATCGCATGGAGTATCGAAGTATATTTCGGGTCCCTCGCCTAATATTTCCCGCAACTATCGTTTTTAAACTGGTTGTTTATGCAAATGTCTAGTAACTGGATGTGAAATACGTCATGTGTGCAGCCGTTTATAACTGCTCTGTGGCGTGCTGTGTAATGTCTTGTCTTCACAACACGTCTACCCATGCGGCATGGTGCGAGTCTAGCTTGTTACTCCCCCTGACGAGAGGGAAAGTGGTTACCCATAGCAACAAGCATGGTGACATGGCGATCTCTCTTTCTGTCTCTTTACGCCTCGTAACTTCCTTTCTCCCCTCACAAGCCCAACATGCCAACAAGAGGGGAAGTTGTCTAGGAAAAGATGAAGCACATCCTCTCCCCCTCTCCCTCTCTCTCTCTCTCTCTCTCTCTCTCTCTCTCTCTCTCTCTCTCTCTCTCTCTCTCTCTCTCGGCCACACCCGCTTTGCTTGCCTTCCACACATCGCCTGCCAGCAGCAGAGCAAATAAACTGTGCTTGGCGAATGTAATTTTTAGGGATGTCAAAGTCGATTCCATGATACCAGTGATTCTTGAAGAATAGTATAATCGAGAATCGGGATACCAAGAATCTAAGCATTAAAGACCAATTACTACAAATTTATAACCTATCACCTCTCGAAAGTGATTTCAAATTACTTGATTTATGCCAGTACTTGAATCACTCTTGGAAAATTGTTTTTTGCATGAACATACGAAATGCGAAAATAATCAATTTTTGTATATTAGTAGTTATTTAGTAGCTTCAGTTCGGTCGCTACTTGGTAGTTTTGTATTTCAGCAAGTTTCGATACATACTAAAAATTAAATACTAAAATACAAGTGTTATGTCATCATTTTGTCAACTAATTCACGTCATGTGGCCTTTTAACAAATACACTAGAAACCAATAACGGACAGCTTGAAGATTTCTGCGAGGAAACCCGGCTGTGTTGTCATCTGCAGACAGCAGCATCTGTGTTTAACACTATATCCGTTTTTGCAGATCGTGTTGATAAAAAAATAATGTATGCGTGTAAGTGATACATCGTGTTTAATTGTATCTAGTTCACTTTAGAATTGTATTGTGTATATAAATCCGTGCAATGGAGGTCGTGTAGTTCAGGCGTGAAATGTAAACAAACGTTTTTGTGTGCATAAAAGTTGTGTGTGCATTCAGGTCTTTTAAAAAAAATGACTACCATTTCTTTACAACACTAGCGCTGGCAGACACGTTTCGATGCCATAACAGTCTCGGCTACATCGTATGCAGTCGTCCACGTCTATGACTTGTTTACTGTGGCTACATTCCACCATAGACTAAAGATGATGTAGACCGCTTATTCGTCTTCTGCGCATGTACCCAACATTGTTATACCACACAGAAACACAACTGTCAAAGTCACATGGCCAACAGTGATGAACGTGTTTGTTTATATCTTAATTTCAAAATGACAATCGCTATTATATTAATAAAATACTTTTACCAGTTTGAATTTAATCAAAAATTGTTACAAATTGGTTAGAGGCAGTATAAAATCATTTCAAAAACACTTGTCTAGTAAACATAGTTCTAACCTTAAACCCAAACCATTCCAATTTTGCAAGCTGTATTGGCAGAAAAGCAGTTGAATGTTGGCATTCTAAGTCGTTAGTTAACTCAAAACACACACAGAGAGAGAGAGAGAGAGAGAGAGAGAGAGAGAGAGAGAGAGAGAGAGAGAGAGAGAGAGAGAGAGAGAGAGGTGTGTGTGTGTGTGTGTGTGTGTGTGTGTGTGTGTGTGTGTGCGCGCGCGTGCGTATATAATTTATCAATTTTCTAATTTAAAACATATACTATTCCATTTACTAAAGCGTAACACGGGATATTTAGAGTGTAATTTCTCGATATGTCTACGATCTCATCGTAGAGACTTGGCGAGGAAAATGGTGACATGGTCAATGGTTATTTGTTATACACACAGGTTGGCTGTTGAAAATGTTACTCGTTTTTAAGGAACATACTGTTTCAAGTATAAAAACCACTGTTAAAAGATCAGATGATTCGTTACATAGTATTCTCTCATATCTCTAACAGTCCCTTTTAAATAACATTTACTGTGATGTATGTAACTAAATGTATAGATGATACGTAAAATGTCATTTTAACAAATACAACTGTAAAGTTTGCTTAGAAAATTATATTAGGCCTAAACAACAAATCTTACATAATACAGTGTGCAATTGATTTGTTGTAGGAATGCAGGAATTCCCATTTCTTGTGAAGCGATGTGCTTCATACACAAAGAGTGTAGCCTATATAGTTATTCATAAAATGATAGAAGCTATACATTTAATTTGTTTCATTACTGCATGTTTATAAGAGTTTTTTTTTGGGGGGGGGGGGGGGGCTTTAGTTTATAACGTCTTTCTTGAGACATTATTTTGATGC
This sequence comes from Dryococelus australis, assembly GCA_029891345.1. Classification (NCBI taxonomy): domain Eukaryota; kingdom Metazoa; phylum Arthropoda; class Insecta; order Phasmatodea; family Phasmatidae; genus Dryococelus; species Dryococelus australis. The sequence goes on along the minus strand of CM056993.1, from coordinate 217,718,708 downwards.
GCTTACAAGTGTGTGTGGCATTTTGAGTTGCATATTGTTTCTATGGAGCAGTGTTAAACTTCGCTCGCATGAAAATAGCATTTACATTATTGTAACTTTAATGAAAAACAAAATGCTATACATATGTCGCTTTTCATATTCGTACAGATGCAGCAGTACACACACGCACACTATTCAAAGTTAACATTACACTCGTTGCATTTACGATATAGACAAATAAATATTCACACATAACAAAAGTGTGGAAAGTGCGGCTTTTTCAGGCAACACGCATTGCAATAATTATAGTTGTTTTACAAATACATTATTTACAAAACATGCAAACTTACTGTTTGTAAACACCACAACATCTTAAAACATGTTTTTCTGGGTTAATCCTTGCATGTGTACTTCACTAAAATCACGTTTGTTCGTCGCTAGTATTAAATAAATTATTTGCAGAATTATTCAGTAAAATCAACACTGTGCACGTTTCCTGAAACTAACAAACTTAAGTATGTAAATTATATTCGTCAATTCATTGCAGATGGTGTTTAAGAAAAATAACTAGCAGTTTTATGGATCGGTATACAAGTGCCGATTAGTATTACACATTTCACTCAAGATAATGTACTACAGCCAACTATGCTTGAAGAAAGCCAATACACAAATAATTAACTACCAATTCATTATTCCGACAACAAAAACACGATGCACGTATAAACACATAACCTCTCTGCCATTGCTACACTACATAATTAACTCACAATACAGAAATATAACTTCAGATTCCCGAACATGTGTGGATACAATAAGATGCATATAATAATGTTACACATAGTTGTAACCTTTTGTATGTTATGTATTATGTTTAAGAATTACGAAACCATAAGATATGCAATAAATACGGCCATACATTTATCATCCGCCATGTTGAAATTGCACTTCCCGATCGGGACCCGGCTTTAGAATGTGGGAGAGAATAAAGGGCAATGTTTCAGAAACTTCAGGCAAAACAAAAGAGTTGAAAAATGAGTTTCGGGAATATAATGAAGAGTTTAAAGAATGCAGGCCTATGACAGAACTTAAAAAGTAGTGTAAGTAGTTACTAGGAAAACTCACTGAGTTTGGGCAAATACTTGACAAACACTCAACTGAACCTAAATATGTGGAATTGACTGTAAACTATGGACAGAGTAGTAATGACAATTTTCCTGAAGGTAAAAACATTAATGCAGACTTGTCAAATATTTCCAGCAGTGAATGTAAAGTCGTAAATTCTCAAGGTGAATTAGAAACTGTAGAGTACAACTGCCATAATTTAAAAATTGAAGCAAATGAAATTCATGTAATACAACAAATTTGGGGGGTTAATCCCCAAAAAAACCCTCAGTGAATTGTATTTTAGGCTAGGTTCATGTGTTACTTTTCACACACTTTCACATTTGTATTTTTTGTGCCACTGCTGATACCACAACCACAGTAGCAAAGTATAATTTCGAAAGTGGGGGGTTGAATAGGAAAAAATATGGTTATGTATAAGTGACAATTTTGAACAAAATTTAAATTGTGTTAAAGTGCAGAACTTGTTTACGATTCATCAGTTATTCAGAAACGGAACTGTAAGTCGAAAAAATAGAAATACAGGCAATATTAGGGGGGTAAAGAAGAATTACAAGAGAAAAAATAAATGTAGTGTAATAAGGGCTGTGTGTAAAGAAATTGTGATATATGTTGTGAGGAAATGTATTAGGATGAAGAGAAAATTGTGTAAAAGCTAGAATTATAAGGAAGAGAAAGAAGACACAAAATATAGTCGGCGATTTCATGTAGCCTATTATGAGTAAGTACAAAGTGTCAATTCATATTTCACTATTATGTATAATGTATTTTTATAGTAGGTTACTATGTATGTAAATACACAATGCCAACAGGCATGTCTCATTGTGGCCCTGAGGGGTTAAGAGTAACATGAAATTGTACGATATTGTGCAATCTAACCTAATTTTTGGATTATGGCATGTAAACGAGACAAAATTGTCCTAAGTATATAATAATGGTTAAAAGGTGAAGATATCTACTACACTGGCTACCTATTATTGTAACTTTCGTGTAAGAATCTACTAAAGGACGCAACAAAACTTGATGAGTTTAGAGTGAGACCGAATGTAATGTAATTTGTTTTGATTTTGTAAGTGCTTATTCATATAATGTCAGTTTATAATATAATAATTTTTTTTATTGAACTTGAGAAAGTGAATTTAAATTTGTTAACAGAAAGTAACGTGAATATTTTGTTGCAGTTAAATTTGTTAAGGCTAGGTCTATATGATTTGCCATCATGACATTTTGACCGAGGGTAACACTGTTCATGGGAGATCATAAAATTGAGTGGAGTAATGGCTTTTGTGAAGAAGAGTAAGACAATAAAATTTACAATTATGAGGTTTTCTAACATGAAAGGGATTGGAAAGTTTAATGATTATTAAAAGCGATAATTGAAAATGCAGTAAGAAACTGTATAAGGTATGTATATTTGTTTATAAATTTGTTAACGAATCATATTTGAGTGATAAAGAGTTTAATAATCGACTGTAACTATACATCAATCACAAAAGGTTTAATTTGAGAATGAAAAGCTTAAATGAAGTCTATAATGCTGTGTTTTATTATATTATTGTAATTGAAAGTAAGGGTGTATTGTAATTAAATCAAATCACAGTGTGTTTTGTGTCATATGAATTAATTTTTGAATTTTGTAAATGTATTTTGATCATTCTCAAGAACGATTGCTCGTATGTTGATGCTTATTACGTGTTGATTTTGAAAAATGTTGAGGTACGTTGCAGATTAATTTGGAAATTTGTTATTTTTCTTTCCTCATTTCATCAGTAGTAACAGACGTCAACAACAGATGTCGCTTCTTTTCCTTTTCACTAGGCTAGTAAATTAAAAACTTCACCTTCGCAAGACACAACATGGTGAAACGAGGAAAATAACAGAGGTCACCTTTGGCTGACGTGACCGACTGCTTGAAAACAATATGTTTTCAATGGGGAAACTTCCTACCAATATATAAGGAAGCACGACCTTTCTCGGGTATCACAACAGTTCGTCGCAGCACGATCGTTTATCAGCTGTCAGTCGGACAGCCTGCAACGTGTGATCATGTGACTCGCACCGACCAGCGCCCGCGACTTTAACCTTCTCTTGTATTTCGGACATTTCAATTCAAATATCTGTTAAATTTACTTTACGTCGGTGCGAGGAGTCAATAGGGCGCCGGGAGAGAAAAGTAATGATTCTCTCTCGTCTTTGTAACTCTTGAAGAGAGAAGTTTCGTTTTATGAAGGCTGCCATTCTGTCTTGTTTTTTTTTTATTTATTAGTCAGTTACGAGTGTCAATAGTTTGTTTTGACGAGACGACAATAAATCTCCAGTAAACATTTAACTTCTTCTTTTATTTATTGGGCATTCTGGTATCAAAAAACTTTTATTATTGCATAGTCAAAGTCTCCAACTCACGCTGAGCTAGTTCATTGGTGTTTACTGAGAACAACAAGAGAACAGGACATTAACCTGTTACAGAGTGCTCTCGATCCTTTTCTCACGAGAATCGAGATGTCACCTTTAACTTAGAATACCAAAAGCCTGGAAATATGACGTAAATCGTTATTTCACAATCAGGAGATCCGTTTAGACAAACTTAGAATAAACACCCAGAATAGGACTAACTTAAGTCGAAGGATCATGGATGTACACTGTCAAGGATACTGCACGTGGGCATTGCAGACTTTTGTCTCCAGAGAGCGCTGTATTTAACATAAATTATTTACAAAAAAAATGTTCTTAATTTTCAAATTTAATCGCAATTTACAATAATCGTACTGTACGTAATAAGAAAAAGAACATAATCTGTTATATTGTGGGTCAAATTGAAAATAAAAGTAGACATTTTGTAAGTATTAATATATTTTACACAACAACATTGGGATATAAAAATGGTATATAAAATATCTTGGCCTTGTGATGCTCTCAGCCATCACTTGTTGGCTGTAGTTCAGGTGGACAGCATCGTCTTCCATTTTCTTCTCGGCGGACTGTGCGGCCTTCGCTCTGTAGCTTTCGCGACACTGGGGAACAACTGCCGACCCATTGCTCTGGACAACGGGTCATCTCTAGCATAGCCTGTTTAGGTCAGCGGTGGTTGTTTCCTGCAGTAGTTAGGAACACCAAACATCATAAACATTTTACACACACCCATTCCAACAATCCAACCTACTGATTCCACGATCCTGGCTGACTCGACCCAGGGGGGCGGGGATGTGGGCTCGTTGGAGACAGAAAACCTAGTACCGACAAACACACCACCTGGCGCAGCTTTAGCCACAATCGGAGAAGGGAAAAACATAATCTTTCACCGATCACAAAATCTATCACAGGATTCCCAGGAAGCCATCATGGACACCACAGAACAACACGATTCAACACAAAAGAACCTCATGCCACTCGATCTCACTGCAGAACAACAAAAGTCTTCGCTGCTGGCAAAACACAATCGCCATAAGGCATTGCTGGACCAACAGTTTGAGAACGAAACTTGGATTCTGGAAACAAATCGCAGGAAAATCTCCCGGGCCACTTGAGAACCGCAGCCCAAGCCACTCGCAGTTCAAAACCACTTCGAACCATTTTCCAACACGGCAAATACACAAACAGCTACACTCATTAACACTCAAAATAACACACCTGTCCCGTCCACCTCTCACACTGAGCACCCAACCACAAAAACAATTCCGAAACCCATGAAACTGATCGTGCCTGACACCTCCCCATACAACCATCTAATCACAAAAATCCGCTCGATGAACATTACAGGTACTCAAATTTCCCTTGTTCAAGCCGGCCTCCAGATCACATGCACCCATGAACAGGCGTATCACTCACTAAAATACTTCCTCAAAATTGCCAACATTCATGTTTACACATTCAGTATCGCAGCAGTACACCCTCAAAAAGTGGTAGTCAGGATCCCACGAACAACCCCAACTGCAGACATCGAAGAGGACCTTGAGGCGCTCCACTACACTGTCATCGATGTCTACCAATTCAGAAAAACCATCTCAGACCCCAACAACCTATCACACACCTCGGAAGAACCACAAGATTTTTTCTGCATAACAGCTGCAAAAAACGACACTCTCGTCCCCCTTCTCAACATCACTTGCATCAATATGACGGCAGTACAACCCCGCCAGTACCAAAAGAGGATTGGGGACATTCCCCAGTGCCAAAATTGATGGGCTTTACAACCACACAAAAAACTTCTGTGCCCTCCGAACTGTCTGCCGTAACTGGGCCGGCCCCACCCCCACACAGCCTGTGAGAACCTGAACAAGAACCCTAACTGCGTGAACTGCAAGGGGAAAGGAGTGCACGAAGCCAATTCAAGACTCAGCCCAGAATACATCCGCCTGGTGCAACTTCGACAAGAGGCCGTGGTAAAACGCGAAACCAAACGCCCCACACTTCGTGCACCCCCTGTATTCATACAGGAACACATTCCACCTCCAACTCCAACTAGGAACATTGTTAGGGAAAATGTTTCTTACTCACAGGCAATGCGCTCTCAAACACAACCACACAACACACAACAGTCTTCCTCTCCGATCTCAACCCAAAAACCAACCAACCAGCAACCCATCCCCCCTCCTCCGATACCAAACATCAACCCTCCCCTCCCTCTATGGGGGCGGATATCCCGATATCGGCGATATCAGTTCCACGCTCACCAGCCTCCGCGACCTGATGCGCTTCCTCCGGGAAGCGAACTTCCTTCAATTCATGACTCACATGAAATCCTACATCCTCCTGGGCAATTCCACACCTGGCCCACAGCTGAAAACCCTCCTGCTCCTACAGGCCTTAACCACCTACTCCGGGTTCGATTAGTCATGGATCAAACCCACACAGATAGTCCCTGTGTCCTCTTTCTTCCCTACTAGAATGACAACAGTATATTTTATCAAGTTTATGAATTGGAAAGAGTACTAGAAACTTACGGCGTAGATATTGCACTAATTAACGAAACACATTTAAAACCAAGAAAAATATTTAACATAAAAAATGACACGGCATATCGAACTGACAGAAAATCTAAAGAAGGTGGTGAATTAATACTAGTTCATAATCGCATATAACACCATTTAAATAATGTTCCAGTCTTGGAAAATATAGAATATACATCCATAAACATTCGCACACAAGTAGGTCACATCACTCTAGCTGTTATTTATAATTCCCCCAATAAACCGCTACTCCCAGCTGACTTGGATAAAATAACAACACAGCCTTGTCCATTTTTCTTAGCAGGAGATCTAAATGCAAAACATACTTCCTGGAATAGAAGAGAAAATAATCAAAGAGGCAGAATACTTGCAAAATATTCTAATCAATATAATTATTTAGTTACAGGTCCAACAGAACAGAAATTTTATCCTGCTTGTACAAAATACCAATCAGATATGTTAGATATTGCACTTACCAATCTAGAAAATGTAAATATCTCATTTGAAGTCCTCATAGAACTAAATTCACACCACTTATCTATTTTATGCCAGCTGGAAGCAAACATACTTAAAATACCCCAACGCCACTCATCTAAAAACTCCAGTAACTAACTGGGAGGTTTTCACACTAGACCTAGAAGACTTATTTGCAACCCACCAAATAAATATTCCATCTAAATATCACAACGACTCGGCAACTGAATTAATTCAAAATACAATATTGAAAATAAATAAACACACAACTTTCCTAAACCGAAGACAATTTTTAAAACACGCCTTTCCAGAAGCATAAATTCTTTTAGCTGAAAAACGCCATGCCCGCCATATATATCAAAAATCTGGAAACCAAGGAGATAAAGAAAAATATTATAAATTAAATAAAGAACTCCATAATAAACTCATTACATTATAAAATCAATAAATGGGAAACTTTCATGACTGAAATAAACAATAATTACAATGAATTCTGGCGCATTGCATAAACCTTGCGAGGTCAAACTAAAAAATCAATCTCCCAGCCCATCATAAACATAGCAGGAACCCTCTTATACGTCCCAGAGGACAAAGCAAATGCAATAGCTGATTGTTATCAGGGCCAGTTCTCACCCAATGCTGATCTAGGAGATCCAAATTTTTCCAGAGATGTTCAAACCAATATCACAGCTTTTTCCAACAGAACCATAACAGCAAAACCAGAAGCAATAACACTTAAATAATTATTTGTACTAATTAAAAAACTTACGCTAAAATAGCTCCAGGGCATGACAAAATTACTTATAAAATCATTAAAAACCTCCCAGCTAATGCATTATTTGCAATCCTTAACCTGTTTAATGCAATACCAAATTTCAATTATTTTCCTATAGCATGGTGAACAGCTAGTCATCACAATCCCCAAACCAGGCAAAAATCACTATCCGAGATAATAGACGGCCTATTTCCCTACTAAACTCCCTTAGTAAAGTTTTCGAAAAACTCGTATTAACTAGATTATTAGTTCATGCAGTACTACTACAAATTATCTCAGCAACACAGTTCAGGTTTAGAGCCCAACATTCCACCACTAACCCCCTCACTAAATTCACCACAGACACACTAACTGTCATGCAAAAACATGAAGTCACAATAGCCATTTTCCTAGATATCGATAAGTTTTTGATAAGGTGTGGATACCTGGATTACTACAAAAATTAATTAAATTCAATTTTCCCGACTGCTACATACATTTACTCGCCTCATACTTTCAAAACAGACAATTATTTGTTAGTATTGATAATGCCAATTCAAATACTCGAGAAATTACAGCAGGTTTTCCACAACGTTCAGCAATTCCCCCATTTCTGTATAATATTTTTATACCTCAGACATTCCCATAACCCATGTCTCAGTACAAATGTATGCGGACGATACCATAATTTATACCCACGATAAAAAATTACCATATGCTATCCTTCTAACTCAAACTTCATTGTTGTTTCCTCCTTAGCCGAAAACTGAAGGAAAAGAAGAAAATTTCTCATATTGACAAAATGTGTTCTGCTTTGTTGATTGCCAAACAATCTGCCAATTTGAAAGCTAAGTTTATTTTGGAGCAACTGCGGGCATTTGGTAAGAATAAACTGAGATATACAGAAGAGATCCTAAAAATATGTTCTCTCTGGCAAATGTCTTCACCCAAAGGTAACAATTTTGCAAGAGAAATGGATATCTTGCACTTACCACACAGAAGCACAATAAAAAAAAACGTACATAGGAAATTCTTCTGGACTGACTGGAATCACCGATGAAATAAAAGAAAGGCCGAAATCGGAAATTGAGGTTCTCGGTACAGACCAAGGAAAAGTTGGTTCACTCATCATCGACGAAGTGTCAATACAGCCAAAGCTCTTGTATGGCAGACCACTAGATGTTTCATGGACGAAATGAACTATACAATGATCAAATGGAAAGGAATGATGAGCTGGCAAATAGACTTCCCTGCTTCATTTTCAGAGGGCTTTCAACTAAATTTCAATATTTCATAGCTGCGACAAAAGTCACATTGTCAAAAATGTTGGGACCCAATTCCTGGAGAAAACATTTCGGCCTAAGGATGCCCAGGTATCAGGGAAGTATGTACTTTGTATAAGCTGCAAACGAGCTCAGTGTTCACTCCTGTCTGCAATTTGTCTCGAAAGATGGTTTATCCTTCCAATTTGGAGAAGATGAAAGTAAAACGAGCAAAACTGCTTTTCTCTGAGCCTGTAACAGCTGCCCTTGAAACATGTAGCACTATAGTAAGTGAACACTTTCCTGACAAATAATGTATTCAAGCAACTGTGCACTTCATAAAAGTAACGAGGAAGTGGTTTGACATCCACGATGTTTGTAACAGAACACAGGGATACAGATCAAGAAATCTTGATAAACTGCACTTCTTTTCAGTTAGCGATAAGCTTTTACAATGGCTTACTGAGGAGTTTTTGCCTTGCATAATAGAAATTCAACAGAGTCTGGCCGAAACCAACGAACTGAAACTTCCAGCTCGGAGACATATTCTGCACTTGTAATAACGACAAAGTCAACAGTTGCCTGCATAACGTATTTGTTGGAAATAGGTTTCCATTACGTTTTGACCCAAAATTTCTCCAGTGACGACATTGAATTATTTTTCAGTCATCTGAGGCAACTATAAGGATTTAATGATATGTTGGATGCTCGATCATGTTTACATGAAATAGAGACAACAAAAGAACTGATGTCATCCGAGCATCAATACATGCGAATGGTGAGAGCAATTTGTGTACTTCATCTTCAAAGCAAATCCATTCTCAATCAAATTCACCACAACTAACTCGTCACACACTGCCAAGTTCTGTGTTGGGAATACTCAATCGTCCATAAAGCTGTAAGTAGCTATAATTTAATAATAATAATACTAATAAACTAATAGTCTACAATAATATTTCTCTTGTTTACACGTTTATGTAATTTCTTTCCAGCTTGTCAAACAACGATAAAAACTGCATCAGTCACCTTTGTTTGTAGCTATCTTGTAAGAGTTGCAGAACAGAACACCAATTACAATTCTTGCCTTGACTTGCTGGCTACAGATAGCAGTAATTCACCTTTGAATATGCTCACCCCTAATCAAGACAGGTGAGCTAAGATATGCAAAGTCGTCGTTTGTTTCTTTGGTACTGATCATTGTTAATTTTTGTGTAAGGGCTCTAAGATATCTGCCAGTAAAATGTGTGAAAGCTGCACTACTTGAACATTGCAAAGCAAGATTTATTGCTAATCTGAAGTGCCCAAGATGTGACTATGAAAAGTTGTGTGTGCTGTTGCTGGCAAAACTACTAAATCCTTTGTTAAGTAATGTAGCTACAAAAGCAACGGACAAATATTATTGCGCGAGATACTTAAATGTCAAACCTTTGAGCAGGAAGATATTAAAACTGCATAAGTGATTTTTAGATTGGCGTTACTGCTTAGATTTCTGTTGCGACGAAACATTTTTATATACAACTTTTCAAAGGTATGTTAATTTTTAATATTATGTTGTACACAACATGCTTTAGATATTTAGCTTTATTATTTAATATTATTTATTTTGTAAAAGTTTCTTATTTTTTTAAAATATAATTTCTTCGCAAGTTGCCTTTTTTTTTTCTTTTTTTTTTTTTTCACATAGCGACCATTTACACGCATATAAATCTACAGTGTAAACGACTGCTACCTAGCACTCATTTCGGAACTACACATATACATCAATTTTGTGAAGTGAAAAACTAGTCGTGCGAAGGCCGCCTCTATAATCTCGTAGGCAACGTCTCGGTAGTGTGCTGTGTTATTTTTGCCTGCTCGTATAAACAAATCACATTATTCATTACATTAACGTCACTTTATTCGTTTTACCCTTGTTTTATGACTGTATCATATATGGCAATACTGCAGAATGGAGAACGATAAAATTAATATACTAATATCTTATTATTCCATATTGATTTTTTTTTAAATTTACATAGCATACCCCGATACACTGGTTAAATTTTATTACGTCAATACTGTCCTCCCTGAAGAGATTCGAACGTACATCACTCCGCACATCAGCTCACGGTGTTAATATTGAGCTACCAATTCGTTACAGTTTTAAACGTAGACTTTTATATCTTAACTATATGTAGACCTTACATTAGATTTTTATTAAAATTCTCTTTGAGTATATTAATATCACATCTGCTAAGAATCTGTTATCAGACAGGCATTTGATTGACAAAAAAATTGAAAGGCATTGATGTAGATAAATACTGATATATTATTCAGCTTATAAGGTTTATTTCCTTTGAATTATCATTCACGGAATATTTTATTCGTTAGGTCGGCATATTTTTGCATACAGATTGATAGTATCGACTTTAAACGTAATTTTTTGTTTCGTATCCTTTATCTAGCTTTCACTGGCATGTAATATTAACGAAACTGCCGTATTTTATGTTCGCCACGTTTATTTTTTACCTTAATACTTCGTTAATCCCACCCTCAGCAAATATGGTAGAAGGGCAATATCACAGAGCAAGTAAGGAGACACCGCCATTTTACATCACTGGGACGCTACTCCCTCAGCGCGGGGGTAGATCGGTCCCTTGTGAGGAACCTTGGCCACCCAGTTGGTTCTCAATTAGATTGCGGAGGCGAGGAGAAGCTAACGCCCTCCCCCCTCCGCGGCCTTCAAACATACTTCAAGCTGCAAAGCAACATTCTTGTACAGGATTCCCAGGGTAGCGCCTGGGAGCTGTTTCCATAACTGATTTTTACTCTCTTTTTCCCTGCCTGTACGGGATAAAAGAGAGTGGTGAAGTTAATTGATTTTATCAGCGCGGAATTTTAAAGTTCAGGACTTGTGAAGTACTGTCACGAGCTCCCTGTGAGAGAGCTAGTGACAGTTTGGTATAAAAAGCGGAGGTTAATAGCCAAATGAAGTTAAATTTTCGATATAAGTAGCTTTCCCATGACTGGAGTGGCAAGGGTTTATATAATTAAATTAATTATATGTATATTGAAGTGGTGAATTTAAGTTTCGCGAAAATTTAAATCAGCGTAGTTGTTTCAGTTTCAGTTATTACTTCATATCTCATATGTTAAAAACTAGTAAATAATCTGATTGGTGTGTGAATGCATGTCTGAATGTACCGTGACGAGCGGCTAAAAGTGAAGTAAAACATGTTAACTCGGGGAAGTCCGAGAGCGATATGGCTGGCGCGATGCTAGCGCCAACTAGTTTTGTTAAACGTGGTCGATTTTTGTCCCGGACCGATCGGAAAATTCTGGCCAGTTTCGGGGCCTTATTTCTATGAAATCGGGCGGTATAATTGCGCTAAGGGCGTGAATTTATATTTTTAAAGTTGTTTTGAACTATATTCCGTATTGATAATTATTTAGACTTGTAAAATTCGAAAGCAGAGCCATGAAAACACGTCTCGTGAGTGAAGTTAAAGAGTAATATAGGCCAGAGGGCTCAGATTGGCCGAGAGAACTTGGTGGGGCGGAGCTTATGAAGTTGCTCGAGAGATGGCAGCATGGTCGTTAATTTACCGTCAACAGCTTTTAATTGACACGGAAAAATTTTAATAGATTAAAAGCGGTTGTAATTAAAGTTATTAAATCGTCTTAAATAAATAATTGATGCTGCATAACTTAAAATGCTCAGTTGTGTACGACTAGGATATATACGCGATTATTTCGCTCGTCATAGTGATTTATGTTAATGTTATGTGTTTCGGAGTTGCTCCAGTACAGAGTAGGGGAAATTGGCATACGCGAGTCTAGTTGACGGGCTAGGGGGCCGTAAATGACGCCATGGCTTCGAGAAGTAGCCAGGTTCTCTCATGTTTTTCTGTGATGTTGCGGAGTTTTAGTATGTAAGGGTGGAAATGAGCCATGAGCGAGGCGAAGTCGCATGCTCGAAGGAATTCCATGAGTTCATGGAAATCCTGCATTACGTTTCGCATCTCTCCTGGCGAATTTCGCTGGCGAGGGCGGGACTGAGGTTGTGTATTTGGCATTGCAGGGGTGTCAAGAGTGGGAGCTGGTTTGTGAATAGACGCAGAGAGTGCCTGCGAATACGTTTTACCAGGCTGTAATGTCCTGACTGGGAACCTGGACGGGGCAGGAGGATGTTTGGTAGTTTTTGGCGCGATTTTCGTAGCAGCAGCAGTAGTTCTTTTCTGCACCAAGTCCAGGAACTTGGGGCAGGTTTTTGAGAGAGCTGTGTGTTCGCCTGCGCAGTTACTGCACGTCGGCTTGGAGTTGGTTTCGTTTTTTTTGCAAGCACTCTCGGGCTGAGGGCCTGCGCAGTGAGGGCATTTTGTCGGCATGGAACAGTGATTTTTGGTGTGTCCTAAAGCGAGACAGTTGCGGCATTGTGCCACGTCTGTCGGGCATTTCTGGTATTGTCGGGGGTGAACTATTGTCATATTTATTCTCGTGACAGAGTGCAGAGGAGGGATAGAAATGTTCTGCGCCGCCGTGACACAGAAAAAACGTTGCGGCTCCAACGTGAATTTGGTGGGGTCTGTTTGGTCTGTGATGCGTTTTTTAAATTGATAAATGTGCTGGATTGAGTATCCGGCACATTCCAGGTCTGTCTTGATGTCCGCAATGTCGGTTGTGGGATGGAGGTCGAAAACGACTTTCTGTGGGAGCTCGGAAGCTTGACAGAAAGTAAAGTAATGGATGTAGTTCGCTTCTAGCATTGTGCGAGTCAAAGTTTTTAGTGAGGATTTGCGTTCCGCGAGCTGTGGGGAGAAGGGAGAACCCGTCCCTACTAATAGCTCGCAGTTTCTGAACAAGTAAGTTGTATTTAGTGGCGTCAGGAACCACTAATCTGTACTGGTTTTGTTTTTTCTGTCGTGTTTGTAGTGCAGCCGTTTGTGTTTTGTGGGTGGAGATGCTTGAAGAGCCGGGATGATTAACTGCTGAGGTTTTTTCTGTTACCTCCTTAAGCGGGGAAAACCTATTTTGTGTAGGAATGGTGTTTGTATGTGTCTCAGACGACACAGAATGGAGACGCTTGTTCTCCTGCGTGGTTGTTCTGTCCCCTTTTCGTTTTACTATCTGGAAGTCGGCTTCCATTTCAAATGTTTCATTTCCTGCGGCCGGTGTTGACGATCGGGAGGAAGTTGGTGTGGTCATTGTTGGCGTCGTTGGTTCCGTAAGAGTAGCCAGGAGTATGTCAATGTGGTCGGGGATGCCTTGAGGAAAAATGTCGTAAACAGTTTGGTGATTAGGTCGTCTCTTTGCCAGTTCTAAAAATCGCTTGTTTTCCCGGAGGTACTGTAAGGAGTACGGGCCAGTTCCCGTCATCCACGACGGCTCAGTCGGTTTCCCGCCCGCCGCCATGACCCGCGAGGGTGGTGGGGGAGGGGTAGGCTCTTTGTGGAGCGACTCTCGATGTGGTGTTGTTTGCAAATTGCGAGAAATTGTTAGAAAAGTACCTAGATCGGTGCTATACACTGCGACCGCTGACCCACTAGGGGCTAGACTCAAGATGACCTGTTTCTAGGCCGATCACAGTGTACAGGGTGTGTGCCGCGAAGCTATTAGTCGTATACGGCCAGAAGAAGCAGAGACGCACCCTCCTTAGTCGAAGGCGAAGGCAGCACTGTGTGAGGATTGCTGAGTAAGGAGACAAAAGCGGACACTTCCATGTTGTAACGATCCTCTTATTTTGAAGTCTTTTTCAGGGGTGGTGGGTGGGTGGTAGGTGCCTGGATTAATACCAACTGCAAACGTGCATTACGAAAAATAATCACCTAGTGCAATAAAACAAAAATAGTAGTTTTTAAATGATTATTTTGTAATAAACACACTTCATTTAAGTAGTTAATAATCACGCTGTGTCTCAATGTTTAATAAAATAGCTTATTTACAAAAAAATAAAATTTTCTTGCTTTTTTTATGGTTATTGCTGGGTAGCATTTTACACTTACAGTATGTTTACAGCTTGCTAGTGATGGGAAATATAGTTCACTAGAATGAACTAGGTAGTTCCGAACTAGTCACATTTGAGAACAGTTCATTGGGAACCGTTCTTTTGAACTATATAGGTCACAGTCGAATGATCACGCGTACTGGCGAACTACAGACCGCAAGTGTAACCTCAGTCCGAGAACTAGATAGGTCTTTCTCTGTACCTCGGTCTAAGAACTAGATAAATCTTTCTCTGTTTCCTCTTTCGCAGTTCCGTTTCCCATCCCCAGAAGAATCTAAGCAAGCGTCAAACGGAAAGAGAACCAAGTAAGTGATGTTTGTATATTAATTGCTAAAGAATTAGAGCAATATTGTGTGTAGATGAAATTACTTCTTTTTTATATAGAAGATAAATGAAAAATGAAAATATCTTTATATTGTGTTATCCACGCCTATATTGTGTAAGATAACGCCAAATTACTTTTGGCAATGATAGTAACGACCACAACAATATTGTAATAGGTTGTGTTGCGAGAGACAACCAGGTGTAAAGTTAATTTTTCCAAATCAGGAATATACAAACTCAACAAAAATGGTTCCGACACACTGGACTTATTCTTACTGGTATTAGAAACATTTTAACATAACTTCGATTAGAAAAATTACAACTAAATTTTAAAATGATGCAAATAATGTCTAAAAGCTATATCCGAAGTATTGAGTGAATATACTTGAAAAAAGCAGTTTTTCACGTTTTTCAATATTTTACTGTCGTAGCTATACTCGTATTAGTGCGGCTATCAGATGCATTTTCTTACAGATACGGGAATTTCCGTATGTCTGGCAACATCGTATTTATAGTAGGAGTGAGTGAGAGGGTTTTACGGCACCATAACAGCGAGGTCTTTAATGCCGATGAGGATGAAGCAAGTTAAATGGGCGACACAAACATCCATACCCTGACTGGGGTTTCGAACCCAGAACCCCTCGCACCGCAGACTGGCGTGCAACCGACTACGCAATTGGGGTCGGTACGAGAAAGTAAGAAAGAACGAAAGGTCGCTGCATGGACATAGGTCTGCTAACTGTCTCGCGCTGTGTATCCTGCAGTTCCCGACCGACTTGCGACTCATGTCACTACAGTTCGAGGCAGTGCTGAACGAGCGAAAACAAAGATACCAATAGACAGAGGTAGATAGATAAGAAGTATGCAAGTTGCGATGTGGCCAGTCACGTTGGGGATGGAAAGCCGGAGGGGTGAAGCTGCAGGAAGCGACGAAAGATGGATTATCTGAGTATGCGCAGTGGCGCGCCTGGCAAGATTACTGGTACTGAGAGAATGACTGACCGATATCACAAGAGACTAGTTCTTTTATGTCGCGGTGAACTATGAACCTAGTTCTTTTTCAAGACCAGTTCAAAATGAACTGGTAGTTCGTGAACTACCCATCACTACATATTGCATTATGCTTGAGAGGTTCTACAACGAAGATTTAAAATTTCTCTATTAGACCCTACTTGACTAGCACCATTTAGTTGCGAATGCTGTTTTCGGCAATAATAATTTTATATATATATATATATATATATATATATATATATATATACACACGCGCGCGCACACACACACACACACACACACACAGAGAGAGAGAGAGAGAGAGAGAGAGAGAGAGAGAGAGAGGAGAGAGAGAGAGAGAGAGAGAGAGAGAGAGAGAGAGAGAGAGAGAGAGAGTAGGTGGCCGTGTCCTACACCGTGTAGTATTCGCAAGTGAAGTTATTTATAGCATGGAGTTAGACGGTTGTTTTCCGGTAAAATAGGTCATGTGACCAACAGTATCCCAAACATTGTATCGGCCCACTTTTCACGTGTATTTTGACGAGTATTAAAATCGATATAAATTAGTATACAACCTGTTTGACCTAAACGATAATATACATAAATCGCGAGTGTGTTTGTATCAGATAAATAGATATAAATTGCGCAGTTAAACATGTAAAGTTATCAATTATTTACATATCAATGGAAGTGTTATGTACGGTGTTTTTATTGATTTGTTTCCAATTCGCTATATATTAACCTTGAAAATATTCAATGAAATAATTTTCTGACGACTATAAGAGCTTTCCAAAGTTATGATAAAACTTTAACCGAACTAAAATAGAATATAATACGCTATTGAAGACGTCTGCGAGTACGTTACAAGTGAAGCAGCCATGCGGGAGACAACTTTTGTATACATTTAAATTGAACAGCCTTGCGAGTGTTATATGAACTAACTAGTTGTTCTGAATTTTCTCTAAATTTGCGTTCTTGCATTTGTGAAATGTAAATTTGGCATGTAAACACGCCTTAAAACTATAATCTATTTTATAATTATGCGATGACCAACGAAAACTAATATTAATGTATGAAAATGCCTACGAGCCGGGCATGCGATTGCAATGTTTAGTGTATTCGTATACACTGTGGATATATTCGTGAAAGATATCGCACAATTATTGTGTGTATAGGGGCATTTTTATCTGCGTAAGTTTGTAAATTAACAATTGCAGTGTGTGTAATTTTTGCAAGTGCGGTTGCGACCACTAACGTGCCGTGAATTTAAGGTCTAACCTGTAAATTGCGGACTCATTAGACGTAGAGGCACTTTTATAAAACTGCAGATATGTAATTTTTCTAAATGCCGATTTGCTATTTCAGTGTAGGTGTTAATGAAATTAATTTGTTAGTAATGGCAAATCATCTCGTAAACCAATACGAAGCTACAACTTATAAAAACTCCACTCTTACAATTTTTTCTCCCCAAGTCAGCAGAGTTGCAGTGACAAACAAGAAATCAGCTGGTTATCAATACAAGAATATAGGCCTACAACCAAATCAGTTCTCATATTTTTTAATGGAAACTGAATGTAGCCTTAATGATTTGCAATTTTCATGGTTTCTCAAACTCGCTCCATGCAATTTCTGGGGCGACTCAAAAAAGACAATTTGACCAATTCCTTCCTTGTATTCTCTTTATTGTGTTCTTGGTTTACCAATCTCTAATGAACCTGCCGTCGAAAAGATGTTAAGTTAAATAAATAACGTTTACTTTTGCGTTTAGATGGTTATGTATTTAACGGTAGGCTGTAATCATTACAGTAAATGACATGTTTATAAATTTTATCATTTTCCAAAGGTAGTCAAAATAAAGAAAACTGAGATAATCCCAATCTTTTCCTATAATTACACCATCTGTAAAATAGAAAAACAATGCCTGATTTTCTTTCAACTCTATTTCACCCTTCTTAATGATTTTTCAAATTCTAATTTTGAGGGCAAATAATTGGAATTAAGCTTCTTATAGTATTGATGATGAATCATGAATTTAGATGAAAATAATACATTTTTTAAAAGCTTACTTGTAAAAGAGAAATGGGATGATGTTTACAGAACAACCACGGACACTGCAAAACAACCACAACCAAAATTTTCTACAACAACCACGAACAACATTTCTGAAACAACCTCTCCAGAACAAACATAATTAACTGAACCAAAAGTGCTTGGAACAGTTATATTTATAAATTTCTTTGTCATTTCATGCATTTCCACTCAAATCATTAAAATGTAGCAGTAGCTCGAAAATAAAATGGATTAGTGAAGGTCTGACAGTCTCAGAAAACAGGTTCAAACATTACGTCAAATGCTAAGAACCCAGGGGAAAAACAAAATTGATACTGTAAGCAATACGAAAAATTATATAACAAGTTACTTGGAGTAGCAATGCAAAAATACAGTGGAGAAAAAATAGCCTCCTCCTCAAATAAAACAAAAGCCATGTGGAACATTATTAATAATGAATTGTAACCTATAGTCCATTACTGATTGAAAGGAACTTATGTAAATCAACCTTTGAAAAAACACTCTTAGGCATAACATGCCAATATGTTTTTTCAATAACATGTATTCCACAAATATATAACACTGTGGTTAACTTTAGGGTACTGTATTATTGAATAAATGAAACTTTACCTTAATATCTTGTATACTTGTAATATTTATTTCTTAAAAAAAAAATGAATTAACAACAACGAGAGCAGCCACGTGTTGGCAACGGCTGGTAATAAATAGTTCACAGTTAAAAATATTATTTTAACCTAGTTTTTTAGTATACTATTTGTAAATCAAACGGTGCATATTGAAATATTTAAATATTTAGGTAGCCCCGATGGCAACTTAACTCATTTTTTCAGTTTAAAATAACAGCAGAAAATATTGTGAGTAGGCCGTAATGGTACGGTGTTGTTTTATCGAGCGAGAGTAACTTTGAAGCAACTGTCTGCTGAGTTACGCTTGTCGCTCTCTCTCTCTCTTTCTTTGTCGCTTTCATAATCGGGAAGTTGCACTTCGCTAGTACGCACCTAATTGTACATGTTTTCAATTGTAGCATATCTCATATTTATTACAGCAAAATAATGATTTTTTGAATTTGTAATTTACAACTGAAAAGAGATTTTAATGTTTGAATACTTATTGCAATATATTTATATATGATGGGGAGGCAGAAACAAAGTGAAGTTGGCAGATGCAGCGAGCCATGACATGACGTGTCACTGTTTTACCAAACGAAGCATAAATTATACTTGCTCCAAAAAATACTTCAAATTACCACATCACGTTTGTAGACTTTGTGCTTTTTAAAACTACCTAAGCAAGTTATGAGGTTGTGATACATCTGTGTTTCTGCAACACTAATAAATATACTGTTATGGTGTGTTTCGTTAACTGCTGCGTTTGAAATAGCGTGGTGTGGCTGTTTGGTGATAGTTATGCTGGATCTGAATGTGCATGATTTCAAATATTAGATAAGAAATATTTATACGTCTTAAATGTGAACTGTTTTTATGAAGAAGTTATTTATTTACATCCAAATTTATTTATTTATCACAACATTGTACCTTTGCCCTGGGTGTTTGAAACACAGTCGTGTAACGTGATTTACCACCAATCCCAACAAAATAACCAAGCCCAGCCCCAATAAATTTCAATAAGTGGCAATTCATATAAATATGAGCGGAATAAAAGTTACAGTAGGCTTATTTGTGTGCATGCTCTCTTCTATATTTTAAGTTTATATAACAAAAAATGAGCGGCACGAGTTGCGTGGTTGATTTCAACATCGCTTTTCCGTTGGACTGGCTGTTTCTCCATTATTCGAACTGAGGCCGTCCTTTTAAAGAAATAACCCAACACATATAAATAACAAAAAGTTAAATACTACAGTTCATTACCCCCGAGTTGTAACAGTGTTTAACACAGTCGCTGCAAAATATGAACGTTCATTATGTGTAATGTTATATGGTGTGGAAAAAAAAATGTTAATGTAGCGTAACTGTAAAACTATCGTTAATTCAGGCATTTTTAAAACGTCATAAAGCTAATATAAATAATGTTATAGGCCTAAACTGTGAATATTCGTACAAAATGGTTTTTGAAATAGACCTAATACAGAATTAGTTGAAAAGCTGTAAATAGTAAACAACACATTTTACAGGGTTAAAAGTAGAAGTCACATTCCATTATTTATTTTTAGGTGTAGCGAAAGTATACGAACACATGTACACACACAATGACATGCAAACATCGATTTTGACAGATGCTACATGGCAATGTTTGTTTACATTTGGTGGAAGGATCCGAAATGGGCCTGCAAGTAGATATTTAGCAGGGCTCCGAGAAAGTTGCTTCTAATGGGGAATGGACATGTTAACCTCTCCTTGAAAGTTAATGGTATTGAAATAGAAAAAAAAAAAACAAGAAAATTTCTAATAGTTTTAATGACTATTTCAAAAACATCCCACCAAAATTGCAAAATCAACACAGAGCTACAAATATTAGTTCTTGCACACACACTCCAAAGACCTAACACTTGGAATGCTAAGACGCTGTTTTTCACACCTATCTCTGAAGAACTCATCAATGTAATTAAAAATTTTAAATGTAAAATTTCCTGTGAAATTGATGAGGTACCTATGGCTCTGCTACGAAAGTGTTCTTATTTAATAAAACTGCCTTTGACTTATATTTTCAATGAATGGCTTACCCAGGGAATTTTTTCTGACAGACTCAAATATGAAAAAGTAGTAACAATATATAAAAAAAGTGAGAAGGTATTGATGGATAACTATAGGTCTATTGCTCTTCTTACGTCCTTTTCAAAATTTTCTGAGAAATTGATAGCTAATAAACTGACACAATTCTTAATAAGAAAAAAAGTTATTTCGTTGCATCAGTATTGCTTTGTAGTAAGCAGATCCACAGAAGAAGCTATTTTCAGTTCTACTGATAAAATATTAACTTCTTTTGATAAAAGACAATTCTCAATAGGTATATTCGCAAATCTTTCAAAAGCTTTTGATTGTGTCGACCACAATATTTTATTGCAATAACTTGAACAGTCGGAAGTAAGAGGTGTAACCAATAATATGTTTAAATCATATCACCTCCATAAGATATTAGGACAAAAATCACATTACAGATGTTATGTCCAATACCAGAACTACTCGAGTAGAAGTGCCACAGGGATCAATACAGGGACCAATTTTATTCTTAATATTTATTAATGATTTTTACGGAATAAATAACCAACGGCTCAGCAATAATGTTTGCAGATGACACAAAACATTATGGTAACTAGTTCAAATATCCCTGTTCTTGAAGGAAATATGAGAGCGAGCGAGAGCGAGAGCGATATATATATAATGGTTTCGTCTAGCCGACCCCGCCACTGCAAGAATACGTCCAAGCCAGCCACGTGCCTAACTCTGCCTGCCAGGACGTTATTGGAGTAGTGAGAGAGAGGCGCACAGTGTACAGAGCCAGGGTTCCTACAGAATCCCAGCGAGAGAGAATTAAATTGTTTATGAGGGGACAGTTCCAAATTCCTATATAAGATTTTTTTCTCTTCTCTGCTCATTGCCCACATGAGTCTATGTCGCAGGGGGAGAGGGCATGATTTGACGCATGACGTCTTTTATACTTATTAATAAACAACTACTACTCATCAGTACAACTACACCACTAACAGTTGCCAACAGAGTTGAGTCACCACCACCACCTACAAGATTGTTGTATCTACCAGGGCGGCACAGATGTCCCAATAATATAATTTATTTCACCCAATGAGCCAACGGGACCAAGCAAAAGGTCTGGGACTAGTACAGCAGTGTGCCGCGGGATGCCGCCATAAGTATGATGCCTAGATTCCACAACTCTCCACTATGCCGCTCGCACCAAGGATTTAGGAGCTAGGCTTGCACCTGCTAACCCTATCTCGAGACCCCCTATACCAGCGAAGAAAGAGATGTCCGAGGCATATATAAGGCGAGAGCTCCCGGCCTCCGGATGATTAACTCTGCTTCAGTTCTTGACCTGACCTCTCCTGGACTCTTATCGCACATGCAAGTAGTGCAGAGGCTTACACCAATCCTGAACTCTTCACCGCTACCTCGTGGGGTCAAAGATCCTCTCCAACCATCTACAAAAGGAAGCACCAGCTGCATCATCAGCACCTCACACTGATACACATTCGGTCCCCTATGGACAACACAGAGTAGAGCTAGCCCAGAGGAGAAAGCTACGATCGCACACACCAGTTACTGCCTAATCCCTTTAGCTTTGCATAGGGCACCTTCCCCTGTTTTTATGCTAGGGTGTGTACCTTCTGCCAAGCCTGAGTGGATATGAAGTACTACTTCCATCATCTCTGTTTATTTTCCTTAATGGAAAACTAGACATTGATCTTGCCTAACATCTTCAGTATCACTCCAGCCTCCTCCTCTTCACCATCATCTTATCTGACAGGGAAAGCAGGAGACCGGGTTTTGCTCTTTACGAATTCACGCTTACAAAAGAAGAAAATATCCTTGGAAGGCCACCCATTCTCTGCCCCGTGCAGCGAATGGTAGAGCCACGACACTAGGATACCGTCCCCTGGAAAGTGGCTTGAAGTCGCCTCTGCCTCACAGCAAACTCAGCAGTCCCAATGAGGGGAACTTCTTTGGGCCTGGGTAGACCAGCAACATCGGGACACACACCTTACCAATATTGGAAGGCCACCCCTACCTTGCATCAAGGTGGGAGGGATGGTAGAGCCACGAAACTAGGTATGCTCCCTGTTGGATCGGCTTACCAACTAGGGCGAACTCCTCTCATTGCACACTTCGCGGTGCCAAATGGGGTTACACTCCGGTGCAGTGGAGACCAGACCCATTAGGACAACACATTGCAGTTCCTGCCTTCAACACTTTGCAGCTCGAGACTCCCTCACCTACAGTGGGTGAATCAAGAGTGGGATGTGGTCATGGAAGGTAGCAATTCGCACCTACACTTGCACTCCAACACATCGACTGCCTAACTCCTGCAGACCTGATCCTAAATTGGATACTCTAGATTGGATCCTGATGCCTTACATCAGTAGCGGCGGTGCTCAGAAGAAGCCAAAGAAAGAGAGGACTATCTCTAAAGATCCACAAGGGCTTAGCATCCTTCCCAGGGGGGTTGGACTACTGAGTCCATGTGAACATGCTGCTTTGCTGTGACGACTCACCATGCCAGCACCACCCATCATTCCTACAACACTGTTCAAGCCACCCACTCATAAATCGGAAGGATATGATACTGTAATACAGAAGATTGTATTCTACAAGAGGTCCAACTCAATCCTGGTACCACCTAGTGGCACCACGACAGTAGAGAACTCCAACACCTCGGACACATGCCAGTCAAGTGCAAATAGGGCTAAGGGACCTACCCTAGCTAAACCACACCAGGACCACACACACCATCCCGCTCACTTGAACTCAGTCCCGCACCCTAAGTCAACACCACGCAGAGTGGTATTGCCAGAGCTGGAATTCCTACCAAGCCGGTGACCTACTAGGCCAGTATTATATTCCGGTCGGGCACCAGTGCCCAGGGACAACTAGACACCTAAAGACGTGACTAGCCTATCTCCAAATAAGTCACCCAGGGACGCGGGCAGATAACCTGCCGAGTCTGTTATGCGTCATAGGCAGTTCTGAGCAAGTGATTTCAAAAGATGTGTTTAAATACGGTTTTTATAAAGTTTGAGTGTGAATGTGCCAGATAATTTTCTTTAATATTCCCACTTGCATTATTATATTTTAGTTAAACTTAATAAATACCTAACTTAATGAGGCTGGGTTTTTTTTAGGCAACTAATATGTCAAATCCACATCTACAGAATGTCTGCATCTATAGAATTTTTACATCAGTCCCCTGAAATTCGATGGATAGTTTCCACTGTAATAGATTGGTGTATGCTGCTTCAGTTGAGTATACAATCGCAGGACAATGCTACTGCAGCTGAATACTCAATTGCGAGCTGAGCCCCTATACTTATGTGGTACGTTCAGGTTTTCTGCTCATTTTGGCAAATTCAGTGATTGTATCTGTACTTATTTTGTGTATCGCTGTAAAGAGTACATTTCATTAATAGCAAGGATCACAACTGCAAACGATACCTCAATATAATGGGACTCTACTGCAATCCAAAGTGACGAATGTTGTAATTTGTGCCAGAGAAAGACTACATAAACACGACTTCGCCCCATGAAGTTAACCGTGCCTCAACACACCTCCAACTCTATGCTCCTAGCTTGTACTGTCCATCAGAAACTGCAGAAAATCGCCATATCATTGTACTTCCTGAACCAAAGTTATTTTACTTCACTGCGCTTGCCAACAGAAGAGCTCACCAGTTTAAATTTGGCACTGCTTGAGAAGCAGACCAATCAAGTAAGGGTCACCATGGCCTACTCGAGCACCCTGAGTTATAGTTCTACACTCCAGGCGCTGAGCGATAAGCATCCATGGTCCATGCATGTAACATGACAAGCTCCATCCCTAGGAAGCGTGGCCAAGCAAACCCCCCTAACACAAAGCACCTAAGATTGCCAGAGATCACTATAAAAAGCTAACACGCCCACACTGAGCAGATGCTTGGGGTGGCTCGCCGGAGTCACTCATAAACTCATTAAGGGATTTGAAGACTGGAGTTGGAACCCGCAGCGGTAATTGAGTCTTGAAATATCCTCCAGCTGTGAAAGCTGAGGGCATCCTGACTTAAGACCAGTCGTGCTACATCCATGCGCTGCCACAATGACAAAGCTCTCCAAGGGCCATCTTCCCCTGCAGGACGTCTCTTCAGCAGCACCACCAGTCGTCATCGCCTCGAGCACCTCCTACATCGACCTAACCTGTCCTAAACCCTGCACCTTCCATGTAACCCTAGATCACTGCGCTATAGTCCCCTTGAAGGCCTTAGTCCGGCCAACTCTACCACTCGAGTAGAGAAACCCATGTATGTATTTATTACTAGGTCCCTTCTGGACAGTCCCCAAAGAATTCGGCTAGAATTCCTGGGCTAGATTAGTTATTAATTAACTTTATTTTAAATTTATCTATTGACACATGCCAACATACTGCACAGCACAGATATGCACTCTATGGGCGACTTCGCCCTATCTACGAGTAACCAGAGCTCAAGGGCAAGTCAGTAACAGTGGCAAAGTAATTTCACGTATCAAGCAGAGAGACACCACATGCTGGACAGCCTCATACATAACAGTAATTGACGCGCTTAATTATGAAATGTACCACCCGTCCGAAACCTCACATGCAAGCGCCACCCCGTGAATAAATGAAACATTTTGACAATGCACTACCCTACAGTTAGCTGTGGAAGAAGATCCAGCAAACAAATCAGATGCAGCACCCCTGTGACCTCGTGATGCCACATCCTGCCAGCCTCAGAAAGGGGTGTTTTAATTTGCCATCGCCTCCAAGCAGGGAGATAAGAAATTAGCAGCGCCACCGCAACCCTGATAAAGAAATCTACTCCAGCACTGGAAGGCTACTCTACCCCTCACCCCTGGAAAATCGCTGATCAAGGGGTTTTTCCGTAGCAATCAAGCAGAGACGCCGTGCTCACCAGCTGCATAGGTAAGTGAGCTCTCCCTGGTCTGCAAAAGACTATCTCCTCAGCCTGCAACATGGCTTAGAACTCCAGCCTGCTGCTTGTGAAGGTAGCACTCTCTCAAGATTTGCAGGTTGTGAAGGCAGCACCCTCGCCAGTCCACACCAGCTGATCGCAAGGCATCAGTTCTCTCTCTCTCTCCAGAAGTAATCAGACGCCCTGTACCCAACAACCCTTTACCCAAGCCAACTTACTTTGACTCCGGCGGTAGCAGGTCATCGCGATACTAACATCCTCCTGAACAACCCACATTACTGAGGTTACACTGTGAATTGCATATAGAAATAGTACATTAATATTTTTGCATTTATATTAATTTTTTAATTAATTATTCGCCAGGTTCACCTTCGCCTGTTTAATTATGTATCATATTATAATAATATTTTAGTTAGCTATTTAACAGTGTACCAGTCAGCTGGGACTTCCCAAATTTCCATTTACCGTAGTAAACATTACGTTACATTTAAACCCTGCCCCGGCTACTGTAAATTTAGTATTATATCGCTTTTCATGTTATTTTATTATCGTGGTGTAAATAATTTGTGCAATAACAAACCCCATTGAGAACCAGCTGTAAGGTGCACAGAACTCCACAGGAGATGGAGCTTGCATAAAGTTTTGTGCCCGCAAACAGGTTTCTAGTGTCCCTCGGCTGCCATTCGACGTAGTCGTATGTGTATATTGGACTGCATATCATACGACAGGACTTTGGATAAGACTGCCAAAGTCTCGCCCTAAGGACTTTATGCCATCAGAAAGGTAGAAGGCTGCTCTAAAATGCACAGTAAAGACAACGGTTTTAAGAGGTGCATAAGCCATCGAGACACACGTGCTTTACACAAGCAGGATACTGCAGAGGTAAACGTCGTGACCCTTAGTAAAGTAGATCCTCCACTTACGGAACCAGAGTACGTACCCCTGTCTTATGGGTCCATATTACCGCCCACACTAGCATCCCTGCTGGACCATTTATTAGATGCTTGTTGGCGGGAGTACGAAGGAAGGAAAACGTCCTATTTGGCAGGGACTCCACCACCAGTAATAAGCACACCTTACCTCAAAGTAATCCTAACTAAAGTGGACCCAACCAGCTTGTGCATAATAAAGTTAGCCTCAGGTAAATTCATATGGGTTCGACACCCGCCTAAGGTGCATTTGCCAAACTCCTGCATAACATAGTTGGCCTCTAGGAAAATTATCCAGGTTCGACTCCCACCGAAGGTTATTAAGAAACCATGTCGAAACCATACCCCAGTCAAATACCGGTATATTCCCGCACGCCGACCGACGAGGCAGCTGCGGATAGCCCCCAATACTCCTGGTCAGATCATCCATCACCACTACCACCCTAGCTTAATCACCACCCTGTAACCATTCGCACACCCCGGGAATGCTGGCATCTCGCCTTTTGGCAACCCTAGTCACGAGGAAAGTTGAACTCCCTGAGCAGGAATCAACCTCAATCCACCTCACCCTGGAGTTTGACTCCCCTCTCTTTCAATGAACCAGAGAGGTTGGTCAGCCTGCAGTAACCTCTTTCCCACCAAAGTAAGGAGGAGCGCATGTTACTACAAAGCAATTTAACATAATGAATGTAACAGGTAGCATTTGCCTGACTTGCATTTAATTATACTCTAACTTCCGCAGTTAATTTGTATTCAATATACCGTATTTCGGTGTGTATAGGACGCACCTTTCTACAAAAAACAAAATAACTACAAAAAGTGGGATGCGGCTTAATAATACAAGATATTGGCATTCAACTTTTTTAAATTTTCTTCTCCAAAATATGTTTAGGAATTTGTCAACATACAGTACATTTTAATGTTTCAACTTGTAAAGGAAGGAATGGAGAAGGAGGAAATAAAAAAATACCTTCACACGTGCAGTTATTTGTTCACTTGCATTCATAAACATAATAACCACCCTGCAAATGCAAATAAAATGTCAAAATGCCAGAGTTTGGCCAAAGAAGTCGTACATGAGAAAAATATTTCGCTGCTATACATAAGAAATATAGCTTATGTAGTATGCACGCCCACAGCGTTTCTATAATACGCAACATTAATAAGACACCATTTTGTGTAACATGTTGCCATGGTATTGGTTTCTCAAGTCACGTTACCATCTGTGGAATAGTAATTGCGAAATGTATTGACACGCATACCTCTGTATCTATCTATCTATATATATTTCTCTCTCTCTCTCTCTCTCTCTCTCTCTCTCGTCAAGTGGCTAGAGCGCTGACTGTATTCCTGAGTTCAGTTGGTGATCCTGCCGTGGCGTGTTCTCTACGTGTGGTACTTGTTTAGCCCGATGGGTCAGGGTAGGTTCACAAGGGGGCCACTTAGTAGAGGGATTCCGCCTGAGGGGAGGGGACTCAAACTCCAGGGTGGGTTGAATCGTAATTGCCTCCCATCCAAGGAGTACTGATAAATGCTGCTTATACTAATTAACTACAAATGATTACAAATCATCTCACTGCAACCCTAGTGAACTACTTCTACACACGTGAGATTCAAACCCTGTGCCATTCCGTACACAGAAGTAATGGTCTGCCACATTCCTGGAGGGCGGCCGGACACGTGGATACGAGGGGTTGCGAAAGACAGTGGCGCGTCACCCCCCCCTCTCGGCTGAAATCAGCCAAAACCATCAGCCCCCTTGGGCCATGCACGAACGCCACCGAGGATACGCGAAGGCCGAGAGATGACCAGAGGGTGCTACTCCCACTCCGGTCTCGCACCTGAGGGACGTCATATGCCCTCCCCCGAGGTCGCCACAAAACGTGCGTCCTTACTATATAAGGCAGTGCGCTGCGGTCCTCACGAGTTGTTCCTGCGGTCTTCTCCGAGCACCTAGGTGCCGTAAGAGCTCTGCAGTTGCACTACCGGATGCTCCAGCGATGCCAATAGCTACCAGAAGCTTTCTGTAGGACCATATACATACCACACATAATTCTTCTTTGTTTCTTACAGACACCTTCTGTTTAGAGTTAGGTTTGTATCTAAGTAATTATTGTAAGTTTTTACATAACTTCCCTACTTAGCTTAGGAGTAGGTTAACTACACCTAGCTACCATAGAATTACTTCCAAACATCGGTCTGCCTGGCAGGAGAGCACGTGTCACCATGTTTAATAAGTTTTTAATAAACAGTGCTTTGTTTCTCTTACCCTCGAGTCTCATTAATAGAGTAATCTATCACCAACTACTGGGAGAACCTCGAGCTGAGTACCACCAACCGGAAATGGGAAAGTATTTTCTTATTCCGAAATTAGTTACAACTGGAGACTCCCCATCAGGTGGCTCCAAGTTGAAAACACCCATTAGACGGCTAGCTATTCTATTCCTACCAACTATACAGGTGCTGGAGGAATAGAATAGACAATCCACGACCACTAGCAACACTTCTCAATCAGGGTGAGACGGAACATCTGAGTTGTATCCCTACCAGAATACCTGGGTGCTGGCAGGGATATTTGCTTAGGTGCTACAGCCTGGCCTTGGTTGGGATCGCACACCCAGTGATAGCCTTTGCAACACACACAGCTCCAATGCTTCTGATCAGCCCGCAACAGTGGGGGATCTTCCGAAGCACTGGGGTTAGTGTTGGCAAGACTGTTGCCAGGCAACTCTAATTTAGGGCTATCTGCATCCATGGTGCTCTTTTCGAGGTTCTCAGTAATAACACCCACTCTATGCCATTCAAAATGAGGCATGGTGCCAGGAGATAGGAACAAAGATTGACGCGCCTTGCTGCCATAACCCCACTTACAGCTACCCAACGAGCCGAACGAGATTGTGCCGCCTTACTTTGGTCACTGCCACCACCTACAATGTCTGACATAAACCTGTCAGCACCGTTATGTATACACCCAACCTGCCATCCAGTGGTAGAAGATTTTCTGAATAAGACAGAGAACCGGCTAGACATCTCCAATAGTAACTTCTCGAGTAGGGCATTGAGGACTGGAAAAGCGAGTTCTGTGTTGCGACGTCGTGCCCTCGCCGAATACGAGCGACATAATCAGCTACATCCTGCTACCCCTCGCCCGCAAACTGACAAGACACTAATTCCTAGCACCTCCCACCCATCATCGACTTCTACTAGCTCTGAAACGAGTCCCAAGCCAGACCAATCCAAGGGAATATTAAACCGTAGAGTAGAGAACGTTGTACCAACCTATAAGACCACATGCCCAACTGATATATCCAGCCATAAGTAAGCATAAGCCAACATGCACGCACAACCGACCAAAGTGCAACCAAAGCTACCCGACAGTGATCCAACCTTAGCTAATCGGACACGCGTCAAGTGATTTTCTGGTGCCCAATGTGGGGCGTCAGCTAATTGACTGCGCAGTAAAAGGCAGATCAAGTTCACCCGAACCTGAGACCCGAGAGTCTACCAAAATAACCCACCAAACTTCAGAGAGTCCATTAAGAACCCCACAACGTCCAAGAAACTATAGCCATGTCGAATCCACAGATTAAAGCAGCGTCAGACATTTCTAATGACTCTGGTTCGGACACTCAAGACTTAAAGTATAGTTACACCGAATGATAATGTGCAGGTGCATATCGAATTTACTGTATGTATTGTCTAAAGTAATTTCATCACCTCTGCCTAGGTTGGCCAGATGAGGCACGAGACACCGTCGGTCTCGAATACCATTGCGAAGACTGTTAGCAGCAACCCACAAACTTTTGTAGCAACGTGACTTGCCCTGACCTGGGCATTAACCGGGTTAGATGCACAACATGTAGCATACACTTCCATATACTGCGTATAGGATGGCCCGACGAGCGCATCACTATGCCAGGTATGGTGTACCAATGTGAGAAATGTAGGAAGAAACATGTCCCTACTCCCGACGATCAAGGCCGTACCCACCCCGTTACATTCAACCTGGAACAGCACCCAGCCACTGGACAGGATGACGCTACACCTCAGGTGTAGCGCTAACCTGGTGGGAATAATACGGGGATTTTCTTACAGACTGGAAGCAGCTCTGCAATCGTATCGCAACAAAACTCACTAGCGAGGAGGTTCTAGCATGGTTAACAACCCAGTTCTACAGTCAGACCCAGATACCCGAAGATGTGGCAGAAATTTTCATATGTCGCAAAGAACAACTGTTCCAGTGCATATTCCTGGAAGTCATGGCCATTCGTTCAAAATGAAGGCTGCTGTTACCCAGCCTGAGGAACGTCCTCCTCACAGCCCGGCCAACAACTATCAACGAACTAGTTGAGAGGGCACAAGACGCCGAGCAAAATTTCGCTGCGCAGGCTAGTATAGAGAAGCCACTACCTGTGAAAACTCCAGAACCAAGAGCCCCGTCGGACGAATCACACAAGAATGTGTCCGCACCTCAGACACACATAACTTTCGTGACATAGTGTTGGTTCTATCCTGGTAGTCACTGGAATAAGGACTGCCCCCGCAAGCCAGCTGGGACAGCCACACCACCGTCCAAATCCGATCAGACGTCTAACCCCTCAGTGGCTAGGACTGTAGAAAGACCGACCCCTACTAGCAAGTCAGGAAATGCCATTACCATGGTGAAAAGCAGGCCGCCACCACCGGAGCATAAGAGACGAGAATCCAGGGCTTGAATGAGGATACGAACCTGCCAATAGACCCCACATCGAAGTAGAAATAAATGGAGACCGAGTCTTGGTGATGCTCGATTCCACTGCCGCAGCAAACTTCATAAGAAGCGATGCAATCACATCAGAACAATTAGCCAGCATGCGCCCACAAACCAAACCTGTCAGAATGGCCCAACCTAATGCGACTCTACAGGTAAATGGTCGCACCACGGTACAGGTGAATATACATCAACTCGCAGCTCCCTCCGAATTTATAGTATCATCCACTCTGTCAGAAGCGGCTATACTCGACAGCCCATGGCTTAGGCAGCTTCACTGCAGTGTTGACCATGGACAACGCCAGGCCTACATGAGTGAGCACAAAAGAATAACTGTGAATTGGGATCACAGCCCAGAGGGCATTATACCTGCGCTTATCGATCCTATGAGGGTGCATTACGAACTCGACGAATCCGCATTTAATCAATTACAGCAGGTACTAAATGAACATGCCAATGCATTCGGATGGTGGGCGAAATGTTTGGGGGGGGGGGGAGGAGTGCGGCATCAGACTAGATCCTTCCAACACAAGATCCGAACCACGACTAACACACCTGTTTATAATCGACCGTATCTGGTATCTCCCACCGATGCTACCTGATAATGGACCAGGGGATTGTAGAACCCTCGAATATACCCTACAATTCCAATGCGGTTTTAGTACCCAACAACAGAAAGCTGTGCTTCTGTGTTAACTACAAGGGCCTGAACGAAATAATGCACCCTATTGCTCCCCCCCAATCGACCTTACCCATACCCTGCGAGACATTGGCAAAGCCACTATATTCAACACCTTGGATATGAAATCCGGATACTGGCAAATTGCGGTACACCTCGATAGCTACAAATATATGGCATTTCCCACAAACATATTCCCACTATCTTGTTTGCCCTACATAGTCGAACTAACGAAGCGGTGGACACCAGCCCGAGTATCCTCCTCCTGGGACAGATCCTCCGCAGACCAGGTGACTGGCAATGGGACAGTGAACCCACCACCATGCCTTAACCCGAGGACGTCCGACTAGCCATGTTGGCTCGCATTACCGCTGCCCAAAAAGACCAGGATGAGTACATCTGTAAAAAGTACCCACAGCCCAAGATGGGTGTACGCGAATTCAGCCTCGGGGAAACACACCCCTTCAGCAAAGCCAGCAACCAGTGTAGCACTGGCTTCGCAGACAAATGGGACAGGCCTTACCAGATTGTCGGAAAGAGGGGCAATGTATACTGTGTCGAAAATGCTAAGCGGAGAACACGGAAAGCCACAATAGGTCAAATATGTCCCTATCTGGGTGACATGCCATGAGAAGAGCATGCCGAAGATGTAGGGGAAACATTAGGGGACTCTGACAGTGAGGATGAACCACAACCC
The DNA here is from genome assembly GCA_029891345.1 of Dryococelus australis. Lineage (NCBI taxonomy): Eukaryota > Metazoa > Arthropoda > Insecta > Phasmatodea > Phasmatidae > Dryococelus > Dryococelus australis. The sequence continues at coordinate 217,686,134 of CM056993.1, read as the reverse complement.
CGAAGGGCCGCTCCAGAATTCGACACAGAACTCGTGAGGCCACCTGAAGTACGACCTACCCCAAGTGAACGAGCGCCCAGCTACATGCCACCATGGTGGCCGGATGGGGAAGTAGCCCTAAGAGAAGTTAGCTTAAGATCACTGCCCTCCACACCACACAACTACGTGGACAAAGTTGCAGCACAATGCAACAGAGCTGCCAGACACCCCGATGGTCTAGTCGCATTAACGAAAGTTCAGAAACACCATTGGTGAGGAGGATAGAACCACCCCAGACATCTGCAGGTACTAGAGGAATAGAATAGACAAGCCACGACCACTAGCAACACTTCTCAACCAGGGAGACAGTGCATCTGAGTTGTATCCCTACCGAAGCACCTAGGTGCTGGCTGGGTTATTTGCTTAGGTGCCACGGACTGGTTTTGGTTGGGAAACTCACACCCAGTGATAGTCTTGGCAACCCACACAGCTCCACTGCTTCTGATCAGTCCGCAACAGTGGGGGGATCTTCTGAAGCACCGGAGCTCGCGTTGGCAAGGCTGTTGCCAGAAAACACTAAATTAGGGCTACCCACATCTGTGGTGCTCCTTTCAAGGTCCTCAGTAATTACACCCGCCCTATGCCATTCAAGGTGAGGTACGGCTCCAGGAGAGAGGAGCAAAGAGTTGCGTGCCTTGCTGCCAGACAGCTAGCTGAAAAGCCGAACGAGATAGTGCTGCCTTACTTTGGTCACTGGCACCACCTACGACGTCCGACATTAACCGAGTTACTTTCCCATCAGCACTACTACTTATACACCCGACCTACCATCCAGTGGTAAGAGAGTTACTAAATAAGACAGACAAACGGCCAGGTGTCTCCAATAGTAACTTCTCGAGCAGGGCATTGACGACTGGAATAGCGAGTTCTGTGTTGTCACGTCGTGTCCTCGCCGAATACAAGCGACGTAATCAGCTATATGCTGCTACCCCTCGCCCGCAAACTGACAAGGTACCTATTCCTAGCACCTCCCACCCGTCATCGACTACGACTAGCTCCAAAACGAGTCGCAAGCCAGACCAATCCAAGGGACTATTAAACCGTAAAGTCGAGAACGTGCTTGGTTCCTATTTCACGTTCATTATCCAATTTAGCAGCTTCAGTTTCTAAGAACTCCATAAACTCACCAACATCAGGTGATGAAGAGCAATGGTGTTCAGACTTTATTTGCATGGGCAAATCCAGCTTTTTCAACAAAATGGTCAGCAATATGGGATTATTTTGGGTGACGGCTTAACCTAAGTTTTCTAAGGCACTGCAATTTTCCATAAGGGCATTGACAAAGTGGTGCAATGACTTATAGTGTGTAGCAGTAACAGGAGGCAACACCAAAATTCTGTTTACTATATGGAGTGTAGTAAGTTTCCGAGAATAGTTTTCACCAGTTAATGGTAGGTTAAACACGAACTTAGATGCTGCACCTTTCAAAGAACTGACGAAATATTGAAATTTTTCAACATCAGAAAGTGCGTGATTCTTATTAATTGTGGCCTGAAACAGTTGGTGAAATGTAGACCATTCCTCCCACTGACCTGAAAATGTTAGTAGGTTCAGTTTTGGGAGTCTGACTTTCATATGAGACACGAGAGTGGTTGTTTCACCCTCGTTTGTCAACAGCGATGATATGATAGAGCGAATATTCAAAATCAATGCTGACAAATTTGAATGGCATTCTATCAAGGCAGCCTCATTATAATCCTTAGGAATGGTTTCCATGATCAGAAATTTGCTCTGCTTTGGATATCCTGTACATATGCCTTAGCTTCCTGTGAACTGAAGGATGTTGCGCCTTCAGCCATTGTGACGGCAGGCATGCCTGAATCTGCTTAACCTTATTTTCTTGAAGCTGTAGTTGCATTAATAACCCTTTGAAACTCATTCTGATAAATTACCTTTCAACACTAGGCCAACGAACCAAGAGCAAAATAGGCGGGACACCACAGAGACAATTATTATTGTACATTTCATATAAGTGGTTTCAAATTTGACAATGTGACCAACCTACACACTATGTGAACAGTAAATGCTCTCGCTCCTACAGTATTGTATCAGCTGACGAACTACTGCTGGATCCTTGTTGTTAGGTTGGCTATTTTGATGATGACTTTGGAAGAAAATAGTACTCGGAATTAAAAGTTATAATTAAAAATATTAATTATACTTACAGCATTTATGGTTTAAATTATGTTTCTAAAGCAATATTAAATTTTCTTGGCTATTAGTAATGGGACTTTAAAAACATGTTCAGCATTTATGACAGAGTATTTCGACACATACGAACATAAATGTTTCCAGTCCGGTGAAGGCGGTTGTGCGTGCACTTTCTCTCATCGTGTTTATCATATAATTATCTTATTGGTGTTATCAGAATATTTAATCGGTAGTTAATTTCTTATTTATATTTTCCAAACATAGTTGGTTGTAGGTACCGTTGTAGTGTGTTTTGTCGAGTGAAATGTAATATTAATAAGCACGTCATGAGCTCCATCAAAATAATATGCAACTCAAAATGACACACACTCATGCCGGAATCAAGGTCCCAACCAACACAGCACGAACCGACCAAAAACGCAACCACGACACATTTAAATGTGACAACTTGAATTTACAACACGACCGACACCACGCTCTCTGCATTTAACCTAACTATTTAGAAGGTGCTAATAGGCTACGTTAGTCTCAAAGGTGGTGGACAAGAGAGAAATTTGTACCAGATAATGGTGACAAATTGGTATCGCTAATGCATACAAAAATAAAATAATTATTTTTAAGAGATACAGTAGTTATTAGTTTATTTTTCTTTTAAGCTGTGTATTTACCATTGTAAGAAAAGCTTGCAATACAATTTCATTTTGCAATGTTGTACATTCTGTGCGTCGTGCCGCACGAAACGACTAATAGTCATCATTTCTAATCCAGAATTGCTGGTCGGACAAAATCGGTCGGGATTATGACGATCTATCTTGTATTTCATTGTCTATTGGCCTTCGTATCGTGAGCGTTGGGGCTATGTGATTACGGCATCGTAAGAACATCAAAATAATCACGTTAATATATTTAGAGTGTATTCAAAAACAGTAAAATAAGTATCTTTCATTCGACAGTCAAATTACAATTTCATTTTTGTGGATCCTGGTAACAAATTTCTTGCAAGGTAAAAAAATGTATGACTTTATAGACTTATTACATGGTCTGGCAGTCATTTACACAATATATTTAAAAACTAAAAAAAATGGGATTGTTTGAACAGCTCTTTTAAACTTCTAAAAGTCATTTGGGAGGAGGCACGTGGAGTTTGTTTACACAAACAGGCAGTCATATGTTTGTTTACAAATACTAGTAGTCAGTCATATGGTGTTTGTTTGCAAACACACACCTTCAATGACAGTTCAGCTGTGATGGAAGGATACATAGCCACCCAGATACCATTGGCACTACTTTCCTAGAACTGACAAATTTGAGTCCGCTTATATGAAATGGAAAAAAACGACTCGCCACTTAACTTTCAAGATACCACATAACCTGTACAAGCAGCTTGCCAATTTTGCACAATAGTCAATGGTAACAATTTAACTAGTACAGAAACAGACCTACCGCACAACATGAAAAACTACACAAATACATTACGTAGTTATCATTTTCCCGCGAAACCAAACAAGTCTTCAGTCATTGAAAACAAACTGAAAAAACATGTGTGTAGCTTCACTTCATATGTAGCGATTAATTATCCGGCCCGGAGGACCAAAATGTATCGATACAAAACAAACACTGGTACATATTTCCTGGACGAATCCCAAATAACGAGATTACACTGCACGAGACACTCACCTAGCGGCCATCTTTGCTGACGAAAAAGTCCGCCATTGAAGGTCATGCGCACACGTTATTTGTTCACCTCTTCCACTGCACCACATCACAATATTTTTACACAAGACTATCTGAACACTTAAGACTTAACACATCCAGTACTGTATTTATTACCACAATAAATATAGTTCTGTTAACTTATCTGAGAGTACTTATGTCATAGAGGTAAAACCTTTCTTTCACAGAATTCTGACTTCGGGAGGAGCAAGCAAGGGACCAGGCTGTTTTCTATTGCGAACTCAGAGTAGGACGACAGACTCCTTCAGGAACCTGTCCGTCACCACACACACCACCTCATCTATCAGTGGCCACCCATTCTGTATACCCCGGTGTACAGAACGGTAGAGCCTCAACCACTAACTACACACCCTCCAAGGCAGGACAGCCAACGTAGGTTGTATTGCTGCCAGAATGCCGAGGGTGCTGGCAGGGGTATTTGCCTGGGTCTGGAGGCCCTACCTTTGTGAACTACACCCGGCAGTGGTAGGAAGGGGGTCTTACCACATGCAGCTTCGGGTTAAGAGAACTAATTATCCGCACTGATTGGAGTTAGGGAGCGCACCGTCAGTCACTATCTGCTTACACTCTAACCAGGGGTAATTGTCAATTGCTTGCCATTACCTAGGTGATATTAAGTGTTGTTCTGCCTCTGCCATTCGACGTCAGACACAGGGCTGAGAGAGAGGTAAAGACTGAAGAGTGTTTTATTGCCAAGCAGGTGTGTGCCACCAACCTTTTTGCTCGGAGTATCGAAACTCCACAGGGTCAGGCTCAAGCCACTCATCACATGGGGACACCTCTCCCGTGAGGAATTAAGTTTACTTCTCAAACCCTACTAGGACAGGCAGTGGGTACCATCCGGTGATCCGGGCTCTAGTTACCCTGAGTGATACCAGGCTCCGGATTACTAAACCTAATTTTGGCAGCTGGGAAGGCACCCACTGGAATCGCCAGCACCTGACAACACTACCGCAGCTCCATAACCAACGAGACCCAGAAGGCGACAGAAATCAACCGGCCATTTTGCAGCACCGCTGCTGCTCCACAGAAAGAGACCTCTCAGAACCCTGGTAAGTCAGCATTGCCCAAGAGGGCTAGTGTCCTGTTCGTCATATTGCTAGACCTGTGGAATCAGACTTTGTGCCTAGCAGTAAGAGGTCCAATTAAGTCACCTAGGAGAGGGTAGTACGGGACTGACCTACCGCCAACCAAAAGATACTTGTACAAAGACAGTTACAGACTTGCCAACTTGTACGATTTACCTGTACAATGTACGGGAAATGACGCCATTGTACAGACGCATCTACAATCTTACCGTTTTTTTTAAATACCCAGGCTTTAAAAATATTTGCACCTCATGTTTCAGTTTTTATTGTAGCATTGGGATATCAAGGTAATAGAAACAGGAATATTGTGGGCCTGTGCTATCCATTTCCTTATTGGTTGCTATTAGCCAACCAGAGACAATTTTTCAAGCTTAGTTTGAACTCATTGGGCTAGAGGTCTGTCTGGCAACCAATCAGTGTATTTCTTTATCGGTAGTGTGGAAAATGGCGTCTGTATTGAAAGAAGTTTGTATTGGTGCCAGGAGTGAATGAAGTTTGTGAAGTAATGGAATGAATAATATACGCATTTCATTTTCTGTGCGTAATATTTTTGTTCATAGTTTCTAACCTCACCAAGCATTGCGCTCATATTACAGTATTTAAATTTTTTCATAATGCTCATTTTGTGATTTAGTCGTGGCTTCAACGTGTTTACAACATGAGTGGGAAAAAACAATATTATCAAGCCTTCAGAGAGGTGTATATGCAAGAGTTTTCTTATATTATAAGTAGAGGTACGTTAAAAGAGCATTTATAAACACATTTTATAGCAATTATTTTGTGGTTTTTAGAATTTTTATAGTATTTATTGTGAGATTTGTAGCATATATAAAAAAAACTGGGAAAACAGCATTTAAAAACTTTTTTCTCGTGTTATCCTTGTTAAGTGTCGACATCTCATTAGTGCATTTTCACTAAAATTATTTGTATTGCTACATCAACAATAATAGATTTCGAAAAAAAAAAAAAAAAAAAAAAAAAAAAAAAAAAAAAAAAACCCCAGTGGGATTTGGCTTATTTACAAGATATTGGAATTAAGAAAAATATTACTCCCAAAACAAGTTTAGAAATTTGTCAAAATACAGTACATTTTAATGTTTTAACTAAGTTTCTAAGGAAGTTAAATAAGAACAAATGAATAACTTTTCACTTGTGCAATAATGATTACAAATTGTCTTGAATGTGCACCAAGTATTTAACAGAGTTTTCACCACCTGTGTATGGGATATGAAGGTGGAGGAAAGAGGAAGAAATAGTGAAAAGATGGGACAGTTAGTGCCACACCGCCAGCTAGCTGAAAACAGGGTCCGGGGGGGGGGGGGGGGGGGGGGGGCGAGAAAGAGTAGGACAAAGAAAAACGGGCTGCTTGTTGTGATGGACGCAGCCACAGGATGTGTGTTAGGAACAAGAGGGAGAGAATGTAGAAGAGGGCGGGGAAGGAAGGAAAAAAGAGAGAGAAAGAGAGGATGGGAACTGAATAGTGTGGGCGTGGCTAGATGGAAGATTGCCACCAGAAGGATGGAGGAGTGTATGGTCGTGGCTACAAGGGTGGATATTGGATGGCAGAAGAGGGGTATGGATGTGACCTGGAGGTAGGGAGAGAACAGAGGGGCGTGAGGAGACGGATTAAGTGTGGGCTGTGGTCGGTGGCAGAGGGGTGTGAGCTTGGCCGGCGGGCAACTGCTGCCTCCTGCCGCACGAAAATACAAACAAAATCCATACACGGATCTGTATTTTGCTGCTAAAACAGACAGTTTACTTACCTAATTTCTTATATTTTATTTGGAAAACAATATCGGTTGTGACAAAACTGCAAGGAAATATACACAGTGGTAGTTACTCAAAAAGATAGTTATTTCAGATAGTTTTTTCCGTTCACGAACTTTCATAAAATTTCGCAAATAAATAGCTAAAAACAGAAAATTCCACATTTATCGCAATTGTGAATTTGATGTACCTTTAATTATAAGGTCTTATAAAGGTAACACTTTTGCATTTTGTACAGTATGTCGTGATATAAACATTGGGCATGCCGGTAAAAACGATATAAAAAGTAACTACCAAACACATCAGCAATACAAAATGTGCTGAAGAAATCAAAAAAAATTTAGAATTATTTTGTGAACACTGCAAATACCGACAATGCAGCCATAAGAAGCGAGTGTTTGTTCACGTCTTTCCTAGTGGAACATAACCTACCATTGAGTGTAGCCGATCACGCGGGTCCGCTATTTTGTAAAATGTTTCCCCCGTCTGATGTAGAAAAAAAAAGTGGCTGCGGCAGACCAAAAACTTCTGTTATTGTCAAAGAGATGGCTTGAAATGCTGTAAATGAAATTGGACCCCACTTGCAAACCGGCCCATTTTCTCTTTCTACCGACGGAAGTAACGACTCCGATTCAAAGCTCTACTCTATAGTAGTAACTTTTTATGATGGAAATGCGAAAAAAAATTGTCTAGTGCATTCTTTCATTGCCTAATTTGATAGGTGATGCAACTGGCCTAAACATAGGCAGTTTGATGCTGGCCGAATTGGAACGTCTTGAAGTCCCTGCAAAAAATATGACAGCCTTTCCTTCTGACAATGCTGCGGTAATGGTCGGCTGTAAAAATGGTGTGGTAGCTATCCTAAAAACACCCAAGAAAACCTCATTGTAATGGGATGTTTGTGCCACTTGGTTAATTTGGCTGCAGAAAATGGTGCTCATAAACTGCCTGTTAAAATTTATGAAATTTTAATACTTGGAAAAAAGTTGCAAAAGAAAACAAAGTTTGGCAAAGTTTCAAAATCTGCACAATACAGAAGCAAAGAAGATTCTAAAACATGTGTGTACCAGGTGGTTGTCGCTGGGTAGAAGTCTCACAAGGTTTGTCGACCAGTAGACAGAGTTATTAAGTTTCTTCAAGGATGAAGTTAGTAAGCAGAAACCACAGTCTTCCCTCACATCTTATCAAATCCCAAAGCAGTTAATTTCAAAAAAGAGTTGCGAATTGGGAGAGAGTTTTGGCTCAAATATTCAGAAACCATCATGTCCTCAACTGCCACCGAAAGACAGTTTGTCATCAGCAGTAAAATTTGGTATGTAGAAATCATCACATTCTTCTTCTTCTGGCATTGCAACTACTAAACCAATTATGATGAAAGACTAAGGATAAAATTGGAAGTAAAAGAAAGGCAGGTGATTATGGGTTTTCCAAAAAGAAAGTGGCCTGTACAGTGTCATCGGTTAAGAATAAACCAGAACCCCGTTTGAAAAACCAAGGGCCAAATTTGAGCCGTGAAGAAAAGCTATTCATGTTTCTCTCATCACATCTGAATACAGCGATGTGTTTTTTTTTATGTCAAACTTTCATTTGAGAAAGTAAACATAATGCTTCAGTTATTCATATTTTGCGAGATATTCTTTTTGACTTGTTAAAACAGCTACTGTCAAAGTTTGTTGAGCCTATTGTTATCAAGCATAGCAATGTACTTGAGGTTCAATACCATTGTGTTGAAAATCAAAGGCAAGATTCTGACTTGGTTATTGGATATGAGGCTTCACAAATTGTTAATATGCTGAAAGAAACAAACAAGAAAACCTTTCAAGTCTGTTAGAAACTATTTTTGCACTTCATGTGACTATATTGTCATTGAATTCCCTCTGAAGTCTGAAGTTTTAAAGTGTGAAAAACATTGACAAGACTGAGAATTTTAGTTTCTCTGATGTGGAGTACTTCCTGAATTTATTTCCAACTATGTTGCCTTTGCATGGCAGTGAAACAAGAGCTATGACAATGTATATACTCTACAACCAGTTCATTTCTCTTCAGCTAAAAGATGTTTCATCTGCGACAATCCAGAGTGACAGCATAGTTGAAAAATCGGGTAGTATCCAAACTATCAAAGAAGTGGACAGGAAACTTAAATTTGATAGACTGGCAAGAGTGATGTTTTCCATTCTTACGATTACTCGCAGTAACGCTGAGTGCAAAAGGGTCTTTAGTGTAATTAAGAAGAACCGGACCCAGTTTAGGTCACAGCTTTCAAATGACTCCCTCGAGAGTTTGTCACTAATAAAATCCAGACAAGTGGGTGCCTGCTATGATCAAATATTCAGTGACAAATTTTTACAAAAAGCTAAGAAAGCAATGTCTGCATCTCTTAAGTGTTTTTAAGTCCTAGTGTAAAAATCTGTAGTGTGTATATATAGTGGGAAAATATCTTGCAACTGTTGATTTGAAAGGTGTAACATTTATAAAGTAACTGTCAGAAGATGTTACCTCAAGAAGTATGACTCTCCTCAATGCATAGGTAAGCTGATGTGTTTCCTGAATACATATTATTATTGTAATTGGTTCACATATTGATAGACTAGAATATAGTTTTGGTATGCTTATTGTAGCTTTTGCTAAAACAATTTCATACGTATAGTCTATAGCTTTTATTTTAAATACTGAAATGAAAATGTATTTGTTCATTGTGCTCCATTGAAGTGAAATGTGTTTGGTTGATGTGTGTGTGTGAGGGGGGGGGGGAAAAGATATATATAATTTTTGGTATAGTTGTAAGCGATTAACATATATTCACCTTAATACAAAAGACTTAAAATACAGCGCAACTTTGTAAGATTATACTGTTCTAAATTATAAACATTAAATATGGCGCGGAAACCCCCCCCCCCCCCGCCCCACATAAAAAAAATTATAATGAAAATGTGTGTGTTACCAAAAGTAAACAATGGTACTTCAGAGCATGTAAACACATTAGAATTACATGTAAACAACCCTTGAATAAGTTTTAACTAAATATACACACCTGAAAAATCAAGTAAACATGTTACACTACCACAGAAACACAAGTAAACAATGTAGATAAACATGTTATTAAAACGTAATACTTAGATATAGTAAAATTGCAGGTAAGCATCAATAAATTATATAAACAAAGATTCAACCTGCGACTTGCCACAACACTGGAATTCGTAATAATAATAAAATAATAATAATACACCGTGTAAAATTTACGCTAAAATAATGTATTTTTAAACGTTTACTGGAATGGAAATTTAAAAAGTTGGCAAGTCAGCAGTTAAGCGACACACGTCAAAGTCTCATTAAGTCTAAAGCGACACGCATCAAAATGTTCAGTCTATGAAATTTCACAAACATGGCATAACGTTACACACCACGGTCAACGCCCACAATCCCTCCCTTTCCAGCTAAGCTAATCCACACTGTCGCCAACATCAGCACCATCACCCTAACTTGCCCTGCAAAACCTGCTACTGCCTGGATGAAGAAAACCAAGCTCTGCAAGCGTGCCTGCTTTAGTGGTTTAATTGCATTCTGCTCCTTGGACCAGCAGACTAGTTTGAAGGACCCTGAAGATGCCTACTACAAGGTACTGCTAAATATCGCTTTGAGAAACAAAATGCAGCTCTAGCCTGAGAGTTAAGATTACAAAACTTGGAGATGTTAAATAGCACTTTGGTAGTAGAACAGAAAAATTTTAGAGACTATCTCACTTGGCCCACAGCAGCCAACCAAGATGGCGCCACACGAAAACATATCCACATGCTACACTAACCATTAAGGTGAGCACTAGAGATGGTTTGAAGCAGTAGGGGGAGGAACTTTCATACCACGCTTGCTGCACTGCATACTGTACACAAGGACACTATTTCACACATACTAATGCAGATTAGTTATTTGTCTTAGGTCACAATCCAAACACATTTGATGAAAACTAGACTCTGAAGATTATAAATTTTTCCGATGATGATGTCACGGTTTGGCCTGAGCAAGTAAGGTAGTACAGAAGTTTCTATAACAACAAACATACTCTCACACCACTTAGTTCTCACATCTGTTTAATAACAAGACTGTCGTACACAGGAACAACTTGTAAAATTTGTTAGCATTTTTCCCCCTAAAATAAAGGAGTATACAATTCTGTCATTTGATATTTAGCACTTGACAAGTCACATCACCAGCCACTCATATTTCCTTTCATGCACATCATCACAACTATTCACACGGCTGCAAGACAATATCTAGTGATGTTTCAAATCAAAAGATAAGAATGCAGTACAAGTGATAGTGTGGACTAAATAATAATTTAAATACCAATATGTAAATGTAGTTAAGTTATTTCAACACCAAAAATAAATGTCCACAATAGCCAGTCACTCAGCAAAGACCTCATGTATGCGACACAAGGGAGAGAATTGGTGTTTCCAAGCGGACGGATAGACAGACATTATCAACATTATACAATCATTTTTAAAAGCAAATTACACCACAGTAGAAAATTCAAAAAACATCAAGAGAGAACTTGGATTATATTATAAACTGACACAACCACTATTTCCTTGTTGATCTATGATTAAGCACTTCATGAATATGCATGAAACATTATGTTTTCACAATTACAACACATCCAAACACCTATGTACAATATACACTCTTACGTATACAAAATGTAAGAGACTATTATCTTCCTTTATCAAATCTACTGTACAGAATAATGAATTACAAAAAAATCTTGAATCATACTATATTTATATATAATACATGTACATGTTATCCTCTTGTCTTGCGTTACATCAACGACCATAATAACATGATTAAACAAATATAAACTATTGGCCTTGCCACCTAAAATTGTAACAATGTGCACAAATAAATACAATTTCCAAAATAGAATCATATAAATATAATATAACAGTAGATTTTGCAAGTAACTTTATAATTTAGAAGACATGTTTTGAATACCTAAAAAGGACTGCAACAAATTTACAAAAAAATTATCTTTTTAATATGCCTGACTTGCTATTACATGAAATGTTTGCAGATGCACAAATGTTTAGATACATGGGTAAAAATCCCAACTGCACCCACAAAACTACAATGTTCATCACACAGTCAATTCACTGATAAATTTGATAACTTTCCCCTCTTAAGAGACTTGGAAAATGTGTTATACCTCAAGTTATGCCAAACTGGGTACGGGTATAGTTATGCACAATAGTTACAGATGTATGAACTCCAGTCGAACCTTCAAACTACATATGTAATATTATCTAATCACCAGACCAAAATGTTGTGGATACTAGAAAACAAGGCACAAACTGTGGCCATCACGTAACACATCATCAAATATTGAGACTTCACTGGAAGCGTAAGGGGAAATTATAAACAGTGTAGAAAAAGGAAGAAGATGGAAGAAGTGCACACAAAAATCTGTGGCACCAAGCTGTGCTTCAGCATCTACAAAAGACATGACCAAGAGCTAACGTAACACAAAGTTATTTTACATTTGCTTTACTGCTTGTGGGCATTTCTCTTGTATGAACAAACAAGTGTGTAATATAAAAAGCACAACACTTGTTACATCTCAGTATTCCTATAGAGTGTGAGGCATCAAGAGGAACAACATATCAACATCCAGACATCATACTACAGCAAATAATGGAAAAACCCAGCAGTGTAATATGCAAGATGTGGGTGTCATTCCTTGCTATCTCTATTTTATCATTCCTACATACATCTCACATTAAAGACCTGTCTACAATTGCGCTATCCCAACCTGTGTCTTAAAACATGGCTATGCTAATTGGTGCACATGACCCCCTGACATCATGGCGCTGTCCCAAGCTCCTGTCTCCGAAGTCGACCTGTGTCCCAAGTAAATCATTCAGAAAACTGAAATTGTCTCCTAAGTTGATAGACAATGAACACTTCCCATACTTTTGCGCACATTCGTAGAATGTTTACATTGTAAATGTAAACAATGGACGTGCAAGGTGGACTTTCTCAAAACAAGTGTGATGAAATGCTAATAAATAATTAGTGGTGTCTTCTTTCAGTCTGAACTATTTCATATAAAGACTAAAACTTTTAAAACTGAAATTTTGGATGTCAGCTGGCAAAATTATTTAAAATAAAACAGATATGGCATATATTATGAATAAATATACAAATTGCCCATCTTGTACACATTAAATAATAAAAAAATTAAGCAAACTTAAAATTTACTACGTAACAACAAATAATGTGCCGAATTTACTGCGACCTAGTGTCGGATTCTGAAAGCTCACTTACTTCGGACGTGTTTGTAGACCATATTTGGACTGCGTCAATGTGACGTCACTGATGCAGAGTTTTGGACAAGTCCATGTTCACAGAAATGGCCGATTGAAGACAGGCCTTTACATGGGCAGATCAGACAATCACCGAGATATCATCCTTGTAGTGTTTCCTTCCAAGCTGCTTCATGCAAATCTCCCACAACTACAGACACAGGTCAGTGTTCCATAACACATGTGAGTGCATGCATATACATGCACTACACACAACACGTGCACCTATGCACAGCAGTATTCAGTCACATATCCTGAATTGCAGTTCGGACAGTTTAAAAACTGGAAAGCTTCCAGGCCTGCTGATGATGTAAGACGAACACACTGAAAGTGCAGCAGTGTCAACTGCTTTGCACACTGTCTCTCCTGAATATAACAAATAATCACATTTTTATGATGAACTCTATCTTTTCAAACAGCATAGCTGGCACCAGTCAGGCACCCAACCCTTGTTGGTTGGTGGCAAACCCTTGCTGCCGAGATGTGCAGAGTCCATGAGCACTAACTGCACATCCACTGTCAAATGACAGTACGTATTTACCAGAAAACAACACTAGGTTTTTTTTGACAGAAAAGGAATAGACAAAATTGGGGTCGTCTTAAATTCAAAACCTAGGACCATAAATACCATGTGTGACACTGCTAGTTCAGTATTTAAGTTTGTGTTACATGCACAAAATTACTACGGGCTTCTATTCATAATTTTTTTCTCAGAAAGCAGTTAATTCTTCAAAATTGGCATGCCTGAGACAGAGTATTTTGACAAATGCTTTCATGCTTAAATACTGCGTGTCCTATGGCTGGACGTATTTTTGTAGGGCGGAGACTGTACCTGTCAACTTTGGCAAGGGTATCCTTATCAGATGTCGCCCAGAGACATAAAATGCATGTTACAGAGGTAGTCTTGAATTCAGGTTTAAATATTTTTCTAGGAAGGGGTCCTCTTAGATTCAGGGTCGCCTTCCTTTTGGGTAAATATGGTAAGTCCTGCCAAGTCCTGCCGTACACATACCTTCCACACACATTGTGGCAAGAAGCATGAACCCCCATCAGTTTTAACGACAACATTAGCGAGATGAATTTATAAACAACAAGCTGACATACATGTGATTTCAGGATCAATTCTCTCTGCCTCTTTCCTCACTATACGCAGCAAAAGAGCACAAAGCAAATCATGTATGCACACACTAACATGCTGCTTAAACAGCAAATAATCTCAAAGATTTCTTAATACAGCGCAACATAGCAACAGTTAGTACCTTTAGATGCTTTCAATGTTGTTAATGTATTACGCCATGAAAAGTTAAAAATTTCTCCAGACATACCAGAACTTAAGATGTTACTACAGTACAGCAACACACACACAATAACAGGAATTGTTTCAGCTGGTAAACTTCCTTACTTGCTGCAGATAACAGCTACAGCCAGCACACACTCAAGAAGTGTGATCTTTCCACACAAACAGAATGTCGAACTGAAGTTACGACCATCAGCCGAGTTGTGTGTCACACACAACAGTACAAGTAAGGCAGCAATAGCACTCCATACGAAAGGAAGCTTATCGATGTTCTCCAACATGATGACCAAAACATTAGTGTACCTAATATGCCGAGTTGTTCCTTGAGATGACACTATCACTAACTACGATGGCGGCAGATACAGGTGGTGGTTCAGCAAGCAAAGCACACACACATCTGGCACATTACAGCCCAGGGCAGAAGACACTGGCTACCTCCTCGAGGCGCATAAAACCCACAGCTGACCTTGACAATATCTTCGCTAACATCAACGGAAATTACATGTTTGTCAGGGTTGTTGTTCAGGGCAACACAGCTTCATTACGGTGTAATGATTTGTGTCGGTTTAAAAACAAAAATTTGGAGGGGGAAAAAATGTGCGGTGTGGGACAGGTAAATTCCTGTAGATCAAACGAAAGAAAATAAAACTACAGCAAGACCACCACACACCATCTCAAACCACTTACAAAGGCAAGGCACAAGTTTATAGTCAGACAAACGACCATGAAAAGTAATTATATGACCATCAATCAGCTCCACTTAGAGTTCACAATACTACAGTGCACATTATATAAACAGCTGTAGGTGCTCGTTGCACTAGACATTGCTACAGGTTGGTATCACTGTGGCACAATACGCAGTCAAGTACAGTTTGTATTAGTGATGGGTAAGTTTGATTTTTAGAGCATCAAGTCAACATGTATGAAACTTGCGTAGACATGTATGAAACTTGCGTAGAGTCAAGTCAAATTCAGTATAAAATTTGAGTTAAAATCAAGCTTCCACCATAAACTTAAATGTGTACTGTATGTAAATGTTTATAGTGCCCACCCCTTACAACTTCCTCCCCTGCATAGTCATGGTTTACCAAGAAAAATAGATGGGGACTAGTTTCTACCAATAAGAATATCCTTTGCTTGGTTAAGTGATTCAGAATGCTACATTATCCCTCCCGCCAACAAATGAATGACTATGGTAGGAACAGTAATGTCAGTCGTCGTGATGATAGAAGAAAAAACCTGTTAGATGAGCAGAGTGGGAGAGTAGGTGTCAGGCTGGTCCGTCAGTGTGCCGCCGGCAGGTGGGTGGACAAGCAGTGCACATTTAACGTTTTTGGCAATAGTAAATTTTTTTGTAAATGGATTTTTAAAATGGTAACTACACGAAAAAAATAAGGACAAGTTTACCATATTTACACATATTTATGCTGAAGGTGTGACATGGCATTAGATAAAGCGGTTTGTTGTGTTTAAATACAGTGTATGTATGTGTGTTGTGCTCAGACTGTACCCGCTAACCTTGACAGTTTCCGGTTATATCATCAGTCATCCGGTGAGAGACAGCCACAAGAGGAAGCATTTTACTGGGAGGTAAAATGATTTTCATCACAAATACAATGCACACCCATTTACAAGATCCAGATTAAAAAAGAAAGTTAATTTTAAGCATATACAATACTGGTACTTTAATTTCTTGAGGTCACTAACAATAAAACTCTAAAATGCACATATACCACTACTTCGTAGGGTGGTCTCGTCCATTCACTTCAGTTTGCCTATGTCATGATGTCAGTTCCAGCGCACATGTGAGTTTGTCCGAGATTAGTCCACTCCCATCACTGCCTAACAGATTGTCTATACATTAAACGTTAAATTTCATAAAAGTTTCTATATTTGAATAGGGCATTAATTTTATTATAAATTACCTTTATCATGGAGCGAAAAAAATCTTGTAATGGAAAAATAATACAATTAAATACACACTGAATTTCTGCCTCAGTTTGTGCAGAAAATCAATATTACTGATCATTGATCTGTTAACGTTATTGATTCTAGATGTAAACAAAACATTAGCACTTCACAAACCCATTGCCACCTGCCGGAACAGCTTGTGTGTTGTGGAACATTGGGTTTTATTACAGCCACATACACCAAACATTACAAACGTTAATCAAGTATTAAAGCACGTAGCAGAGTTATTGATTTCATTCAGGCACAACTTTAGTGGATAAGTAACATAAAACTACATATTTGCAAGAAAGAAAAGGTGACTGTTATGTGCAAATATATGTTTGTTTGAAACCTAAAAGCACAGTGACTCAACTTGCACATTCAGTTGCTCAATGTCTGCTAGTAACAAACTTGACTCGAATGACAAGTCAAACTTTGTTAGTCCAAATCAACTAGGATTGTTCGAGTCTTGACCCATCACTAGTTTCTACAACTGCTTGCAATCAGCCAAGTTTGTTTAATGTTTAACACTACCCCAGTCCTACATATTTGTCAGCATAGGTAAACAACAACTAATAGCTAGGGTTGCCAACTTTTTTTTGTAAAAATAAGGGAGTAGTAGGTATGACTGGATGAATGAATATAAATCACTTAGGTCTTATATATTTCAGGACACTAAACTTATATAAACAGGTACAAAAATTATTACAGAAAGCAAAGGTCCTTATTTAAAGCTGTGTTTATGTACATCCTTTGCGGCAGCCTGAAGTTTAGGATTTCTCCACATATGTAATCAAAATTAACCCTGATTTATAACTCAGCTTTCATTAGATCTACATTCAACAGTTCCTATCATCAGACCATTTAATGTTCATTAAAGAAAAAATGTGTTCTGTGTGAGCATTGGATGCTGGTATGCTAAGAATAAAGCCTAAAACTTTGTTCATCTCCTCAGCTTTTATTTCTTTATCTTTCGCCTTTGTCATAACAGACACCCACTTTTCTACAGTATTACCATCAGTGGAAATTACTGCACTTATATTTTCTTTTAAAGAACTAAAATCATCATAGAGCCTAATCTTCATTCACGTCAAGCTGAAACTCAATACAAATGTTCTGAAAATCCTTAAAATTAGGTAACTTCTTTTGTCATGCACAGTGGTAACAAGGGTTGGATACAAGCATTGTCTGAAAGTTTGATACGGCTTGCTATGTAGGAATGAAGAGAGCCATAAAAGTCCAAAAAATTATTTTCAATTTTTTTTCTTAGCGATACAGGGTCTTAATGTGTTCAAGATTTTATTGGCATTGCTTCCAAAGACCATATCCTGTTTCCTTTGCAAAATTTTAATCATCAATGCATCAACTGCATTAAATGATTCCATCATTATTAAATTTGAAATCTCAATGTATTTTGATGTTTCTGTAAGCAAGTACACAGAAGTATTTTTTCAAAACTTTGGGCAATTCCAGTGAGCTTTGAAAATAGAGTAGTTTGTTTTGGCTGCAATTCTTAAATAACCTGTCAACTGCTGGTGCAAGGGACAACCACTTAGTGGGCACATGTCTTAAAATTTCACTTCATTCAGCATTAACCAAATCAAAAAATGGTTTTAATTCCTCCCTTCTTTTCACAGATACTGAAAAATGTCCAACTACTACCATTTCAATATCTACATCTAATGTATCACAAGCATGTTTATTTGCAATGGTGAATTATGTGGTTGGTGCAATTAGTTTTTATAAATTTTGTCATTATCATCACATAACAACTTCATTACATTAATTTACACTAGTATTATCTGCACACTATGATGAAATGATATTTACATTTAAAGAGCGAGATTCGAGACTGTTTTTTAGCATTGTATAAATGCCTTCAGCCGGCTCATTAACCTGTTCCACAAAATCCAATAGATGACTTTTTATGCCGATTAATGGATCAAAATATCTGACTATCACAGGAAACATCTTTTTGTTATTAAAATTTGATGCACCTGTAGCCAAAAAAAAAAAAAAAGTACTACGCTTTTCTGGATCACAAAGTACATTTAAAAAGTCACACTTCTTGGTGTTGACACATTTTTTGTGATTGACTGCCTTCGTTCTACTACAGTGCATATTTTTTGCCACATTTAAATCCACAAATATTTCCTTGACAAGTTTATTTGCACAACCCATGCTGCTATAACTGAGGTAATGTCTGACAGTATGGTACACCATTACTAATTCACTTACTGCAATTTTGCTGGACTCACCGTCACCACTCCCACTTGGGCACTGAAAATAGCTGGAAATCTTACGCTGTGAAACTAGATTTTGGAGACATGGTGGTATCATTGCCAGCAGAGGAGTTTGATGTGACAAAGCCAAATAAGTGGGGACCGGGTGAGAGGTTAGAGGGTTCCTTATGCAGGGAAGTGCATTTGTACCAGCTGTTTACTGATGGCAGGAGGAACATTATTACAGTTAGTGATGAAGAGATATGGTCAGCTATTGCATTAGCAGATACTGTGACACAACAGCAACGGGAACAGCTATATTATCTACTGAAAGCACACAAGAATATTTTGTCAGAACAACCAGGATTGAACAACTTGTACCATGCCAAAATTAAAGTAATTCCAGGAGTACCCTTCCACAGGAAATCATATCTGATACCACAGAAGTTTGTTAAGGAAGCTGAGGACTTCCTAAAACAAATGTTGGAATGGGGTGTAGTTAGAAGGGAAGCCAGTCTATACGCTAACCCCATAGTTTGTGTCAGGAAGCATGATGGGCTGGTGCGGTTATGTTTGGATGCCTGTGCCCTACACAAAATTACTATTAAAGATAGAGAAAGCCCTGTTCAAAGTAGTGAAATATTGAGGTTATATAGGGGTGCAAAGTTCCTGAGCACCCTTGACCTATCATGTGGATTCTGGCATATTCCACTACAGGCAGATTCAAGACAGTACACAGCATTCCTATTTAGGAATCATCAATATGTATTCCAAGTAATACCTTTAGTTGTGGCCGAGTTCACCAGATGTCTTGCAGTGACTCTGAGTGAACAGTGTGAGGGCTTTGCAAGGGCATATGTGCATGACATCCTCATAACGTCAGCCACATATGACTAGCATATCGAATATGTAAATACAGTCCTACGCAAACTTGAGTCAGCTGACATGACTGTCAAGCTACGAGTCACTCTTCTGTCGAGAAGAATTGCCATTTCTAGGCAATATATTGACGCCAACTGGCATAAAGACAGCACCAGATAAACTGAAAGCTATCAATGAATTTCCAGAGCCTAGATCAGTGAAGCAGTTGCGTAGTTTCTTGGGAGTTATAGGCTTCTACCACAACTACAGTAACAAAATTTCACAAATAGCTGTTCCGCTACTTCAACTGCTCAAGAAAGACCAGGTGTAAAAATGGTTCAAGGTGGAAAGGGACGTATTCATGAAACTGAAACAACTATTCTTGGATGAACTTGTTATAAATCACCCCGTGCAAGGCCAAGAATATTTTCTTTACACAGATGCTTCAGTCTACGCTCTAGGAATGAAACTGGCTCAACGTGATACTGAGGGAGTAGAAAAGACGGTGGCTATGGCCAGTCGCACATTGAACAGTGCAGAAAGAAATTATACTGTGACAGAGAGGGAGGCTCTTGCCATAATTTGGAGCCTGCACAAGTACAGAGATTTACTTTTCGAAGAGAAGATTGTACTTCTGACAGACCACATGGCCCTCACTTGTTTGAAAACAGGCTAAATATTTGGCAGCCGTTTAACAAGATGGAGTTGATTCAACAGTTTGATATCGAAATTAGACATATTAAGGGCAAAGAAAATGAAGCAGCAGATTATCTAAGCAGGGTTTCAGAGTCTGATGGAGACGTCCCACAGTCTATTGGAAAGCCGAAGGAATAGTTAGTAGCCACTGGAAGAACAGCTAGTGTATTAGGGAGAAGTGAAGAGCTGAACAAGTTAATGAGTGAGCTGAAAGTGCACTAAGAAGCCGATGAGAAATTCCAAGTAATTGTAAAGAAGCTTCAAGATTAAGTCTAGCTGACAAATTGAATGTTTTTTTCTGTATTTCACCCGAAGGAATATTATTTTATCATGGCAACACCAAGACACCGTTCGAGGAGTATTGGAAGCCACTACTACCTAAGAAGCTGATAAACAAATTTGCGTGGACATGCCATTTGTTAGGGCATGTGGGAGCAAACAAGGTATATGGAACTATCAGAAGGATAGTATAATGGCCTGTTATGCAAAGTGATGTAGCGAAGGTAGTGAGATCATGTTTAACATGTCAAAAAACTAAGCATCCTACTGAACATCTCAGGGGAGAGTTACAGCCGATCTTACCAGTGAGACCATTGCAATTGGTATCAATAGATCTGTACGGACCACTGCCATGATCTAAGGCTGGACTTCGGTACATCTTCATAGTCGTAGACATCTTTACGAAGTATACGAAGTAATATGCAATAATTAATGCAACAGCAACAGTGGTTTTTTCAAAGGTGAAAATTTTCATTGAAGAAGTGGGAAAACCAGAAGCAGTGCTCAGTGATAAAGGCACTCAGTTCACGAGCAATGTATGGCAGCAAGGGATGCTGAGACTGAAGATCATACCCACAACAGCTTCAGCGAGACATCCACAGAATAATCCAGTGGAAAGGCGGATGCGAGCATCAGGGACAACACTACGAACATACTGCAACAATAACCAACAGAAATGGAGGGATTATTTGCCCCTGATAGACGTAATAATGAATTACACTGTACATGTATCCACTAGTGTAATTCCGTTCGAAGCACTCACTGGGCAACGTTCCAAGCTGCTAGACATAGGCATACCACATTTACCAGATGTGTGTGACGAGTGTGTATCTAGAGAAGAGGTGCAACAGGAGGTACAAAAATAGGTGAAAGCACACATATTTAGTGCAGCTAGGAAGCACAAGGAAAAGTTTAAATCATCCAAGTTAACTAAATTTGAAATGGTAACTTTAGTATTGGTAAAGACCAATCCCATTAGTCAATTTTGGGCTAATCTCACTAAAAAGTTATATAATCTCTACAAAGGGCCATATGAGATTTGTGAAGTGTTGAAGGAGAACTGTTATGGTCTGAGGAACAAGGTTACCCAGGAATACCTAGGGAGGTACAACGTAGCAGCTCTTAGGTTGTACTATGAACCTATTGTGGAAGCACACTAACATATGAGGTACATCCAGTGTAAGCTAGACAGCAACTCATAGCAAAATGAATAGGAGGGGCAATATGAAAACAGTGCAAATACAAGTGAAAAGTCACGTGCGTGCACGCACACACACACACACACACATAAAAAAAAAAAAAAACTAGAATAAGAGTGTTCAATGTGTTAGGATAAGTTGGATTAAGATGTGCAGCCATTTGAACTGTCATGTTAATATGTGTACAGCAGAAGGCATACATAATAGTGAGGCTATGATGCCGCAGCAGAAGATTGATTCCTGCTTGAGCGCACAATGTATTATCAGCAACTATGCACATTGTATTTACATAAGCAAAAATGTTTGAAACCCCACTTGTGGCTACGAAGCTTGAGAGATCTACATTTTATTTGGGTATTGCGCCAACTAGTGTTCTAGAGAGTTAATTTTACGTCACTTCATATCAAGTTGAGTAACATAGCCATTTTTTCAATGAATATATAAGCCATGTAACAACATGAAAACAAGTAATATTAATCAATTGACGAGGTACCTGCAATTTTGGAGGGCAGAATATTATGTTTTGTTTTTTTCTCTCTTTACTACAATATATTTCCTGGATGGTGCTGATATTTCCATGGGAGGTGTGGACCATAGATAGACGACACTGCACCAAGGAAGGTACTCCTACAACACGATCTTCTTCTGTATTCAGGCAACCACACACATGAACAACCTGAGTGACACGTACACACACATATGCATGCTATAGCACATAAACTTTGAAACACGAGTGATTCTGTTACGCAGTGATAAGGATTTGGGCAGAACACGAGTTACTTTGTAGAAATTTAGAGGGCAGTATCTCTAGACCTACATTGTTTACACAAACAGATAAACTGTTGACTTATGTCACTTAGTTTCTCTTTAATCTATACAGATAAAAAAAAGGGGGAGTTACTGTTTAATCGTCCTAAGATAGGTCAAGTGAGAAGCGAAGGGAACTTTGAAGAAGAAAGTGGAAGACTAACGTGAACTTATAACATGGTGTTAATTGCTAGTTACACTGCAAAAAGGTAAACACGTGATAAACTAGTAGTCTAAGAAGTTATTTTGGTCACTAACTAAACTAATGCCTAATGATACTTTCTGATGGGAAGTAAAGATGAATTATATCAAGATTTGATATAAAAGTTGGGTATCACAAGCTAAGTGATTGATATCAGATAAGGGCAGACACAAACATTTTCAACAATCAACACTGTAATGACACATTTACCATTGGTGAAGCGAAGTCAAATCTGGTAGGCAGTGTATTTTGCGACATGCCTGGCAGCTTCATTGATGCTTTGTGGAAATTAATTTGTACTTGATATGTACAAAGATTTTAGTTGCAGTGTTACACAGAGATGAAGTTTCAGCAACGCAGATGCAGTATGATTGTGTTGAGATGGATATACCTCCAAAAATAATCATTTCCTTCAACCACGAGACAGTTCTTCATGGTTATGGAAGACACGCTGCAGAAATTGTCTCCTAACGATGCCGAATTGGCGCAGCGTGTCACCAACTGTGATCCGCGCCCACACAGATGCGCATAAACAAGATGGACAAGTACCAAGAAGGGAGGTATGTGGGCACAGACACACTCATCTGGTGAGTGCAAAACAGTTCTATATCACACAAATGTGCTATGTTGTTTAAATGTGTTACACGTGAGTGCAAAATTGTCATATGTCAGAGATTTGTAAGTGTTATACATACAATTTTTTTTGCCCCAGTGTTATAGCGTCATTTGTACATAAAGTGTTTGAAAAAGGTGTATTACACAAGGGTAGATGTACACAGAGTTTTGTACAATGCAGTATAATGTAATATATAATATTTTATTGCTACGTTCGTTTGTTTGGTTTATAATGAAGTGAATTATTGAATGTATATGTCAAAAATTGTAAATATGTAATTTTGATTGAGGGCAATATGTACCAGTGTATATGCATATTTTACTAGATCAAGAAGAGGAGACAGAGATTTTGTGAATGAGCATGAATGTAAAGTTTGTTCCAGGAGTTTCAAAATTTTTTCCTCACAGTAACTTTGCAAGGACTCACAAAGGTATGCAAGGAACATCTGGAGATGCTACTAAATGGTTATTTTGTGTCACATTAATATTTAGGTATTCTATGTTTGTGTTTGTGTGTTTACAAGACTTTTAAAAACTTTGTTATTGTTTATTTTTTCATTTATTTATGTTTTCAAGGTGATACAATGTGTATTTTATTCATTTCAGTGCTTAATTGTCCTCTGTTTATGTCTGTAAAAGATCATGTATGCTAGTATGTAGGTTGGAGCACAGTTGATGTTAGGTGCTAATGTTATGAAGTTTTATGCGGGAAGTGTTACAAATGTTACAATGTTTATTATATTTGTTATATTTCTATTTCACCCGCCATGTTAAAATGTCAGACGAAGACAGCAATTAATTTTAAATTTCACACACAGTAAAATTCTAACTTGTACTCTGAAGTTGAATTGTATTAAAACAAAAGAATGTTTTTTCCCTCTCTCATTAATTGTGTGTAAACATAAATGTAATTTTACTTTTATTTGCCTGTTAATCAGTACATGCATATTTGAATGAAGTTTGTGAATCATAGAGAAGGGAGTGTGTGACGTCCATGACTGCACTCATGTTGTAGTTTTGTAGGTCATTGGGGCTGATCAGCTGATCAGAGCAGCATAATTTTGTATGCATGTCTGTGTATCTTAATCTTAGGGAGATGCTTTTTGAAGCTCTGTCTGTGATTGGTTACATCGGTACGGCGCCAAAATTCAGAGAGTTCATTCTTGACTTTGTCAAAAACTGTGTCTCAGACAGTTTGGTAAAATACGGGAGTTCCCGTATAATATGGGAGAGTTGGCAACCCTACTAATAGTAGGTCACTCAAAACTGATCTTACAAATTAGCACAACGCAAAAATTTATTTTTACAGTCCTGGGTAAAGCAGTATATACATAATATAATTCTGAATATATATTTGAATAAAATATCTACAAACAAAAAAAAATGATAATAAAAGGGTAAACATTAATTTTTATATTCTACTTTTGCGTGCTTTGTCACACCTCAGTCCAGGAACATGTTTCTTCATTACAACCATATTTACTGGTGTATAGCAAACTCTTTTTTCCCAAAATAAAAGAAAAAATTAAAAGGGTTATGTGCTATACACGAAAAAAAAATGAAGGAAGGCGGAGTGGTAGTCTCAACTGTCGGGAGATGTTTAGAAGGAAGTGTAGCCGAACAGTCTGCGGGAGGAAAAGGGAAGGGGCGATACCTTGTCATTGCAGAAAAGCAGCAAAAAGAAAAAAAGAAAACCCACCACCCACAACAGTTAACACCCACCACAGTTGACATTTTTCTTTTAATCACCATAGTTTACCGTGATCGTACAGAATGCCACAATGTTATGGCTTTCAGGGCAACAGGTTATTTAATTAAAGTATTTTTGAAACATCACAATCACCACCACCACATATTAATGTAAATATGGAATAATTAGTTACATACTTACTAACAACGCACCACAAATTGTTGGTGCACTTCCATTAAAAATTTTTTTCTCTCCTCAAACTTGTAAAAATCATGGTGCGGGCTATGTACGAGTAAATACTGTATGTTTATAAAAACTTATAAGATCATGCAATAGAAATAACCATAAACATAAATAACAGTACAGCATAACAACTAGGGATGGGCCGATACCGATTAACCAGCCGATACCACAAGCATTGGCATCGGAACATTATTAGCAGATTATTATTCACCTATTAGTAGCCCTAATTTATTTAACACAATGTTTAATAAACCAGTATACTAAATCTCGTAAAACATTAATTTACAGCATTCATTAATCATATATTCTGTCCAAAACCATAAATATATTAGAAACAATTTTTTTTCATGATTTGTTCCACCTGTTTACGCTTTACCATATTTACTGTTGGTGCATTCGCCAAATATTATGTGCATCATTCATTTTTGGTCACTACGTGAATGCAAAACAACACAGATAATTGAGAAATGGTGCTATGGATAGTATTGATTACATCCTACAAGAGTTTTTTGTTTTACATTTTCTTCTTATGTTTTTACTGCATTTGTAGATAGTCTACAATGAGAAAGTAACCTATATTATTATTCTTCTTATATGATACTGCATTCGTAAGCTGGCGACAGTGAAAACAAATAGCAAACACTGACACTGTATTCAACTATCTGTGGTGTTTGGTGTTGTTAATGGCAAGTTATAGATTATATCCATGGCGTGTGGTGGTAATATGACAGCCGTAGTTTTGGTTTTGGTTTGAATGTTAAAGGTTTCAATAAGACTCGGCAAATAATGATTGGCAAAAATTGTCGCAAATAAATCAGTTGTCATTTTAACCAAGGGATTGAGTATAACTTGGCCGACGAAGGAATACTAAAAAAACTATTAACATAAATAAAAAAGAAACACTCAATTTCAAGTGAATATTTAATACTAAATCAATTTGAATAAGTTTTTTTAATGACAAATTTCGGCTGTTGGTTTAAAGAAACATGTATTTTGAGGTCATGTGTGTAATTTCTCAGGCCTAAAATATAAGTCTGCATCAGATTGCCGGAAGTTTTGAAGGTTGACTTTAATGACCTCAGTTTGTAATGAATGCTGTATTGTCTGGTAGTAGTTTTTCCTTGACTGTTTAAGTCACTTACTTGTACAGTTAAATTGTCTTGTCTATCTTATCATTTAATATTAAATTAGTGTTGTATTATATTTCTATGCAGTAGACACCTAATACAAAGTGCTTAAGTGTTCACAAAATTAAAGTATTTCCAAGTACTGTTGGGAATCGGGAATTCTGACGGTGCTCATCAAAACTGGTATCGGCACTGCTGTAATCGACGGTATCGGCGGTTGAGAATCGGTATCATCAGTGTTGGCAAAAAGTGGTTATCGGCCCATCCCTAATAATATCATCTATAAAGCAGTGATTGCTATAATAATGCCCCCATATAATAATAGCCATAACATTACTACACAACTGCATAGCAAAATGGTAAAAGTATCTCTCTTGTGCAAGAACCTATGCATAGACAATCACAATTCATCTCTGGCGTGTACAAGTCAAATTCAATGTTGTACAACTACATTTTTGTTCATGAATGTGACATTTGACTTGTGTTCATATTTCTCTTTACATATCGTATTTTGGCGTTTATAGGCCACACCAGAAGTTTTTGATGAAAAATTAGGGATAATTAATAGTTCAAGTACAGGCCACACACACGTGCAAATGCACATGCATGCATGCGCACACACAGAGCTGCTGCAGGCTCTCTCATTGGACGAGAGAGCGCCTGAGAAACAAAAGAATTGGTGAAGGGACATTCTAAAAATAGTCAAGCGGCTGTGTGGCAACTATGAAGAGGGGAAGAAACACACAGGCATGTAAGGAGGGAGTTTAAGAGAGTGACAAAGAAACCGGTCATGAGAGAGAGGTTGGGGTAGTGGGAGGTAGGGATGCCAAGCGAGAGGGAGAAAAAAAAAGAGAGGGAGTAAGCTTTGGGGAAAAAAAAAATAAACAGCTGGGCCTCCACAGCTGGTCCACAAGTATTGGCCCTTTAAGCATTTAAACACAAGTGATGACATTAATTTGTTCTTATTTTTTAACTTCCTTAGAAACATAAAAATGTACTGTAATTTAACAAATCTGTGGACATATTTTGGGGGAAAATTTTTTAAATGCCAAAATTGCGTAAATAAGCCACACCATACTTTTTGCAGTAATTTTTTGTAAGAATGTGTAGCCTACACAATCCAAAATACGGTATACTTTTGTGCATGCACTAAAAAAATTTAATTACACAATACATGGAAGTAACACACTTAACAGTGAAATGTTAAAAAAAACTAAAAATGGAGGACAATTTCTTTATGCGACAAATTAACCAAATTAAACAAAGAACATTCCTTAAACATTCCCGCGAAATAACACAAAATTGACACTTGATGCTTATTCTAACTACAGTAGATATAAATTCGACTAATCTGAATGTCATTACATTACCCCATGCAGGGTTTGTACCACAACACGACTTGCTAAGAGTGCCTAAAAATATGTCCCTTGTTGCGGGGGTACACACGGACATGTCAGCCGAGATAGTTTTGCCCTAATGTCAGACGTCACTCCGACACACCCAACATGTGATAAAAGCCGGCCCAGCGGCCGAGACCGCATTACAAAGCCGCTTAGTTTCACAGCTGACAGAGGGATCGCGCTAGAAAGTGAAGCTCCATCCAGGAGGAGGAGCTCACTGCCCACATCCTTGCACCTCAGACGAGCACCGGCAGCTCACTCCACTACCTCACGCCAAACCCTTCAACAAACATCTC
The DNA here is from genome assembly GCA_029891345.1 of Dryococelus australis. Classification (NCBI taxonomy): domain Eukaryota; kingdom Metazoa; phylum Arthropoda; class Insecta; order Phasmatodea; family Phasmatidae; genus Dryococelus; species Dryococelus australis. Next base: position 217,658,115 of record CM056993.1, on the reverse strand, counting down.
CGCATGCTCACCAATCAGACTTATTCTATCCAGGACAGCTATAACTAGGGTGATGTAAAATTTACAGATCAACAACATCTAAAGTAGATATAATAATTATCATTTACTTACAGTTACTTTTCGAAACCATATTAGCTAATTTCTCAATCATAACTGTCCTAATTTTTGTCAGAATTTCCCCCTCCCTTATTTTTAAAACAAATTTCTCTGCTCTCTGAAGTTAAAACCATCTAAATCTGTAACTCACTTCCTAAAGATCTGTAGGTTGTAGGCAAAGTGAATATTGCTTTTGATGTAGATGAAATACTGCTCTTCCCTTCCTTCCATATCTGTCACATTGTATATTCGCTGACATCAGACACTCTCACTATCAAACTGTTATTTTATTTAAAATTCATACTTTTGCAAAATTATTTTTAATTATTTAGCTTAAATGAAAAAAACAGAACACTCACTAAATATAGATGGACCTTGTTTGTGAACCACTTCCCTTTTGCAATAACTGGTGCTAGAACAATGTTTATTTATCACTATAAATTCAAAGTAAGCTTAAATGGAAGCAAATCGAAAACTGTGAGCATCGTTCAAAGTCCATTGTGATACTGGCCACTGGGGGGCCACAGGTGGAATGAGGAAGCAGCTGTGCTACGCTTACCTTATAATGGCTAAACACAAATCAATCCTTATAGTACATTCCCCATTGGAAGCAACTTTCTCGGAGCCCTGCTAAATATCTACTTGCAGGCCCGCTTTGTATCCCTCCGGCAAATATAAACAAACATTGCCATGTGACTGCCATGTAGCATCTGTCAAAATCAATGTTTACATTCCATTGTGTGTGTACATGTGTTCGTATACTTTCGCTACACCTAAAAATAAACATTGAAATGAGACTTATACTTTTATAAGTGTCAAATGTGTTGCTTACTGTTTACAGCTTTTCAAAGAATTCTTGTCATATTCCAAAAACCATTTCGTATGAATATTTACAGTTTAGGCCTCTAACATTATTTAGGTCAGCTTTATAAAATTTTAAAAATGCCTGGATTGAAGAAAGGTCTTATTGTTATTTTACATAAACATATTTGTTTTCCACGATGTAGCTCAATACATGTAATGCACGTTAGTATTTTGCCGCGACTGTGTTTAATACTGTTACAACTGCGAGGTAACGGGCTGTACTAATTGTAATTATCCTTTTGTTATTGATATGTGTTGGGTCATTTCTCTAAAAGGACGGCCTCAGTTGGAGTAAATAACAACCAGTGAAAAAGGCACATTAAATTCAAGCACGCAACTCGTGTTGCTCATTTTTGTCATACAAACTTTAAAAAGCTAGCGGTGAACATGCACACAAATACGCCTACAATAACTTTTATTCCGCTCATAGTTCTATGTATTGGTACTTACTGTTTATTAGGTTTATTGAAATTTATCGGGCTGGGCTTAGTATTTTTCTTCTGGGATTGTGGCAAATTACATTACATGACTGTGTTTCAATCCCCTTAGGGCAAAGGTAAAACGTGATAAATAAACTGATGTGGATGCAAAAAAATAACCTCATCATAAAAACAGTTCACATTTAAAACGTATAAATAGGGCTAATATTTGAAATCACGCACACACAGGGCCAGCGTATCGACCACGACGCACCAAGGCACGCCATTTCACAGACGCAATGATTAATGATACACATGTCACAGTATAATTTATTACTGCCGTGGAAACACAGATTCATCACATCATCGTAACTTGCCTACATAGGTTTAAAAACGTCAACAAACTTGATGTGGTAATTTGAAGTATTTTTCAGAGTAAGAATAATTTCTTTTGTTTGGCGAAAAGTAACACGCCATGTCATGGCTTGCCATGTCTGCCAACTTCACTTGGTAACTGCCCTGCCACCATATCTAAATATATTAAAATAAGTATCCAAACATTAAAATCTCTTTTCAGTTGTAAATTACAAATTCAAAAATCATTATTTTACTGTAATAAGTATGAAATATACTACACTTGAAAACATGTATAAAGGTTTCTGCTTAGTAGCGAAGTGAAATTTCCCGAGTGTGAAAGAGACGAAGGAAGAGAAAGAGGGAGACAAGCCTTGCCAGCACAGTTTTTCAATTGTTTTCTCGCTCAATAAAACAATACCGTACCATTACGGCCTACTGACAATATTTTCGTTATTTTAAACTGTAAAAATGAGAAATGCTGCCATCGGGGCTACTTAAATATTTGAATATTTCTGTAGGCACTGTTTAATTTACAAATAGTATACTAAAAAACGAGGTTAAAATAATATTTTAACTGTGAACTATTTCTTACCGGTCGCTGCCAACATTTCGCTGCACTCGCTGTTGTTAATTCATATTAAAAAAATTAATAAATAATTACAAGTTATAGAAGATATTAAGGTAAAGGTTCATTTATTCATATAATACAGTACTCTAAAAGTTAACTACAGTGTTATATATTTGTGGAATACAGGTTATTGAAAAAACAGGTCACATGTTATGCCTAGAGGTTTTTTTCAAAGGTTGACTTTCATAAGTCGCTTCCAATAGGGAATGGACTATAGTTATTGTCTCATAAAGCAATCCGTAAACTTTTAGAACTACCGACAAAAATGATCTCCTTTAAGGAAAGAATGTATAAAGTTATTTATTCAGAAAAATAGCGGTGAGTACATGCCAGATGTCAGGCACACTACGTAACAACGTAAAACACAAACAGATAAAGATACAGACATAGGATTTTCACTTACTTGTTCAGAAAAATTAGCTTCTTGCAAAAACTGACTGAATTTTAATGAAATCTTTCACAATTCATGTGCATCAATATCAGTAACCCCACTTCACCATTGCTGAGCATGAGACAGAAATATACGTACAACCAGATGAGATATATATATATATATATAAGAGGCCACTTATGGCACATCACACCTTCAGCATAACTATGCATAAATTCAATACAGATGGTAGTAATTTTTCTATAGTAGTTATTGTTTAGCGAGTTAGTTATTTATGAAAAAAGTAAACAACTTCAACAAAAACTTCAAATACGGACTGATCACCTGCTGGGCTCGTCGCATGTGGGCTGTTCGCCTGCCGGGCTGGTTGTGTGCTTGCAGAACAGCCTAAAAACAACACTCCGACTCCATCTTCCATAGCAAACCCTGACAAAGCCACGTGCTCATCAGCAGAAGGGAAAAGTAGTCAATGTTATGATGACAAACCTCACTATTTTCCAGTCAAATATTTTTATCCACAACCTTAATCTCCATGCAAGACCTGCACTTGTACATTACAAATTTTTCCTGAGGAAGAATGTGCAGGTGGTACATGGGTAAATACGCACTTTTGAGAAATCACTAGTTATCGCCACGGAAATAAAACCATCACAAGATATTGACAACTGTCCCTGACACTTAGATAAAATGGCACAACAGAATCACAAACCAATCTCGCCACTACAAAAACTGTAGGCAAAGTCCACACATTCTCCGAGATTTTGCCTTTCGGTTGATGTACAAAGTGTACCGGATGAGACATACTGCAACATTGTAAAATGTTACTGTAACCCTGATAGTGGTACAAGATTGCATGTTTCCAACACCACCAGACTACGTGAGAAGCACTGTGAGGCACATCACGAGAGAAAGGGGTTCGGTTGGGCTGCACTCCACGCACTGGCTGGCTGAGCGCTTGCGAAGGGCTGCTGCCGCATCTGGCCAATAGTCGGGCGCACATGCGCTGGCTGGAACAATGTCGCACCCTGGCTCGTGGTACCCGCACTTGCTGTCGCAAAGGGATTGGCAGTGGGCACAAGCGGCACTGCAGCTGCAACACACAAAACACTTCCTCTACCACTCTTCACTCAAATCACAATACTTCAAACTTTAATAGAAAGTACAAGCAGGTATATATTTTTTTAACTATTGGGCATTTTAGCATTTCCAATGCATAATCATCTATGGTGCTTTATTTTGTCAAGAAACATTTAATATATGTACAAAAAATAAATAGTATCAATAAAACCTGTAACACAAAGACTTGCAATAGCAATTAAAGGAAATTTAGCATAAAATTTGTTTCTGAAAAGTGATGTTTACAACTTAAAAAACCAAACTGGTAAACAGCTATTGCTGCATTCACTAGACAAAAGAATGAGCTGCTCAACAAAGCTCATCCTAGAGTGAGTATCTAACATATCATATCAACAGATCAAGCAAAAAAGAAAGCAGACTACTCACCAGGGACCGGGGTGGTGGAAGCAGGGCATGCGCTCACAGTCACCAGATTGTCCAGGTTCACCAGAGCAGAGTTCTCGCCCAGGAAGCTCTGAGGGGTCTTCTTCACAGCTGTCTGGCTGCCTGGCAGCGAGTCCAGAAGCAGGCTCAGATCAAAGGGGTCAGAAGAAGCCACAGCGGCCCCTACAACACACACCGCAACTCACAGCCACTCACCAACAGTTCCTCACTCATTATCTTCCTACTGCAACATACATACTGATGTTTCTGCATCCAACCAAAAATTGCCCACTGAATAACTGATATATAATGAAATGCCAAGGGCAAAGTTGTTTTTCTTACAAACCTCCACCTCCATTGCGCTCCTCTCACAATGAATCATGCCACCTCCAGCGGTCACAATGCTGCCTATCCTGCTTCTACATAGGAATTGTCTGCCAACATGCAGGTTTCCTGCCTCCTGGGAATCCAGTCATTTGTATAGCATCCCGCACCAGTTGAGTGATTGGAGGTTTCCATCTTGTGTGGTTACTCTGCAAGGACAGGTCTTGCAAGTGCATCCCAGCTGTGCAGGCAAGTGGTTGGCTCTCGCCTGTGTTGCTTCCCCTCCCTTACTAACCCCGGGCTTGGAATGGTACAAATACGCTAGACACTGCCTACTTGTAGCAGTTCTTGCTCTGCAGTTATGCCTGTCATCTAGCTCTCGACTCGTTACATCCATGGACTACCACAATTAATCAGTTATGTTACTTCACGCTAGGGAGTCACACATTGTTGGTACACCCGTTTTGTACTTCTAGTCCGTCGTTTGTTTAAGAGGTCACCCTCACTCCACCAACATGTGTTGTCCCCTTACTTGGCAACATAGCAGCACAACTTGCCCTTCAGGTGTCATGGATAGACTGCATTTATGGTGTTTGGGTTTCTAATTCCAGCCCTACCAGCTATACTGTGTATCTCTGCCACCCTCCTCTAAGCCGAGGCACGGCCTACCCTGACAGCCCTTCAGGCTCCAAGTTTACTGAGAAATACTCTTTATCTCACGTGGGTAAGACTGACTACCTTCCTCTAACCTGATACTTGGACACCAGCTGGCCAAATCCATTCATGGTAAATTCACACTTTTCTGAAGTCCTACTAAAGTTCTACTTTCATGTACTCATAATTCGAGTACCGGAATTTTCACCCATGCGGAATAACCACAGTAAAATGCGAAAAGTTGCACTATACACGATAAAACGCTAAATTTTACAATTTAGAGATAAATGCGAAAAACTTCCATAAATGCACTAAATTCTTCACAAATGCCCTTCACTTCGTTAGTTTTCAACGTAAATAAAAGATTTATTTCATTTTCGGACTTAAAAATACTTGTGGTGTGGATGGTGTACGTATTCACGGGAAGCATATTATAAACAATGGTTTTTTTTCTTCAGATAAAGACATGAGACATGCATGCAGCACTCAATCCAAAATGGCTGCCACATAGCTACGACCCTAGCGCTAGCAATGTCGCTTTTTGGGTTTTGACTACCACAACACTACCCAGTTTACATCAATGGCATACGCATACAGTCTTCTAACTATGTCATGTGACATGTATATTATTATTGTAATCGGCAGCAGCATATTTTGTTATTATTACAATTAAAAACATGTACGTAATGTATGTATGCATAGCGAAATGGATGTTTTTCTTAAGCAAGGTTCACATAAAGCAAGATGCATTTTCCACAAGATTTCGTATAAGAATGCCAACTAAATTGCGTGCGAAACAAGTTCACACACAGATAAATAAAAATGAATACTGTCTCGCATGAAAATTAGTTGGTGAGTACCAAATAGCCAAGGTGTTATAATTCAAAATATGAAGTTGCTTATTTCAACAAGGCATTTGTTTCAAAGTTATCCCTCCAAAATATAATCGTTTTTATTTTTATTCTCAGTGAATTGTCTAAACTCAATCCACGCGTTAAAGTTTTTTCCAGCAATGTTTTATTTCCCTATATTCCTCTTCGCACACCTCAGATTATGATTTTATTTTACTGTATGGTTGCATTTACAACAGGTCACATGACCAGCATACAAGGACCAATAGGATCACTACTGCATCGCCTTGCATGAGAAAAATAGGACCTGCTCTATCTTCTCATTTCGTGCAAGATGTGCCTTGTGCGAGAAATTCTCGTGCACGGTCGACATCTCGTGCAAGTGTAGGAACATCCTCAACATGTAGATGTGTAGGAAGAAATGATATGATTTTATTTTGTGTCGTGTAGGATAGTAGGAACATCTTTGGCGTATAGGCAATGGCGTAGTTTCATTTTGTGTCGTGTACGTAAATCCTTCAACTAATAGTATAAAAGGAGCACAGAAAGTACGGCCGAAAGCTAAATGCTTCATGCACTGATGTCACAGTGGTGGGAAAATGCCAGAAATGTGCGTATTTGGAGGTTAACATCGGCGGCGACCAAGGGCAAGTTTGTTGGTTTTAGGAAATGTGCGCAGTGTTGATTTTACTGAATGATTCTACACTAAATCATATAATGGTAATGGTGAAAAAAACTTATTTTTGTGAAGTAAACTTGTAAGGATTTCCATAGGAAAACACGTTTATAGAAGTTGCGATTTTCACTAACAGTAAGTTTGCATGTTTTGTAAATAATGTATTTATGAACTGTTACTATAATTATTGAAATGCACGTGGCCGCCTAGTGCCCGAGCCTTCTTGCAGCGATGTGGTGCATCACCCGGTTCTGGCTGACTTTTCCTTACTCCAGTTTAATGCCCTGAATCCACCGCCATGGCACATGACACGCCAGGTGCTCGCAGGCTGAGGTGACGCTTCTCTGCCCAAGACCAACTCGACACACCTGTGAATGCACTCCTGGGTGAGGTTCCACATGATGTAATCCATGAATACTCTGACCTGATGGAAACACGTTTCGACCCAGGAGCCACTGATCGATGCAGGGAACATGCTGCCACTCCTGTCAGCCCCATTTTTCTATGCTGGTGTAACAGACCAGCTGCCGACTGGTCCAGGAACAAACCACAGCTTCTACCAGCCCTGTTAGTTTCCCTGCAGGAAGTAACAGAGGGATGTGGTGGTGGCCCAAGAGATGTAATTTGCAGGCCCATTTGGGTAGGGAGAGGGCACACCCCTGCAAGTAGGAATTCCGAGAACGAAGAATATGGGGGCCGCAATGCCTGAGTGGTTTGACTGCTCACCTCACACCATGAACTGGGTCCAATCCCCGATTGGGTCACTCCCAGATTTTCACAAGTTGGAATTGTGCCAGATGATACCGCTAGTTAGCGGGTTTTCTTGTGGACCTCCTGTTTTCCCCTGCCCTTGCATTCCAGAGCTGCTCCATCATCACCTCATTTCATCCTCATCTGCTTTCAAGACTCATCTGCTTTCAAGACCCCTACACCACCTAAGTGTTGGCACACAGCGAGCTTCACATACTCTCCCGGAGTTCGAATCTGTGAATTGACTTGATTGGTAACATTGTGGTAGCCATGCAGAGGTCAGACAAGGTGTATGTGTGGTTGAGGGAAGAGGCGGCAAGACAGAGTGGTGCCACTATGAATACAGCATATCATGAACAAATCCTGCTTCTGTTGGGGCACCAGACTACTTCAACACACTGTTGTGTTACATACCATGGGCTGTTCACTCCCTCTCCCCCTGACAGCCTAACAGCCATCAGGGAGAGGTTCAACGCAAACCTGAGCGGAAAGTGGTACATTGCTTGGCTCCAAGCCCCAACTGCTTGGCAACCGCATCCTACACTCCGATCAGGACTTGTAATCACCCGTCAATCAGGCCGGCTCCTCATGCCCAGAGGGTGATAACCTCTACGCCCAGCATACAACTAAGCCCAGCCATCATTACCCCACCAGATTTGCGGCCTCGATACAGGGTGTTGGGGCGGGGAGGGGGGGAGATATAGTTGCTAGCGAGCTATAAACACCTTCTCACATGTGAAACAACATATGACTGTATTGTCAATGGTAGAAATCCTGGATATAGCACATGCACCTGATTTCGATCACGAAAAACTGACTGCAGTGGTGTCCCAGCCGAACAATTGGAAGGTACCAGGCTATGATCACCTGGGAGCAGAAATAATATAGAGAAGCTATTCCAGGATCAAGAAAAATCTGCTAAAGCTGTATAATGATTGTCTAAGAACTGGTGTGTTTCCTGCCCCTTGGAAACAAGAAAGTCTGCAGATCTTGTATAAAGGAGATGGCAAGGATCCAGAAAATCCAGGATTATACAGGCCTCTAACATTGCTTCTGGTACTGGGCAAAGACTACAAAAAACTAATCAATAGGTGATTAATCATGGCCTTAGAAGATAAAGGAATGCTTCATGAAAAACATTAAGGATTTAAAGGAGGTATGGGAACAGACTGTCTTATATGATTTCATGCAGTATATAAAGAGGTACACTGCGAAATAAGTACTCCGGTGGCCGGAAGTAACGCATCAACTGAAGAGGAGATGACGTCCTGCAAACATCTACAAAGTGATGCTGGACTTCTCTGCAGACAGAGAGAGCACATATTCTGCCAAAACAATACAAGTTAAAAAGGTGCTGACAAAGAAGTACCCCCAGGAGTCGGTCATAGGACCTCTCGCTATGGAACATCCTATTTAAGGGTTTTTTGAACGGGGTCTTTCGCCAGGGTGCATAGCCTTCAGATATGCAAATGTTGAGCTGATCTTGATTACGGAAGACGCAAGAAGGTAATTAGAAGAAAAAGCAGCATAAATAAAGGAGAAGATATGGGATTGGTCACTGCAAGTGAAATTTAGATTCTCCATAGCAAAAACTAAGATGATGATGCTGAAAAAAAACTGCAAAGACCACCAACTGTGTAATTTGGTGGCGACCCAGTTAAAAATGTACACAATTTCAAGTACTTGGGAGTCATTATGGATGATATGAGTTTCCCCAAGCAAGTTGAGTATGTGACACGAAAGTCTGTAGTAGTATTTCAAATGTTAAGAAGAATTAGAAATATCCGCTGGGGCCTCAGCTATAATACATTCAGAATAATCCATAGAGCAGTGTCCGATGCAATAATATCATATGGGGTAGTAATGTGGCATAAGAGAATTGAGTTAGAGTGGAATAGAAGGAAGCTCATCAATGCTCAAGAGGGCAGCACTGCTGAAAGTTACTAGAGCTTAGAGAACAGTATCCAATGAGCTGGAGTATTGCCTACTGACCTTGTCAGATAGTGCGGCATTGTGGTGAAGAGAAAGTGAGTTGTCAAAGGAGAAGTCAGAAGTAGTGGAAGAAGTTCTCCAAAAGTGACAAGATGCTTGGTCAACTGCCAAAAAGAGAAGAGTTACGTACGAGCTCATTTAAGAAGTACACGAACAAATTAAATGGTATTGGATCAGCATGAATTATTAATAGAGAAGGGAAGATTCCAATATTTTTGATGCCGATACCCGAATCTCGATTCTCTGTCGATTCTCAATTCTTTTCTGATTCTCAGTTCCTACGATTAACAACTGATAGGACTTAACACACACAAAAATGCATTGCCAGTAATAGTCAAAATTATTATATTTAAATTCACACAAATTTTATAAAGGCTTGGAAATTAAACAGCACTATGGAACAGTACTGAAAAGTTGAATAAATTATTTCATTTTATATGAAAAAACTATTGGAACACCTTTTTAACAATGAGCTTTCTCTATCTCCAGAAAAATCTTGGCACAAATTTGCAAACATGTGAATTAGGCCCAACAGAGATTAACCCAAGTGGCAATATATATTTAAATACAATACTTACACTAAGTGCATTAAACACTGAGGAATTATTGTACAAATACAATTCACAGATATTTTTTGGTAAGAGAAACAAGTATTTGCACTCTCGCAGCATCTACAGCATTTTAAATACATAGCACAGCAAATGCAAACAACTTTTTTAAATTATCGGTACAACAAATAATATGACTTATACAACAGTTGCCTCTTAGTTTTGGAGCAAGATCACTGGAATCTTAATATTTTAAATTTTCAGTTGATTCTCAACCAAAAAATGAAGCAACATGCAGAAAAACAATGGATGGAGACTTGGATTTTAGGCCTGACGAATAATGTACATAACCTGAGAAATAATGTACATAACCTGAGAAATAACATACATAACCTCAAAATGCATGTTTACACCAAAAGCCTAAACATGCCATTAAAAACAACTTATTGATGTAAATTAATGCTTAAATACTCACTTAAAAAAACTTCAATTCTTGAAATTGAGCAAAATTTTTTAATGCTATCGTCTGGTGTTCCTTCTTTGACCAAACTATGCTCAATCCCTTATTTAAAATTGCCACAACTAACATATTTGCAACAATTTTTATCAATCATTACACGCTGAGCCATTTTCAAACCTTTACAATTATAACCAACCCGCAACTGAGAGTTCCTGATAATAATTATGCCCGTCAAAATACCACCACGGCTATAACCTTAGGCTGTGTCCCAATTAGCAGAGAGAGAGCTCTCTCTCGCTCACTATTGACATCACAGAGAGTCCCCTCTGCTGTCCCAACTCTGAGGAGAGAGTGCAAGAGGGAGAGCGAACGACGATGTACACACTGTGCTCACTCTCGCACCCTCTCTGGCATCCATGTTGTTTTCAAGTCTAACCTCAAATATCCAGATATATTTTGTTGTTTCTTAAGCAGTGTTAGAAATATTTTATCGACTTAACTTAATCATCACAATTGTGAAATGTGTAATAAGAGTAATATTCCGTTTGATATGGAACATAAATTATTAGGTTATGTTCACGTTTCATTTAGGTTAAATGTGTGATTATTATTAAATACATACTGTGATTTGTACATAACTATTATGTTTTTAATCATGCAAAAATGTAACAAAATAAAATAAGCTACTATTTCATAAAACGCTATACATTTATTTGAGGAAAGTGAAAGGCCAGCAATACTTTATTTTTCACTATTTATTACTTTTTCTGTTAGAGAAATAAGGCCGAAGGCTTACAGAGGGCACAAGCCTCAATTCACTAAAATGAGCCAGTGTGTGTCATAGTGAGAGTGGTGAGTGAGAGTGAGCACACTTTCGAGTTGAGACACGGCCTTACTTTCCATTTACAATAACAAGATTCGTTTTCATTGTCACCAACCTACGAGTATAGTAAAAGAATAAGAACCAGTGATGCTTTCTCACTGTCGTCAACCTATGAGTACATTAAAGACATAATAAAAAGAATAGTCAAAAGAATATGAAAAACTGTTGTGGGATATAAATAATATTACATATAGATAACACCAGTTATCCATGCTATTTTGCATTCATAATGTTCAAAAACGATTTAGGCGTGCAATCTTTGGTGAATGTGCCGTCTGTTTTGAATGGACGATACGGGAAAACAAATATTTTTGCTGCGACGTGGATGTGACAAAGATCTTGTATATTCGTATTAATACCAATAGTTACAGTGGTATATAAAATAATGTCAAAATTGAAGACATAAGACAATGGTTACAGAAAATAACATATATAAAGGTCATTCACTTGGAATTAAGCACTGTAATGAAAGATAACGAGCTCCACAAGAAATGAAATGAATCTGGCACAAAGACTGAGAAGAGATTGGAGCAACATGACCAATGGTGACAGGAAAATTCTGAGGATCCATGAGGAGGTATTCGGATAAAAGCTTCAAAGCTTGAAGTCTGAATACTTCTGACTGGGGAGGAGGTCAGGTTTTACAGAGAGAACCGGTACAATACTGTGTAAAGGCACTAAGAACAGTGAATGGTTCAAAGAGCGAATAGGAGAATGTGACATGTACTGACTTACTCACCTGAGTACAGTTGCAGTGCGGGAGGATGGAGGATGTTGCCGGCCTTCGGGCAGTAAAACCTGCTATAGGCTGTTCACAGTAAAGTGAGCACTTTTGAGGCCCTAGTTACTTTTTTCTTTAAGCCATTTCTTATTCTTAAACCATATTTTTTAAATAAATATTGCCATGTTAGTAATAAACACAGTGTATATATTCCACTGCACTCGGAAGTTAACGTCCGAGGCTAAAATAAAATATATTTATTGACTAGTATTCCAAGTGAGAGGGCTTTCTAAAGTGCTCACTTTAACGTGAATGGCCTATACATACTTGTTACATGTGCTATGTCGTGTGATGACAAGTGCTCGCTACCGTTTCGTGCATCATGACAATCCCCAAGCATTCACACTACACAAACAACAGCATGTGTAAACATCCTCAGAAACAGTACATTGTAATGATGGAGGCAATGGTTAATTGCTGTGTGCAGGAAATATAATTTTTTTCTATACTTTTGGGGATTAATATAATTCATTTAGTGTTTAAAGCTTTGGGATAATAGAAATTTATTTTTATTTTATATTTTTTCGATTTTCAAAGTTTATGATTTCATTTAAAGTAGTTTGACAGTAGCAATGATTATAGTAAGGTGATGCAACACCTTTTTCTTTTATTAGTATGCTAAGGGCATGAAGTTGGCTGTTGTACTCTCTGTCTCATATAACTTGGCAAGATCATGACAGTTAGAGGGTGGCAACTTGATGTGAAAAAAACAAACAACGTGCCAATTACAAAATCCTGTACCAGCTGATACCTGAACGAACAAAAATTAATATTACCTTGGCTATTGTAAGTGCACTGCTGAAGCACGTCAGACATACATGGATAAGAAAGAGTTCCTAGATTAATTAAAACATTTGATTTTATGTGATCACAAAACAGCGGTGAAATGCACATTAAAATGATCCCACGATCTGTTTTAAAATGAAACACAACTTCAAACCTTGGGAGTTCTTTTCTTGTCGTAGGTACACTTCCCATCCTTTTTTCCATACATGCTTGATATTAATTTCAAAAGCCTACAGAAATATTGCAGGGTATAGTTGAATTATTTTTTCAAATAATTTAGCTAAAGACATTTCAAACACGTGTCATTTTGAGCCAGTAATAGGAGAAAAGTCAACTTTTAAAAAGACAGGATCAAGAAGCAGGCCAAAATGCTGCTACCTGTTGAGCAACGTGCTCGGCTTGCAATACGCCCTGCCATGCCATACGCGATGCCACCTGTTAGCTCTCTCCATAAGCACTACCAGCCGAAAAAAAAAAAGCTTGTGTGTAAACTAACAAATTTACGAACAGATATCATTGGATTAATTTTCTGAGAGCTCTATATAATTTTTAAAATAACATGTATTTCCACGTACAGCAATTTTAATTAATAGTTATTTCTATTAGGCTGGTATTTGTTACGTCTATGTCCATTACACACCGTGTTGTTCACCCGCAAACCCATATTCTTGTTGTTTTCATGTTGTTACTATACTGTATTAATAAAATTAAGAAAGTGGGATGCACGTGGGTTATTTATAAGCCATTCTTACCTTCTTCCACACTACATATTTCCAACTCTAACAGTTTGGTATCAGTAATAACAGAATTACTACATTGCAATAGTCTGTGAGTTGTTGGAGAATGGAAGTGCCTTGTCAAGCAAGTTCCCAGAATTACCTTCATTTAAATTAACACAGGGCTGCCGGTTTTACATATTTTATCTGTTTTAAACGGATTTCTACATCATCAAATGGGTAAACGGATTTAAAGACAAAATCACAGATTCTTTTTCATACAATTGCAGACACCTTGTTTACAAACGAAAGGTTGGAGTCATAGAACCGTATGAAATATTGACGCCAACACTGGAATTTCCAACATACAATGAGTATCCAAGTAATAACAATTTCAACTACACTACAACTGAGATCGTGTTAACTTTGAGCAGTTGGTAACTTGAGTACAGAAAAAGAATAAGGGTTATTTGAAAATGTTAAGTATACAGTTGGCAAAATGAACAAAAATAGACAAGATTTGATTATTGAATTTTTTTCTCAACAATATTGAAAATCATTATTTATTTACAAATGTTTTGTTTTATCTATGTTAATAGGAGTACAATATTTGTCTCCACACAGCGAGAAACCAATAGTAATTAATCAAGTGGACGTGTATTGCAAGTTCCGATTAAATAAAATGTACGCCATGTGTATCCACACGTGCAGCATTGTGTATGTAGAGTATCAATTAGCTGACTAGTTTCTATGAGTGTTGTACGTATGTAAGCTTATCAATAGACTCGCAAAAAATACACGTTGAAAGAATGTAGCTACTAATATTTATTCTGATTACTGTATTTTGGCATGTAGAAGTTGCATCCGTGTAGAGGCTGCACCACAAGTTTTTGATGAAAAATTAGCGGTATTTAATATTTAAAGTATAGGCTACACTGAAATTACGTATTCCTGTAAATATGGTTAAGTCATGATGCCATGCAAACATAATAAATTCAGATTTAATTTCTCCTTACAAAACATCTGAGACTGAAAATTTGCATTATGTTGTAATGCTTACAAATATACATCGTGCAATTACTATTACACAGATGGTAACATGACTTGAGAAAGCAAAACCACTGCAACATGTTACACATCAATGTGTACTTGTGGTGCAGCGGCGGGCATGCGAACTAAGCAAGATAACTTTCTCTTGTACAGCAAAATTGGCCGATCTTCAACGTGTTTCCCTAAATTATTGCACGAGTCAAAAGCTAACTAATTCTTCTAATTTTTTTATTACTTCCTTAGAAACTAAGTTATTAAAATGTACTGTATGTTAACAAATGTCTACAAGTCACAACCCCCTTTTTGTAGAAATTTTTTTGTAAAAAATGTATGGTCTATACTATACAGGCCAAAATATGGAATTGAGTCAGTGAGTTCTGTCATTTACGTTGACGCATGCCACACTACTGCGCAGCGCGACTGCCCACCCTATAGGCGACTTTGCCCCACAAACGAGCAAGCAAGAGCTCGGGGCAAGTCACAAACAGTGGCAGACTACTCTTCACATGACGATAGAATTGACTCCACGCATTGGACAGCCTTAGACATAAGTAATGCATTTAATTATGAATTGTACTGCCCGCCCAGATTCCGACATGCGGTCACCACCCCCTCGAGTCAAGATTGTTTTACCCGACGAGCCACTATCCCAAGATAGCTGAGAAGGAAGTTCTACTGACACCACAGGATCGCAGCACATCTGCTACCCCATGACCGTCACACCTGCCAAGCCTCGAGCGGAGGTGGTAAAATTGTCGTCGCCTCAGCGCAGGGAGATAAATACGTGATGCAGCACCAACCCTGTGATAACCAACCCCTGCGGAGAATGGCTAACATCCCCCACACTCCTGGAAGATACCTGGTACAGGGATTTTCAGTTACAGTACATAAGGAGGCATGAGTACGCCTCTAGCGAGAGTCGCTGGCTCGCCGGCCGCATAGGTCAGCAAGCACTCCCAGGGTCTGACCAAGACCTCTCTCTCTCCTCTCCTACAGCTTGTGAAGGCTCCAAACTCTCCAGCAGCTTGTAGAAGGCCTCAACCTATCCAGCCGCTTGAAGAAGGCTCTTACTGCAACCAAAAACTGCATGTCACTCCTGAGGTAAACCCGACATTCAATCTCTGCACCCCTTTTACCCCAGTCACTCTCTTGACTCCACGGTAGCAGATCATCACGACGTTTCCCTTCTGGACAAATTCCTCTTGAAAAGATAGGCTGTAAAGTGCGCAATCTAAAATAAAATTGTAATCAGAATAATTTAGCTTTATTATTTTCCCAGTTTACCTTCACCTGAATTAATTACGTAAATAATTAATTCCTTATCTAGCATGTATAATCCAACCAGAATTTCTCATTTCCAAAATCGTAATAATAAATATTACGTCACATTGATATTGTTGACTACATTACTTCTAATACTAGTTCCTTGCTCATTTGTTTTATTATAATTCTATCAGTGAAACTTTTGTTATGTGCGATAAAAAAACCCCACAAAGGATAGCCGTGACACGTGCTGAACTCCACAGGAGACGGGGCTTTAAATAAGGCTATTTGAGCCCAAAAAGACATTCCTCTGCTCCTGAGTTTCAGGTGCTCCCTTGCCTACCCTCGGTGGTGTCCTAATTCCGGACTGTACATCTCTCCGTCAGTGCCTTGGGTGCGTTTGAATAAGAGGCACCCCCAGGACTGTACGTCTGCAGGAAGGACAGAAGGCTTGTCTAGATGCATAGTAAGAAGGGTTGTATCCAGAGCTGTAACCGGCACAGAGAGTGACAAGCTTTACAGAGGTTAAATAACTCAAAAGTAGACGCAGAAGTTAAGTGTGAGGACACGCCCCCACCTGCGAACCCAGAGATTAAACCTCGACCCATTTCTCCATTCATTCTCCTTGATCAAGAGTTCCAGTTTGACGCCTACTTGAGTACTTGTTGGCCGTGGCCCGATCAGGAACTTATAAGCTACCTCCAGCCTGATACTCCCTTGCCTATAATAACTATACACCACTCAAGCTAGACCAAGGGAAAGAAAGACAGAATACTTGTACAATCAGTTTAGCTTCCGGGAAGGTAATTCGGGTTTGACTCCCACCAAAGGTCACCCCGAAACCCTGCGTAGTTCCTTCCCCCGTAAATTACGTACCCACCACACTGGCCTATGCGACCACTGCAAATAACGTCAACCCCTCTGGCGGGATCATCCACCCCTTCCATCGCCATTGATTAATCCGTATCACGACACATAGGCTACCTCTGAGACAGCTGGTGTCACACATTTTGGCAGCTCTTGCAGTGAGGAAGATGTACTCCCCGGATGGGAAACAATCTCAGTTCGACTCACTCTGGGATTTGATTACCCTCCGCTCAGACGGTTCCCCCCACTAAGTGGCCCCCTATTTAAACTACCACAACCCACCGGGCTAAAGTAGTAACAAACATGCCGTGGTAGGATCACCTACTGAACTCGGGAGGGCAGTTGAAGAGAAGCTCATCAATGTGATATCTATTTGTGGTCATTTTAAAATATGCTTTTGCTATAAACAATTCGTAACACCAGAAAAATTACGTATTTATTGTACGGGATTGCGTTCATTCTCATAAGTTGTGTTTCGTTGTCGCCAATACATTTTAAAATTCTCAAAAGTGTGGAAAGTTTACATGGCACAATAAAATCATCACTCTTCGCAACTTTTGTTGCATAAAATATCTATAAATATGTTAACGAGAAAAGCTGCTGTGTGTCATGTTCCTAACATGGCCATGTCGTAAGGTTATGATTACACAACGTCATTTTGTAGTTCACACATTTGCAATTCATGGAAAGTACATGCTAATAATTACATGGAAGTATTGCCATGAACAAAAAAAATTGTACTGCCAAAGAGCCTGTAAGTATTATGAGATTGTAAACAAAACAGTAAGCTTACTGAAGAGTAAACATTAGGAACTTCGGTGACTTCACAAGCAGGTCTTAAATAACAATCTGTATTTTGTCTTATGTTGCAGTTTTAAAAATAAATTTGGTGAATTATATTCTGATCCTATTTGAAGCTCTTATATAAAATTTTCTATTTTAGTTTGAAAGAAAGCACAAGCCTATTCTGCAAGATATTCTGTAACCAAAGTTTTATTTACCAGTACATTTGCCCCCCCCCCCCCCCCCCCAAAAAAAAAAAAAAAAAAAGAGACCAATGTATGAAATTATTGGTTGCTAACAGCATCTCCATCACAGAAGAAAAAGACATTTTACTCACAAGTTAATGCTTAGTATAATTTTGCAAATATAATATTCTGGCCTAAATTGTAAATAATACAAAATTCTCTTACTTGCGGTGGTGTATGTTTGCCTGTTTTATTATAACAAAATGAACTATAGTAAGCATGCTTGTAATGTTCAATATTTTATAGGCACAATTATATAGCAATTTGTTTTAATGGACATAAACATTTTAGTTTTAAGGAAGGATTTCTGGGAGCTGGATCAAGGATTTTTGTTCAAAAGTTGGTGGCAGCCCTGTATTAATATATTGTGATAAAAGTGTGATAAGAACTACAATTATCATCTCACAAATGTTAACCGAAATTCGCTGTCTCAGATAAATTAAACAAAAGTTGGCAAATATTACAATATTTTATATTTTTACGTATGTAACCTACAAGTTTTTGAGACAGATGTCAGTCTATAGATATCATGAAATTTGTTTAGTATTTCAGTACAATGCCAAGTGGATTAATTGACAGTGTGTTGATAAATATAAAGCCTCGACTTGACACATCAGCTGATGGCGAAAGGATACATAAATGAAAAGTAAACATTTCCTCGAAGTGTCAAAATCTTGCCAAGTTGCATGAGACAGAGAGTAATATGGTGCAATACAGGAAGGTTGGTGAGGCTCGTGGTGTAGTGACGTGATGAGATACATGCCTGTGTTGCGATATTTTTAGATATGACCAAGTCACGTGACACTTCGATTGGACAGTTTTCTGTGATGCAATAAAGCTTTTGGAAGATACTTATAGTATGCATGGCCATCATGGCCCAGTCAGCGAGAACACAGTGTCGCTCAGTGCCAGTAGTAGTACTCAGGGCACTGAGAGAGAATTATTTGTTTTCTTTTCCATTTTCACAAATATCCTCGAGACGCAAGTGTTTTTTGTCTGAAGAATAAGCAATACAGTAAAACCCCTCTATTACAACCCCATTAATTATGACAACCTCTCTATTATGACCTAATCCCGAGAAACCGTGAAAAGTTTGGGTCAAAAAAGTTGAAAATTTGAGGCACATCTAAAAATAGATACAGTAATCCCTCGCCAACCTTGATATCTTAAAACGCAGTTTCAGTTATGCGCAGATTTGTTTTTATACACCTTTCGTCCAACTGCGGTACTAGTTTCTATTATCCACAGTTTTCAGTCTATGGAAAACTAGCCCTTACTGGACCACACTAAATATTTATATTCCTGTAAACATTTCTGCACCTTATTGCGCCAGTGCAGAGGCCAACATGCCGCCTAAATTTCGTATAAATTCAACGCATTGACGTGAATTGCATCTATTAGCATGTTTCCCCAACGCCGAGCCACTGCTACGAAGTGAACCGGCCCTTTAACAACGGCAATGGCGGTGGGCGGGCGTCTGCCGCCCGCCATCTTGTAGCGACCGACCGACACTGCCCAGCCTGAGGATTTAGGGCCAAGCTTCAGCTGCAAACAGCCATGCCCGCACCCAGTCGTGCTGCAGAGGATCTAAGTGCTCGCCCAGCTACGTATACACTGCAGCCGGAAATGTATTCGATGCCACCCCGACAAGGGGTGGTCCATATGCCTTTCTTGGGTATCAAATTAATCAGGAGACGTTTAGCTGTTTAAATAAACATATTTATATTTAATTTAAAAAGTGCTTTTTAATGCGCTACAGATGAATGAACATGAACTTCATGCAAAAAGTGGCAAGTTTGGGGGAATAGGGGTTAGGGGTGGGTCAAAATCGGCCCAAAATTTTCCCCCTTATTACGACACTATTCTCAGGAACCATGAGGGGTCGTAATTGAGAGGTTCTACTGTACTGTGATTCCTATGTTGCTGCTTCTTTGTTGTGAAGTATTTTTTATTACGACCCCACCCCCTTCCCTTTATTATGACCCTATCCTCAGGAACCATGAGGAGTCGTGATTGAGAGGGTCTACTGTACTGTGATTCTTATGTTGCTGCTTCTTTGTTGTGAAGTATTTTTTCATGCAACTGCTCTTAACTGAACTGCAACTTTTTTTGTACTGCTGCTGTAACCGAACTGTACAGAGTAATAAAACTTAGTTGAACTATATTTCCGACTCGTCTTTATTATTTTACTATGGATCCTTTATAAACTTGAGTCCCAATGTTATCTAACTGAGTTAGGTGAGCTAATGTTTGACTTGTGCCAACTTGGCACCATTACTTCTGGCGCCCTCCTGTGCTGCAAGAATTTGTTTACATGCTTGTACCATTTCTTGTCGCTAGAGCATGGGCAAGGATTGGTTACATGACCGAAGAAATATACATCATCACATCTGACTACGCACAGTGTCGCAAAGATTTATTTACATGCGGAGACGTCAATCTGCTGCTCAGCGTGAGCGGAGTGTTTATCCATGCCATTAGCAGCAGCTTTATCAACAAAGGAATGAACATCCACAGGAGTTCTGGTCCAGACGGCAATGGGCGAGATGGCAGTTCCAGGCATCGAGCTACAATAACATCAGAATATAGTCACCGCACCGCCTGTTTCTTTCATGCAGCAGCCACACATCAAGGCAAACATAAACTTCTCCACCGACAAAATTATTAATGAAGCTACCAGATGTAAGTATGTACATTAATCACAAATAGTTTTGTTCATGTTTTGTGTAAAAGTAATGTTTATACATTTACCAATGTTGTTATTGCTTTATGCAATATCAATATTTAATTTGAAAGGCAAAGTCCATTCATTAATTAATTTCTATGCTGTTAAAATCAGAAGTAATAACAGATCAGTATTTAGATAATAAAGTAAAAGTAAATTTTGTCATTATGACAGGGAACTTGGCAAGAACAATATATTTGCAGTTTGCTTGTAAAAATTCAAACAAAGTATTATTCAGGAGCTCAAAAAGGAAATTAAAGCAATGAACAAACACTGAAACAAGAATCAATACAAGGAGGTAGGCGAGAAGAGGAAAAGTTTGGCAGCACTAATCCAAAATTAGAAAGTAGTCTATCAAACTGGGAGGTAGAGTTTGAAAATGTAGTTTGTGAGATTGCACAAACATCAGCTGCCCCAAGTAATAATAACCACAATTAAGATGCAATTTTAGAGAGTCATGTTAAAATTACAGACAGTGAAAATGTAAGAGAGTTTTTTGCTAAGTGTAACAAAGAGTTTAATACGAAGTGTAGGAATGAGAAGAGTTTATTACCAACTGTGATAATGTAAGAATAAATTAAGAGTATAATACAAAGTATAGAGAAGTAAAGGATGTTATAACTGAATGTGACAAAAATAAAAAGGTTGATAAACTTAATTTTGAACCAGATTTTAAAAAAGAAAATTTAACTGAGATGACTATAGTTAACAAGAATGAGAGGAAAATAATTGAGGTGCCTGATGTACGAAAACTACCTGAGAAGGAAATTTGTACATATGTTGAGATGAATTTAGGTTACCAAGTTCCTTTAAGTGAAAATAAAGTGCTGCGGCAGATTGATACTTTTGAAAAGGGCGAATTGTGCGTATCTTGAAGAAATGTAATTGAGGAAGGGAGACCTTGGGTTTGGAGGGCTTGAACAACAAAAAGCTCTTGATGAATTAAAACTGTGGCTAGTACCAGCTGTTGTGTTACACCAGTCAAGGTTGGCTCTGAATTGTTATATTTCTTGTGACACTGCTGAAAGCACGATGGAGATGCACAATGTTATTACAAGAGTTGGGGATTACCCACAATGGTTATGTCTCATATAAACAGAATAGGGAAAATGATGGTGCAACCAAAATTGCCATCTAATTCCACAATCAGCACCACCCCTGTGGGGGTTCATCCTTGCAATAGGTCATGTTATAGATCTTGAGCTATACACTAGTCTTCCATCTCATTCAACAGCAGACTCACCAATCAGACTTGAAGCCTGACCGGTCCGATGATTAATTAAAAATAAATAAATAAAATCCATACCTCCCTGGTGGCTCGGTACAAATTGCTTTATGGTAGTACGCACCTGGGATGCGTGCATTGGTGTCTGGCTAGGGTGAAGGTTTTCCACGCTGGGAAGATTGCTGGGGTTTCAGTTTCTTTACCTTAATCCGAGACCAAGAGGAGAGAGGTATATCCTAGAGCGACTTGAACCAGGCGTTCTTCCCAATGGAAACTTCTGGTTCTGTGCACTCTCTGATACTTCAACCAAAAGTGCAATGTCAGATTTGCGGGGTGCATTCAGAGTAACTACACTAGAAAACTGGCCGGGTCCTTATTCCCTGTTCTGGAGTTGGCATTTATATATAGCATTGGCCGTGCGGGCCATCTAGGGGACAACTTTTCAATTACACTCACCACTCAACGTTTTGGTAGGCACTGTACCTTATGAGTGTGGTGAGGAAGAGCACTCCTCTTTATTGACTGGTTCACCCAGTGGGTAATGTCAGAGACAGCAGCCGACATCGGTTGCAGTGGTGCAGGGTAGTGCAGGGCAGCTGGCCCAAATAGAGGGGCTGTCATTTTGGGCCAATTAGGAGCTTGTGAATTATTAACAACTGTTTCTGATGGGGTTAGATTTCTTAGGCTGCAGTTACACGGGATGCAGAACTATTTCACTAAAACAAGTTCAGCTATTTAAAAGGTTAAATTACCTCCAAAGTGTTCCGATAGCAGTTGTTTTGCGTTCAAAGTTAACTGTTTTCATAAGTAGTTTCAAACGACTTCTCTTCTCTGCTACACTCCTATTGGCTGCTTCAAAGTAAACTTCTCTTCTCTGCTACGCTCCTATTGGCTGCTTCAAAGTAAACAAGCATGGTAATAAATATTGTTGAATTTTACAGGACTTCCTGCACTTGTTGAATTAAATTAAGTTTAAGGTTGAATGTACTCTTACCAACCCATTATGCCATTGCAGTAAAAGTATAGGTTTCAAAACAATTAAAAAGATAAATTGTGATAAATGTTGGAGGCTATTATAGTTAAATATCATACATTTTAAGTTCCATGTTTGTAGAGGTTAGAATTCCCATTGATTTCATTCTGCTTATGAGTGCGACCGCGAAAAAATGTTCTGTTTTTAAACTTGTTCAGACATGGCTACCGAATGTATTTAGCTGAATGTGTTTAACAGCACTCGTGTAACCATGGCCCAAGTTCCCTAATTATTTCCCTGAGAGCTTCTCTACATTGCATACGTATACTTCTGTGTTTTGCATCAGGCATTTAGATTGTTCTGAAAACCACAGAGCAAGTTCCACGGTCCTATAGTGCATTTCCAGGATACAGTGTTGTCACTCCTGGTACCCACCATCCTGCCATTGTAGACTGCCTCACCTGGTGGGTGAGCAAGTTCAGCAGTCTTATAGTGCATTTCCAGGATACAGTGTTGTCACTCCTGGTACCCACCATCCTGCCATTGTAGACTGCCTCACCTGGTGGGTGAGCAAGTTCAGCGGTCCTATAGTGCATTTCCAGGATACAGTGTTGTCACTCCTGGTACCCACCATCCTGCCATTGTAGACTGCCTCACCTGGTGGGTGAGCAAGTTCAGCGGTCCTATAGTGCATTTCCAGGATACAGTGTTGTCACTCCTGGTACCCACCATCCTGCCATTGTAGACTGGGACTGACTGCGAGTGACACAGAAATTACTGGATCCTGGATGTGGCACTCACACAAAGTTTATCCAGTGACAGAGGTGTGCAGTTTTCCCTCCTTCCTTTGCAAACTAGGACGGAGAAGTAGAACACCTGGTTTGACCAACTTCAGTGTGGATTAGTGTTCCTATAGTGAGGCGCAGCTGATGAACTATCCCGCGGCAGGCTTCTCTTTGACTTTCTAAAACTTGTTTTGTATTTACCTTACTTGTTTATACACCGTTTACTGTCTCTTTTTCTGTGATACTAATTAAAGTCAAATATTTAAGTCTTAAATTATACTATGTCCAAACTACAACGATATTGTAACACTCTCCAAATTCATTCAAGATACGTGCTATAATGACATATTTAAGAAAATATAGGGCAAGTCCACACTAGTTGCAATAAAAGAATAGTAAGCTTGATCCTATGTTACTCCTGGTGAAGATGCCCTGGATCAAAGCTTGGTGTTTTAAAGTGAAAATAAACAAATCATATTTAATATGCTAAGCCAGACTTAAAGGGGTGTGTTGTGAAGGAACATAAGCTGCATTCGCCATGAGGGCAAATTACGTAGCCTCATTGACTGGTTGGCTGTAGGGTTGCCAGAAGGGATGTCGTCCCAACCTGCTACCAATGGGGAATTGGAAGATTAACAGAGGGTAGGTGGTAGGAGTGGGTAACATCTTCTAGAGCTTCTGGAAGGTGGAGTTGCACAACAGCGGCAGAGTCTGCGGCATCACCGACAGCGGTGGACTTCTTCCAATACATTCACACAAAGCATGGTCTAGTGGTCAGCCTATCCTTCAGAAAGTTCTTCACTCTTATGCAAACTGTAAGAAAGGGTGGGCGGTCACTTACCCCTACGGTTGTCCTTGACGTTGTTAAGACTGGAGGGACAGCGACTGCCCTGAGCCAGGGATGGCTCCTTCTAGTTTTATCAATTTTTTCAGCTTGTTGGTTTCCAGAGGGGTGTGGGGGCGGCTAGCCTCTCTCTGCAGGGGTAGTTTATTCTTGCTTGTTGGCAGACCACCCCGTTCTTATCTCCTGTGTCAGAGGCGTTGACATATCTTATCGCCTCTGTGCAAGGCACTGGAGGCTATGATGGTCTGGTGGAATGAGTGCTGCGTTCTTGCAGCAAACTGTGGAACTTGTCTATCTTTGGGAAGGGTGTCAATGGCTCGTCGAACAGTAAAATCCCATGATGGGGTTAGGGCGATTGCGCGATGGCTTAGGAGTTAGAAGTACAAGTTCTCCAACCACGTGTCTGTAGTTGCTCATGACGTCCAGTCTACGGACCCTGTAGGTACGTGATTCATTGTATCATTGGTAGTATGACTTGCCCAAATGAGCACTGGTGCTCGTAGATGGGCCGACATCGCAAAGTAGAAAGTGCATGCCCAATACGCAGAAATGTGTCACGCATCAGACTTATCCTATTAAGGGCAGCTATAACTGTGCGACATCAATCTCATCTTCCAGCTAGAGTGCATTCACTGTAATGCAGAATACATTGGCCTCACCACCAACACTCTCAGACAGAGAATGAATGGCCATTGAGTAAACACGAAACAAGCCACAGTTGGGGTAAATGTAAATTTATAAGAGAAGCCAGTTACAGAACATGCAGCATCTCACAACCAGAACTTTAACTCCTGCTACACAACCATAGAAGTGGGGGCCTTACCTCCTTCTAACAATAGTGCAGAACTACGATGTGGGAAGTGGCCCACGAACACATCACCAAATCCAGACAGACACCTGGCTTGAATATAAGATAACTCCTCTGCCATATTTACAATTCCCCATCTCACTCTAGTTGGCTTGGTTGCTAGGTTGACTGTTTGCCAAACCACCGCTCACTAGACTGCCGTGTGCCACCACTCACCGCCTCACGAAGTTGGTCTAGCCAGCAAAATGTCACAAGACTGGGCATCTGCGTGGAAAATCTTTTATTTGTGTATGTGTATCCATGAGTACCGCCCTGTGAGTACTTGTGTATTCTGTTTACTTTTTAGTCCACTTTCCAAAGGAAAGATAGGCTTAGGCAATCCCCTGGTTGTCTGGAATGTATGTATCACCCCATTATAATTTTTAAACACAATAACCAAATTTAAACAAACTAGACCCAAATATAGCACTTGGTAAGAATGCCAGACTTTTGTAACTTCCGATCATGCTAGGTACTTATTTTCAAAATGGCAGCCATTTTGAAATTTAAATGCTACATCTCAGGAACTTATTATCCAAATTAAACCAAATTTGGAACATTGGCAGTGCATTATATGAGCATTAAATTAAGAAATAGATGGTATTTGTCCGCCATTTTTTAAGATAGCATAAATTGAACAAATTAAGCTTTCCGTTATATCGTGGGAACCATTTAACCGATTTAAACCACACTTGGTATGCTGACAGTTCATTATGGAAGCTATAATTAAAGAGACCTACAATATTACTAGTCTGCCATTTTGTAAGCTCGTGCAAAATAAAAAAATTAAGTTTTTCTGTTATTTATAGGTAATTCCACAACAGATTCCTGCCAAATTCGGCATATAAGTAATACTATTGTAGAATGTGTTCATAGGTACTTGCACTTTTAATGGATAGGGCTCTAATTATTAAAATGGCGGCAACATAATATTTTAGGCATATTTGCAATATCTACCATAATGTTTGTCAAATTTCGACCAAACCTTGCTACATTGAAATTATCTTTTGCAAACATCAAATTTGTCATTACAATGCCTCTTTTATAAGCCATTTTGTAAGATAAAGCCACATGAAAATTTTTTTTATTTTATATTTTGGGGAAAAATCAACCGATCGTTACCAAATATGGCACTTAAGTAATAATACGGTAGATCATGTAAACTGACATGTTTTTAGGGTGAGATTATTTTCAAAACTAGCAGTACCCTTGCCCGCTTTGCTGGGCATATATTTATTATTCTATAAACATAATTAATAATAGCATTAATATATAATAATAGCATTAATAGATAATACTAGCATTTTGTATTATAATACATACTACCATATATTATTTCATAGAAACATAGTGTATTTGACAGTTTACAGCATGAAATAAATCTACAGACACTAATTGGGAATCACGTTATTTAACAACGTTAAATGAAATTCTTTCACTGGAGGTGTATTAAATTCACGCGAGACAAACAGTTGCATCTAAATTGATTTCCAAAAATAAATTAGCTTATATACGTACTAAGTAAATTACAATATAATTGTATTCTTTCTCAATTTAAATCCTTACCTTATACACCAAGAATATTATATAGTATGTCTTAATAACAGTTAATTGTTATGCTAATGCTCAAACAAACAATAAAAGATCTCTTGTTTACAAAATAACAGTCTTTATATAAAATAATTAGTAGCTCAATTGCAAAACTTACTTTAAAATGTAAATGTTAGAAGTCTAATGTGTCACCAAAAGAATTTATGAATATCCTGAACAATATGTGCATATTTGTACCATCACTGTACACCTGTTGAATGATTGTGAACCATAAATTAGTTGAGGAAATGGTAATATATTATGTTTTTTTTTCTACACTGAGAAAACGATTATGTTGAAGATAAGAAAATAGTTTTGTGCAGTAAAATTCCTGTCTCTCTGCACTATGTTAATTTTGCATGCGGCATCAAGCATTTTTAAAGTGTACTGTGAGTGTACGTAGCAGTGGTGGGTCTTATCATAGGTATAAAAAAAAAGTAAATGGGTGGGTGGGTGGGTGGGAGGATGGGAGGGAGGGAGGGAGGGAGAGTGACTGTGTGTGTGTGAGAGAGAGTGAGAGAGAGAGAGAGAGAATGAGTGCGTGAGTGAGTGTGTGCGTAAGATATGGGCAGCTCTTAACTTCAAGGTCTTAAGAGCCGATGAGGGTGAAGTGAGTTGAGTATGTAGCAGCACCAGAATGAAAGGGAAGGGGAAATGGAAGATCCCAGAGTAGCCCACCAACCAGTGGCATCAACCGGCAGGATTACCACATGCAAAAATCTGGGTGCGACCCCACCAGGAATCGAACCCCATTCGCCGAGGTGATGTGTAAATACGTTAACCACTACTCCATGACAACCCCAAAGCAGTATACATAATGCTAGTATGTACTGCAGTAATTTATTCATGTTCAAAAACAACATAACCATCATACTGTGCATAGATAAACATCCTCAGACAGACCATAAATACAATATATGAGAAAATTATTTCACTGTTGTAGACGAGAAAGAAATCACCGTATGTACATTGCAAACTCGCCGTGCCATAAGAGCTTCATGTACTGTATTGACAGATGCAATTCTGTGTGACAATTTGCTGGGTTTCACTATATCTAGTCAAATTAACACCTGTGGAATAGCTAAGGCACTGCTGCAATAGAGTTTTCATAAACATTGCAATATTTTACAAACGTTTCTGTATAAAAAAAAAACACACACACACACACACACACACACACCTCTGAATTTATGATGTTAGTATGAAACAGTTACATAATGTGCTTTTCAAAGTGAATATTTCAATAATTTGCCTATAATGTAAAAATTTGTTAAGTGAAACAAAAACCCATGGTATCACATAGATTTTAGTCGGGAACAAAATAGTTTAGTTGCAATGAAATGTTTGTATATCTGAAGTTCTTTAAAGTGGTGCTTCACTGTATGTTCCGTTGCTGTTTTTTTTTTGTAGTAAAAAAAATATTTACATGCTTTACATTATTCTTGTACAATGTGATGTTTTGTGTGTGTAACTTGTGTATATGTGATAAACTGCCCATGTGACTAGGAATGTGAAAAGTACCACTATAAGAAAAATTAACATAAAAAATTATTTATCATGCGAAAAAGTTTAATGTCAATTGTTTCTAAATAAAATGACATGTTAAAGTAATATGTATTGTAGGTTACAAAATTTTGAAGCCTATACTTGGAAAACTATGAGTAATAACTTTTTTTTGCAGATACAGTTGACGCATGACACATTCCTAATGGAGCAGGTCAAGCATTACAAACAATACTTGAAGTGGGGCACATGCCTACGTGGTACAGAGGCGCGGTCAATCCCTACTACAGAAATGTTCACCCATCAGCAGACATGTCAAAACCCCTCTCTGTAGATTGTACTATCTACAGAGTCGTTGGCACCCTCCAAAAAAGGTCGCAACAGTTCCATAGCATGCCACTGGAGGGCAGCACGCATTCTACTGGAGCATCACCAACTCCAAAACCTCCCGCCAAGGACATAAGAAATGTCAACGCCTCCATCACAGGAGATAAATGAAAGGCACCCTTTCACCAGCAATAATATTCAACTCCCGAGAAGCAAGCGAGGCTGATTTCCCCTCACCCTTTGGATGCCATACAAGCTCCAGAATTTAGTATAAAATGACCAACAGAAACAAGACTCCACCACTGTAATGTCTGGTGGTGTCAGCCAAGGAAGGTTAACCTTCCTCCACCACTTGCCAATACCAGAGATTGTCTTCAGGGCACACCAGCCACTAAGACTCCAGAAAGCCCACCACTGTTATGGCCGGGATCTCTTCGCGTCGGTAGTCAACGTCAATCAGAGGTTTGCAGCCTCTGGCACCGCAGAACCAACAGCTCCCAGACAATGCCGACATCCAGAGGTCGCTCTCGCTGACCTCCCCCTCCCTCCTTGATTTAAGACCCCCTTCGGACTACCCTTTTTCTTCACCTTCTAGTGAAGCAACAAACAATTGCCTTTCCGGTGACTGATGCCTTGCTAGGTTCCTTCACAGCACCCCAATATTAAGTCAGGTTACTTTATCTATAAATTAATATTTTCAGATACCAGAATAATTGCTCACGTAATATTTAGCTTTGCAACGAAGTCGCCTTTGGCTGTTAACTTTCGTTAATAATTTTCATCATATCAGGAGAGTGCGGGACGTGTTCAAATATGTTATTCAATAAAATGTATTATTTTCATAACATAAATTTTGCTTAGTGATTTTACTTTTTGCTAAAACCTAATTTTAGGCATTTAAGAAACACAAGGTTCATTTTTGCTCTGAGAAAATGATGGTTGATTTGTGTAGAAACCACTAAGGTAAATCCATACAAATTAAGAGGCAAACTGTTGTACCAGCTTGGTAGATCTTCAGGAGTGCCCAGAACACCTTAAGAACGCCTCCGTATGTTGGAATTGAGCGACCTAAGAATTTCCTACTCTACCATGGCTTGCAAAGGCTGGATTGGAGAGTGAATAGCTTTAGTCACACGACCCACTGTGGATCCAACACCTGAACATTTTTGCATAAAACTTGAGACCATCCTAAGCTTTGTCCACCACTTGAAAGGGCCGGAAGATCCATTCAATCCCTTGCCAAGGTCGGATTGGAACAAAGATTGAGATGTAACGTTGTAAAGTCAGTGTGTTAAGAAGTACACATTAGTGCTCATTTATATCCTGGCTTAGCTTTAGTACAGTTGGTACTTAATTCTTTCGTCACTCCATACTCCCGTCAAGGTGGAGTTAAAAAATTAGCTGAAGAGAGAATTAAAATAACTCGTAGAGGTACTTACTAAACTACCTCCTTTGGAATCTACTAGCATGTAATACCTCGTCGTTTCCACCCCCCATTAAACTACCATGTAAACAGCATCTGGCCATAGAAGTAATTCATCAGTACAGAATTACCATCTCAGGTCTTGATGGGCATTGGATAGACACCCCCTTACAGGTGACCCCTCCCCTAATCAACAAGAGCCACAACCACATCTGCAGCACCCCTTCGACATAGCCGGAGCCGGCTGCTGTTACCACCAGACGTCTCAGCGAGCCAGCCAGCATGGAGAATCATGCTGTGTCCCTCCATCAAAAAGGTGCTGTCTCTGCAAAGGGTAGTGTGTATAACTCCTGAGGTCTACTTTGTACACCAGCCCAGCACCTAAACATATACACAGCCCCTGCCTTATTCTGCTGCCCCTCGCAATTCTGGCATCGCGTTGGTTGAAGTCAATTAACGTAATCAAAACCAAATTGTCCTATAAGAAAAACTACAGGGTTAAACATGTCGTAGAGATTAA
This sequence comes from Dryococelus australis, assembly GCA_029891345.1. NCBI lineage: Eukaryota > Metazoa > Arthropoda > Insecta > Phasmatodea > Phasmatidae > Dryococelus > Dryococelus australis. Next base: position 217,627,469 of record CM056993.1, on the reverse strand, counting down.
CGTCTCCAGTTATCGATCCAGGGCAGATGCAAACAAGCCATCACTATAATCTTCAGTCCCAACTTGGAGAACCCCTTCCTAGTCTGGCCTTCGCTTGATTTCAAATGCGTTAAGTAACGTCCCACTTGAGGAGATTAGCATTCTCTTACCTCCAGGGCTTGTGTTCGACCCCCGACAGTAATTAGTAAGGAAGACATCCCCAGGTACACAGACGCCCAAGAGTACAACTGTGTAACCTGCAGAGAACGTCAAGTAGCTGGATGTAGCTGGCTCGAGTGTGATGGATGGGTTACGTTTACAGTCAGATGCATTACTTGTGCATCTGAGCTCCATCTTGCATGTATAGACTGGCCGGACATGAGGAACACTCGCTCCGGTCAGATATACCACTGCAATGTGTGTCAACGTAACCTGAGCCATAAGTAGGGACCCCCTAAAATGGTGAACCACGAAATTGGACAAAATTTCTTAGTTTTCACATAATTCCCCCCCCCCCCCCTATTTAATTTTACTGCCAACATGGAAATTTGTGTTTATTTACATTCCCACTAGGTAGCAGCAGTATGGGAGCGTTTTGACAGGAATATGTAACATTTACACCAAACAGCTTCGACATATTTTCATTTTGGCTAAACGTAATATTTTAAGAATTCGTGTGCACTAGTGTGCCACATTTTCTTGTGTTGACTGTATTTTGTAGTGATTATTTCTGTGCTGAGATGCTGAAAAAAGTTACTATTTTTGATCGCGAACACCTAAAGACACTGCTACAATGAGCTTGTGGATTGCTGGTACTGTGCTAGTCCGGTGCTGGTAGGTGCCATTCTGAATTCTGATTGGCTTATTTGCTGTGACGTCAGTGCTAGTGCTGGTGCCGGTGCGGTGCTGGTGCGGCAGAGTTGGCCAACTTTTAACTTTCACCAGCAACTGACCGGCATCTGACAAGCAACTGACCAGCACTATGCACGTGATTGGCCGTTATTCACATCACGAAAATCATACACCAATAAAATCAATGTTATTGTTGAGGCGCAATGAAATTCTGAACTTTGCTGATGAAATAAAATAAACATATTTGTAACATGACAATTCGAAATGAAAAGTTGAAGCTATAAAGAACATTTAGTATGCAATAACTGAAAAATAGATTGCAAGTGTTGTTCCTGGGTCGAAAAAAGTAAAAATACATTCAGAAATTCGGCATCGAGAAAACTTAGCCAGAGTAAACACAGTCGAAAATAAATAACTTGGAATGACTATGTTATATACCTTTTTGGAAAATGGACTTTAAAGTTAATGAACTTTGGCATTTACTAATAGTAAAGCGACAATTAATTTTGATGCGTGTCCAACCGGATGAGGGACGGGGAAGGATGCTGATACCCTCTCAGCAAAATAGATGGGCCTACCGTGGAAATGAATACTAACTTTATTATGGGCTCAGCATGCGTGTGGGGGTAAAGATCTGTAGTGCACCGCTTAATAGTAGGGTTGCATCGGGACAGAGAGGAATCAAACCCCAGAGTGAGGCAAAAGGATGTAGCTTCCCGCCCAGGAGCTCGATTCTCCTCACTTTAAGGGTCACCAATATACGGGATGACAGCTGTCCCAGGGGGTGGGATGACAATGAACTATTCAATTTTGAAGGTGGTGGTGGAAGTTCTGGCGGGCAATATCTTGGCAGGTCGGGTGGGTCGTCATGCAGGGACAAAGTCGAGGGATGGGGGTGCTGCACGAGGTCTGGTATCTGCCTGTGATGGGAGTCGAACCCTCACAACTTTCCCATATGCTAGCTTCAGGGTGCAAAAGGTCAGAAGCTCAGAACCTTCTGGGTGTTTAACTCGCTAGTTGTCATGGGTATAGGCCTAGTGATGGTGTCCACCGGGTGTTCTAGCTACCTGACATGACCGCTCTAGCTGGTCAAAGTAAACGGTTGGATACCCTGGCCAGCAAGTGCATTAGTTATGATCCAGCGAGGTGGCGTGTTCTAGGGGAACTGAAGGCAATATAGGCTGAGGGATAAAGTCAGTGCTCTGTGAACAGGGTTCAACCTTGACTATGGTACCTATTAAGTAATCAACTCTCTCCGATTTTGCTAGAGTGCTGCATTCCTTGCATCAAACTTCTATGGGGACACGAGGTGATTATTCTCTATAAATGATAGAACACGGATAATTAGTTTTAACTTAATATTTATTACCTGCAAATACCCTGGAGAGCCCCGGCTAATATAATAATACATAATGGAGTATTGTCTACCTGGCTACGCACTCTGATATTATTAACTTATGAGGATGTAACAAAATATAGGCGAAGGCGAGCCTAGAGAATACAATAAAAAAATCCCACTCTCAAAACTCTACGGTACGGCTACGCAATTCTACAGCATGCTCAAATCTACTGGAAGTTACTCAGGGAGGTAAATAAGATGCGCCAGCTTGTTACCACTGAGTCACGGGAAGTTGACGGGGGTACGGGGTGCCGGGGTCGAAGAGTAGGTTTACCTGACGTATGGAGTAGTCATCTCTCAAGCTGTGGAGAGCTGCAGGTCTTCTGTGGAGTGGAATATGCGCTGTGTTGCAGGTCGCAGAGAGGAGAGAGAGTCCTGGTTGGACCTAGTATGGAAGTAGTTTTCAGACTGAGGAAGGCTGGTATCCTCTTCGGCTGGCGAGCCCAGCGCATCTGCCAGTGCTGAAAGCTGGACTTCTATTTATACAAAAAATTCTCATATCAGCAGTTGTACGGGGTGCGAGGGGTAGTGTAGCTTTCCAACACGGGGGTGCAGGAGCTCTGCTCATTTCTTATCGCTCTGCGTGGAGGCGACGACAAATTAAAACTTCTGTCTTCGAGTCGGACTGGTTGTGACATCACATGGCTACAGGGGTGCTGCCATCTCTGGGCTTTGCAGGAACTTCTTCCAGGGCTAAGGGACGAGTAGTAGAAATTCACAAATATATTAATTTTCCCGGGGGTGCCTTTTGCATGCATAAATAATGGGACAGGCAAAGAAGATTGTAATCATGCATGTAATTTACAATGAAGTATTCGGCTACCCAGGCATGTGGGCTTTCCTTGTGCAAATTTTTCTATTCAATTTGCCGCGTACATATTTTTCTCCTGAGCGCGGGTGGCTTGTAGATGGGGTGAAGTCATCCGTAGAGTGCGCATCTGCACAGCACATCATGATGGCAAGCATCAATCGGCCACCTCCTGAGCGATGTAGACCCATCTGCGGTTTATACTTCGTTTCTGCATGTCTGGAATATAGTTGCTTCAATCATCGTACTTCAGATGGTCTTCTAGGCGAGCCCCGCTTCTTTGTGCATGCTGCCATTAGTAAGTTGCGGTTCTGGGGGGACGCCTGCTCTGTGTTCAGTGCTGCCCTTGACTGAGTTCCGGGTGCCAGTATCTGGGTTGCGCTGCAACTGGTTACTATCTGCGGCAGGGTTAACTGACTTTCCCTTTTCTTTCCATCTTCGCTCTCTCTCCCTCTTCCTTGGTAGCGGTCGGGGTGCCGGGTGCATGTAGCCCTCTGCTTCTCAGCACTGCATGCGGTCTTCCCGTCACTTTTCCTTTGCTTGCTTACCAAGGGAGGAAGAGTTTTGGAAGGAAGTTTTGGGAACAAGCTGTTGTTTTAACAAACCTACGCCTTCCTAGTTCGAGAGCAGAATTACATACGAGATATGAGAAAAAAAATTTATACAGCATGTGTGCTAATGTAGTTTGCACAAATTTAATTTTATGTTAATTTTTTTCTGTTCTTGAGAAATAAAATTGGGGGCTAAACGAAAGCAAGTTTACATGTGGGATTGGTATACTGTGGGCTCTGCGGGACAAAGTTAACTAGACTGGTACTCTAACCAGTGTGGTCACACAGTATCCAAAGGCATTCAGTGACAAAAAATAATTTTTATACATCCTACTCTCCGGGGTGCTTTCCTACATGCTAATAGACATGAGGCATGGTAATTAAAACACTCGGGCAAACATTCAGTTTGTATCAAATTCTTGACATCTTGAGGTAGGTTATGTTTGCACCATTTGTGCTTAAAACAATCTTACCATTTGCGGTAGCAAATTGCTAAACATGAGCATTAGGTTACAAATCTTGTAAGCTAAGTTATTTACAATCATGAAATTCATCAAGATTACACTTTAACAAGTGAGATGAACATCAAGTGTACATGATTTTACTCTTTTACATACTAGGATAAAATATTTCCCTTGTATAGCAGGAGTTTAATTATGTGAAAACAGTTTACACAGTGTACAAATTTATCTGCATGTAAGTTAAGAAAGTCTGCGCTGGGTCAGAGGGTTCATGTATGTAAGAGGTAGGTGTGGGCCTCCGTTTACGTTACATGAAGGTGAGCTCAGGCAGGTGAGCATGGTGAGGTTGTGGAATCTTATTGGTGTTCACCTTAATTACAATCACAACGTATTAAGGAGGTTTCACACAAGTGTGAAAAAGCTCTTTTTGTGCGCATCAGGGCGAGAATGATTTCTCGAAATACAAATGCATTCTTACTTACTGCAATATGGACACACTAAACACGTTTTGTACCTGGAAGTTTTGACATCTAGGTTCAAAATCTTTCTTATCTCCAACAAATTACACAAGAAAATATTTAAAATTTTCCCTTTTGTGAATATAGATTAGATAGCAAGAAAATATTTGTGTGTGCTAAGTGCTCTACAAATACATGGACGTGAGTTGACTCTATATACAATTTTAAGGTTATGAACAATTATTACAATAATTTATACGCATGGAGCAGCCCGACTGGCTGGGGGACGAGATTTCAATTTCTCATGGCGGTAGTGTATAGGATTTATAGCTCGCACTGAGTAGACCCATTACTTTGTACGTACTGACGGCGGTACATCGGCTACAGATTTTGACGGTATATCTCTGAATTTAGCAAGATTCTTAATACACAAATCTAACCTAAGCCTAGGGAGTACACTATAAGAAAACAAGTCAACTCACTTTATTCTAGAGATTACTAAGTGTGTCCTTCTAAGGAAAAGTAACTATGTGACTAAATACATCACTATCACTGAACCTAGCCTTACAACATGATGAGGTTATGTTACTCTGTTACACATGGGGTTTACACTGTGGTGAAAAAATTTACGTTAATTGACGTAACACAAAGTTAGTGAGGTACTGACTTCTGCACACAATACACATGAAAATTCAATTTAGTTTGTTAACAGAAAAATTTTTACACTCAGAAATATAGTGATTTTAAGAAGGTTTAGAATTTCCTGGGTGGTGGGTTATGGCATACTCACAGCGAGTTCTTGCCTTATACTCTTACGTAATTTACATGGTTTCTTAAACCAATGGTCACCCTGTCGCACTGTGAAGAATGAAGAGGGTTCCGAAGAAGTTATGTTTACGGGCCTGCTGATGGGCTTCGATTTTGCATTCACACTTCCTAACATCGCTCACGGGATACAATGGCTCTACTTTAAACGTGTCTTACTACTTTTCACAGCAACAACAAAGTTATAACCAAATTTTTCTTTTATTAATGCTTATGGTACGTGAGTACTAAGAGGAATTTGTGGGGAAATGGAAACATCAATTTTCCAGTTTGCTTAAGGGGTTTGAAGCAACTTAATTTTTTCTCCTACAAACAAAACTTTCTTGGCAAGCAAAGTAGGTATCAAGTGCCAAATTTTTGAAAAATTTTAATTTTAGTTACTTTACTTTACCATGTCCATTGATAGAAGGCTGACTACGTTACCTGGACACTTTGTCACTGTGTGGGGGCCTCAGGTCCTACCAATGCGGGTTTCTTTGCGAATTCTCTATCTTGAAAGCAAAAGTTACGAGATTACAATTTTAGTAATAAAAAGTTGAACTCTTGGATGTGGGTGCAGACACTTTTGATGCACTTCCTACTCCTAACAGGCTAGGATTTTACAGGTGAATAAGGTCATCTAGCCGTCCCTACTAATTAAGCTATGAGCTGTCACCGGTTCATATTGTCTTCAGGATTCGGACTTCTCTAACGTGATCACTTCCCTGATTACAATAGCTACGGGGGTTACACTGGGTAAGAGGTGCTAGTTCATTCTGGCCTTTGCCAGTTACTCACTCAGAACTCGCTGATGATGATGGCGACGGGCATGGACCTTTGAAAGCTTCGGAGCTTCATGGGGCGTCCTTGTTTTCGTGGCGCTGCAGTAAGGCCAGCAGGCCAGCGGAATGCTGCAGATGCCCGCCATGGTGCCTTCCTGTAGCGGCTAGGCACGTGGCAGGCATGTGTGCCTGGCATGCAGTGTGGCCACTCGAGGCGTGAGCCTGGCGGCAGCAGACAGCTTGGGGCTGCTGGGCTCATCCTTCTTGACCACAGTGGAAGCACTGTGATTGGCATTGTCTCGCATCTGCTGCCTCAGGGCAGCGGTCAGGTACATTTTAGTGGCAGCAGCATGGGTGATATGCGCAGTACCAATTTATACTAACCACTCCCGTCAATGGAGGGGCTTCACGTTCACTCGCAGGTACCGAATTTGCAGTTAGACTCTTGCACGTTGTGGTCATCATGGTAGCTCTCTCATCCTCTCCTGACCTTTCCAGCGAGCAGATTGGGGCAGTCACCAAGTTGACCGGGGTTTCCACAGATGTTGGCACAGACTACTTTCGGCTTTCTGTCTGCTCCAAGCTTGTCTGGGATTGGGTAGGATGGGTAGGGTAATGTTCCGTGCATCCCAGGTTCCCTATCTTGAGTCAAATCCAACGTCTTGGGGGAGGTGTGGTCGGGACCGAGCCTGGCGGGAGGGAAAACTCCGTGTTTAGGTCAATACCAGGGGAGGGCAGTCCTTCAGCCGCAGTGAAGAAGGCAGATGAGACTCTTACAGCACTGGCTATTGAGCTCTCGAGTGGGTCTCGGCTCTTTACAGCCAGAGGGACAAGCAGAGGGGCGGTGGGGGTTCGCAGCCTAAGCAATGCGCTCATGAAAGGGGTGGAAGAGGACTTTCCCTTCGCGGAACTCATACTCCTGGGAGGACTGTCGCGGACAAGGCAATTTGCAGGATCACATCATGAGGTTCAACCTGAGTGTCAGGGCGAGAGTGAGATGAAAAAGTGGTAAGTGTAGGGTAATGATTCCTAGGAAAATGTTCCCTGGGAGGCGGGCAATAGGACCGAGCAGGGGGGGGGGGGGGGGGTCTTACTCTCCCCTAGTCCGATGTTCTTTCACAGTGGCTGGGTCTACCCACTTTGGGACCAGACTTACAGCTAACTTTTCTGTGGCCCTACTGAGGGGTTGGCTTTTAAGCAGAAACTGGGTCTCCGGGGAATATATGTTCCTGCGATATTGTGCGGGAGGGTACTTCCTTCTTGCATATTGGCTTTGGCATATGCTGGCTTGTTTCTTTCATGTTTGGGTGGATTTAGCCACGTGATGGGTCAGTCTGGGTTCGTGGGGGTTCTTACCATTGCCAGTCCCCGGGACATCTGCGAGTTCATCCTAACAGGAGACAACTGGGGGTGGATAAAGTTGCCTCATTCTCTCTGCGGCGCAGTGCATATAAGATGGCGTGGATTTTCTTATCCCATTCAACCTGGTGGTTGCCCACACTCATGCGTAGGCATTTCTCTAACTCTTGATTACGCCTTTCAATGGGATTGGAGAGAGGGTGATAGGGGGGGGGGGGGTCATCCATACCTCGGTCCCCCAGGTCTTACATGCATCTCGCCAGAGTTGGCTAGTGAATGGGGTCCCTGTTGTCTGTTAGAACAGCCTGGGGAGACCCCCAGAGGGGGATTACCTCTGTGGATCGTTTTTCCACAATTTGTTTGGTGCACTGATTGGGAAGGGGGGACAGCCTCTACCCATCATGAGAAAAGGTTGGTTAGCACGAGCAAGTAGCGGTTTTTCTTAGTACTGCGTGGGTACAGGCCCATTATGTCAGCGGCGACGTATTACCATGCTCTAGTGGAGTATCGGGCTATCTGGGGGTTTCTGATGATGGGATACCCCTTATTCCTGAAACAGACTTCACACCTCGCAACATATCTCCTAAGGTCTAGGTTCATGCCGTCCCATGTATAACGCTTTCTAATGCTGCGAATGGTTTCACGTGTTACGTGGTGTTGGGCATGGGGATGTTGATGAAAATTACTGTCAATATCTTTTCGGAGATTTGGGGGAGCCCAGATGCACCAAGGGGAATTTGGGGGGCTGTTTCTCACCCATACTATAGCTCCTCGTCGACTGTACCGGTGGGGTTTCCTCTGGACTAGTACATTGGTTAGCAGATCTCGCTGTTGTTCCTCCCATATTTGATTCCATGTGAGGGTAGCTTGCCGTAGACAAAGCCTGTGGTCCCTAGTTTGATGTGGAATACGCGGGGGGGGGGGGGGGGGGGAACTGCCGTAGTCCTCACTATTCTTAGTTTCCATTCTGGGGTCAGGGTAACAGGAGAGGGCATCAGGTAAATCGTTCGCCGGACCGGGACAATGTTGCACTGTGAAACTGAACTCACTGGGGAAAAATTTTGCGCATTGGCGGTATGAGCCATGTAGCCATTTTAAAGCCTGGTTATCCATGCGGAGTATGAAGGGGGTTCCTTCTAGTAGATACATGTACTTGCACATAGCCCAGTTTATGGCAAGATGCTCCTGCTCGTTACTGTGGTCGCGGGCCTCTGTGTGATTGAGCTGGGTGCTTGCATAGGAGATGAACAGAGGTTCGCCTCACTCGTCTTCTTGGTAGAGAACGGCACCCAGACCCGTCTGTAATATTAAGCGTTTCCTTCCCATGAGACAATATAGCTGCATGGCATTCCCAAATCTCTCTTTCAACATCTCAAAGGTGTTTTGGGTTTCTGCGGTCCATCACCACGGGTGGTCCTTCCCGAGAAGGAGGTGGAGGGGGGGGGGGCCATCACGTGAGCTATACTGGGTACAAAACCCCTGAGCAAATTGCACAATCCTACAAAAACGGTGAAGTTGCCACTTTGGTTTGGGGAGAGGTGGTGTCCTGGATAGTTTGTATTGATTCGACCTGTGGTAGCATGCCCTCAAGGATAAGAATGTGTCCCAGGTATGCTATATCCTTTGTGCCTAAATGGCTTTTGCTTAATTTACAGGTTAGTCCATGCATTTCTAATCGCTCGAGGACTCTAGTTAGGTGTTGGCGATGTTCCTCCCAACTTCTGGAGTAAATTATAATATCATTGAAATAGGCAAAAAAAAACTTCCCTATATAGCTGGTCAAAACCTCAGCTGACATTAGACATTGAAAAGTAACAGGTGAATTTTTAAGGCAGAAAGGCATGACCCTAAAATGCAAGGTTTCTCCTGTGGGAGTGGTAAAAGCGGTATACTTGCGGCTGTCGGAGTGGACAGATGTTTGCCAGTACTTGGACTGAAGGTCCAGAGTGCTGAATATAGCAGCGTCTCGTATCTCCCGAAGGGTGTTATGGAGGTCTATGCCTATGAATGGTGTAGGGGGGGGAGGGCAATAGGGTGTGTTTTATGATTTAACTTCTTGTAGTTCACACAGAACCATTTTCCTCCATCCTTTTGGGGACTAGCACAATCTGTGAGTTGTAAGCGGAGGACGGCTCAACGATAAAGCGCTGTTTCTTTTCTTCCACTTGGTCCAGGATTTCTCACTGTCGGTATGCGGATACCTAATACAGAGGGCTCTAAATGGGTTGATAATCGAGGGGCCAGATCTCGTGTTGGATACGCCGGGTCTGCGAACAAGTGGGCAGGGCACACTTCCCGAGAACGTCCTTGAGTTGTTGGGCCTGATATCCCGAGAGTTGATGATGAATGTTATCTGGGTCCAATGGGCCGGTTTGCACTTGTGAGGGGGGGGGGGGGAGATTGTATAGTTATTTGTTCGATCTTTCCTAGGTGGAGCTTCCCTTGTCTGCAGTCAATTATGCACTGCTGTTATTTTAGCCAGAATTGTCCGAGGATAACTTCCTCGTTTATATTAGGGACAACTGTAAACCAAGTATCCGGACTTAAATGGCATCTACAGTAGAGGATCTCTATTAAGACCCCTCAAGGTTCCGAGAATCGGGTCGTAATAAAATATTTGAAAATTTTGGGCCAATTTGACCCACCCCTAACCCTTATGCCCCCAAACTTGCAATTCTTGGCATGAAGAATATTCAATTGCCTCTAGCGCATAAAAACCAATTTTTAAATTAAATATAAATATGTATATTTTAATAGCTGGAAGTCTCCTGATTAATTTTATACCCAAGAAAGGCATATCGGACCACCCCTTGTCGTAAGAATGAAGGCCATTGAAAGTGTGTGAAAAGATTAAGACTATAAGTTATTATTAAAGATCTATTACACAGGTCTGGTGGGTCATACATTGCTATGAGGCACGCAGCGATCAAAAAGTTTAGGTGCGTCCCACAATATGTACTTGCGCGACATGCTCTCCCTTTGGTCTGGCCGTGTACGTAGCTGGGCGAGCGCCTAGATCCTCTGAAGCACGGCCAGGCGCGGCGGTTTGCTGCTGAAGCTCGGCCCTAGATCCTCAGGTTGGAAAGCTGTCGGTCGCTACAAGATGTCGGGCACCACTGTTGTCGTTACAGAGCCGGTTCACTTCCTAACAACTGCCCGGCGTTGGGAAAACGTGCTAATACATGCGATTCACGTCAATATGTTGAATTTATACGAAATGTAGGTGGCGTGTTGGCCTCTGCACTTGCACGATGAGGCGCGGCAATGTTTACGGGAATATAAATATTTGGTGCGGTCTCCTTGAATTATTTATCATCCCGAAATTTTCATCAGAAACTTTTGACGTTGCCTCTACATGCACACGGCCTCACTCACCATAATATGGTACCGATAATATAAGAACACATTTTATTTGCACATACTTATCTTTATTCACTTTACATATAAAACTGACTTAAAAAAAAAAAGCATATTACGTAGGCATGGGCGCACATAAACTAAATAATAATTTTAAAAAAAAGGGCATTGAATCAAATTTGAAGTTGTCATACGTACACTGATTAAGAAAATTGTCTGTGTAATGTGCCGCTGTTTTACAGCAAAAGAGGGGGGGATAATGGAAGAGAAAAAAGACATGGAGGGTAAGGTAGAGGCGGCGGCATGTGACTAGGACAAAGAAAAAGAAACCTTACTGACCCGGCCTGCACCTCCACCCCCCCCCCCTTCTGAGGACAATACACCAGTGTCCCCTTCTGACATCAAGTAATTTATTGCTCCACACTGCTTGGGACAACCAATGTCAAAGTCTGTGAGGGTAGAGGCCATTCAGGGTAAAGTGAGCACTTTCGAAAGCCCTGTCATTTGGAATAATAGTCAATAAGTGTGCTTTACTTTAGCCTTAGATGCCAACTTCCGAGTTCGGTGGAATATACTACACACTGTGTTTATTACTTACATGGCAATATTTATGTAAAAAGATTTTAAATGGCTGAAAGGAAAAAGTAACCAGGCCGTTAAAAGTGCTCACTTTAACGTGAACAGCCTATAGCTTGAGAAATGCGCGACCACTAACATCAGTAAGGGCTAGTTTTCCATAGACTGAAAACAGTGGATAATAGAAACTAGTACCGCTATTGGAGAAAAGTCTATAATACAAATCCGTCGGTCGGTGGTGCATAACTGAAACCTCGGTTGGCGAGGGATTACTGTATATTTTTAGACGTGCCTCACATTTTCAACTTTTTCGACCCAAACTTTTCACTGTTCCTCGAGATTTGGTCGTAATAGAGGGGTTTTAATGTATCGATTTTAAGGATGTATCGATTCCATTTTTCCTCGATTATCGATCTCAATGCCGATACCACAATCGATTTTCGATTCCAAAACTCGCGATTCCTTTAGTTACAGACAGTTTACATACGTTAATCATGTACAGGAGGGTATGAAATTTTATTATTTAAACTAGGCCTGCACTAGTAATAGGGCTATTACTAACATAAATAATACAATACTTGAACAACGGGAGCATATTCATATGAAATTGCAAAAAGTTCAAAAAAGGCATATGAGATAATATTGAAAACGTACATATATGTGTATATTTCTTCCACATAGTTTATTCGAAAATATTTCTAAAACTCACTTGCCCTGATATGTGTTCACCAAAATATGAAATTATTAAAATGTTTGCAAGACTGGCACTTATTGAAAAGCAATCAATCGCAGTTAACATTTTTTTACAGCAGTAATTATTTAAAAGGCTCCAATTTTAAAATACAGTATCATTTTGGTAAATTCACAAACAATTTTTCTGGAAATGTAAAGCAGTGTTAAAAAAAGAATATTATTTACACTAATAAATTTTAATGCAAAGGAATTATGAGATAAATACATAAACTAGACGAGCTGTATTCACGTAATATAAATATCATCTGCAATTTTTTTTTAAAGTCTTCTCAGATCAGTTTAGGTCTGTGTTTGTATTAATTTATTGCACACTTTACACTCACATTTGCACTTTTCTCTTTACATAAAATGTCCACATGATAGACATTCTACATTCTTTTACACAGGCTACAGCATCTTTCATAATTTACGAGACTATATATTTTATGAAAAACAGTCCATTTCATGTATAAATTTAGATAGCACACATTCGTTCGACGCACATCCAACAATTAAATAAACAAGTCATAGATTACTCCACACATTCGAGTTGTGAGTGTTCACATCGCACGATTGGATGCGGTTTGTTGTCACTCTCTCTGTATCTATCTCGAAGTACATGTTTTACTACTTGTGTAATCTTTGGAGTATTTGTTTACATTTAGTTACGCAAGAAAACATACTTAATGCATTTATGTGCGTTGTTGCACGTAGAACTATGATTTCCGAGATTTAAAAACGGTCTCGAGACGAAATCGTGAATTTTTTCATCTCTAGAATTTCTCAATATTTCCGAGACACACACGTGTCTAGATTTTTACAATGCCGAAATAAATTTGGGTATATAAAAGTTCCTTTCTTGCGGAGAAAGCTTATTTCGTGAGATATGGCGCATTTGTATTTCGTGTTATTTCGCATTTTAACTTGTACTTCTGCGTTATTTCGTTTTATCATGATTTACCAGAAAATCGTGCCTCTAGTGGTAGGTTATGTATTTGTAGGAGTAGGAATTGAGTTTTAATGTTTCGATTCTTGGTCTTCCGATTCTCGATTATACGATTTTTCAAGAAGCGCGGGTATCGAGGAATCGTGGAATCGAGTTTGACATCCCTAATCGACTCCTAAGTTTGATTTTCCCCAGGGCGCGTAACGTATGGTTAGACTGGGCCATCTGTATGTCCAAAGGTCGGGGTTCGAAGCCCGGACCTTTGGGAAGGCATAAGTAGATCGGTCCGTATAAAATTAACCGTAGTACTAGAGTCAATCAAGGTGGGGACTCGGAGGGCGCTGCTACTTGCCTGGCGGGGAACACCTGACCCGTCGCTGCGGGGTGCCTTGGCTCGAAAGCGTGGATAAGGTTCGGGGAACAGGGTGAAGAGGGGCGTGGGGAGGTACAGGTTTAGGAGGGCGTGGGGGAAGTACAGGTTTAAACGCAGAGCCAAAGGGGTGATAGGGGGGTCGCCAGGTCGTGCCACGTCCTACAGACTGACTGGGGAAATGGGCTGGGCCGTTAACCATGGCAAGCGCCAGCTGCTCCTGTCCCTCGGCGGGGCGCTCATTCTTGGCAATTCCCGCAGTGTCTCACAAACTCTTCAACTGTCTGGGGCTGGGCAGTCACAACTAAGTTTCGCAACGAGGGTAGGAGGGTGCAGGTGATGCTCTTCACGCACTGGGCCTCGCTTTGTTTGGGGTATACCAGTTTATGAAGGCGTTCCTTACGCCGGATAAAAAGCTCGACTTCCTCGTCTGCTTTATGCACTCGAGAATGCTAGTCTGCGATGAGCTTGCTAGGGAGCTCGTCCCCTGAAAAATATGAGTTCAGCTGCAGCTGAGATTGGGACCAGCTCTCCATAAACTCACCTTATCGCTCCCACCAGTGCTTGGCGGGACATGACAGGTGGTGATGGGCACGACTGACCCACTGTTTCTTGGGAATCAGATGCTCACTAAATTCCTTCTCGCACTCTGCGAGGAATTTTGAGGGGTCGGAATATGATTTGCCATTAAAGTCGGGCAATGTGAGTTCGCTGGGAAGTCCCGGAATCACAGGACTGTGCCTAGGTGCGGGATTCTGTGGTCTGTACGCCTGCTCCCAGCGACTGAAGTCATACTGAAAATCCATGACCTGGAGTACGGATTTTCTCATCTATCCAACCTATACAGAGGTGGTGAAACTCTCTATTACATAGGATGCAATGAAAGATTAATCTGCCATGGCCGTCACACACTGGCCATTGGGACGTTTGGGGCTTGTCCTGCCTACACTCAGTACAACGGTACTCCAGCCCGTCAGTGAACCTGGGTGTATCCAGAGGTGGACAAAATGTGCGAACCAGGTTCGTGGGAAATATTTTAAGCCTGGGGAAATCTTTAGTGCTGGGCAGATGCCGATACCTGCCGTTCTTATTCTAAGAACTAAACTGACAGACTAGCACTCAACAAAGATGATAGAGGGAGGGGGGGGGGGTACCCGCTGTGAGAGAAACATTTACAGGAAGTGAGAGAGAGAGTCAGATGCTGTTCCCACCCCACTGTGACAGACGTGACAGGCGCTGTAAGAGCTGGAACCCGGATGTGTTCCGGGGGATAAGAACCCTCCCATGCGGCAGCGTCTAAACCTACAGGACGTCCCACGGAAATTACCATTCCCATGTTAAATGCGGCCCGAGTAGGTTCTAAGTTGTTAGTAGTGGGAGCGTTAAGGATCCTGGAATTTTCTGAACTTTGGTTTTTGTGTATTATTTAACATACTGTACGGTAAGTTTCTTTATTAAATTATGAGTTTAATTTCGATTTGCAGATTTGTTATTAAAACGTATCAGAAACGAATTTGTTCTTCAAGGTAGGAAGATATATATTAATTGATTAAGTTGCTTTGACTTAAAATTAAAAATATATTACTAAAGTATTTTTGAGTGCTGCATTTATTCTCCGATTTTGAAGAATTTATGTGAAATTAATTTACCTATTGTTTTGTATGTTTACTTAAAGCAACAAATAGTACATAGTGTGACATTGACTAACACATATTTTCACCAGCTTTCCAAAATACTTTTGTTTATGAATAAAGTGAACAAATTATAGCATGAGTGAAAATCTATTCATTGCAATTTTTTTACTTTTTTAAAAACAAAGTTAAAACATTAAAATGTACTGTATGTTGACAAATTTCTAAACATGTTTAGGGGGTAAAGGGTGAGTGAGTGAAGATATTTGGCGGCTCTTAACAATGAGGTCTTGAAAGCTGATGAGGGTGATCAAAGTGAATATGGAGCGGCGCCAGAATGAAGGGACAACGGTAAACAAAAGATCCCCAAGAAAACCAGTTGACCAATGGCATCATCCGGCACAATTCCCACTTGCGAAAATTCGGTGATTCGGCCGCGGATTGAACCTGGTTTGCCTTGGTGGGAGGCGAAAGTGCTAAACGCTCAGCAACCGTGGCTTCTTTGGTGGTAACATAAAAAAAAAAAAAAAAAAAAAAAAAAAAAACAAAAAAAAAAAAAAACTAATATCTCATTTCTAAATTACCTAAATTGCAAAGTGTGCATGTGCAACTATTTACTGTAAATTGTAATGTATTATAATGTACATCAATACTGTAAAGGATTTGTTATAAAAATATGTTTTTATATTTTTGGGGAAATTTTGATCTAAATTTTTATGTTCTGGTGAAATATTTCCATGTTAGGAATTTTGTACACCTCAGGGTGTATCCTCCCACCCAATACATACATAGTGAAAAATCCGGTGACAAAACGCGCACTGGATTGTGTTTAATCCAGTTGCATGGCAGCTTGTCACGAGATAGGGGGCGCTACTTGCCCCTGCGGCAATGTCGTCGGCTGCGTGGCCATGTTGACTCGACTCTGAGTCAGACATTGTGTAAGACGGGCGCCACAGGGAGTTTAGAAAAGCGACTCCCCGAAGTTGCGGACGTGCTGCTCTTTACGGAGTGACCCAGGAGGGTGAGGGGGGGGGGGGGAGTCTGGCTTGGTTCTCACTCTCAAGTCTCAGCTACATAAGGTGTTTGGCCCCACGCTGGGCATCAAATATTAACACGTGTTCAACAGTATGAGGTAGGGGGAAGGATGCTGACTACCCTCTCAGCAAATTAGATGGGCCTACCGCGGAAATGAATATTAGCTTTATTATGGGCCCAGCATGCGTGTGGGGGTAAAGATCTGTAGTGGACCACTTAATGGTAGGGTTGCATCAGGACAGAGAGGAATCAAACCCCAGAGTGAGGCAAAAGGATGTAGCTTCCCGCCCAGGAGCTCGATTCTCCTCACTATAAGGATCGCCAATATACGGGATGACAGCTGTCCCAGGGGATGGGATGACAATGAACTTATTCAATTTTTAAGGTGGTGGTGGAAGTTCTGGCGGGCAATATCTTGGCAGGTCGGGTGGGTTGACATGCGGGAAAAAGTCAAGGGATGGGGGTGCTGCACGAGGTCTGGTGTCTGCCTGTGACGGGAGTCGAACCCGTACAATTTTCCCAGATGCTAGCTTCATAGTGCAAAAGGTCAGAAGCTCAGAACCTTCCGGGTGTTTAACTCGTTAGTTGTCATGGATATAGGCCTAGTGATGGTGTCCACTGGGGTGTTCTAGCTACCTGACGTGACCGCTCTAGCTGGTCAACGTAATCTCCGGCTGGATTAGTTATAATCCAGTGAGGTGGCGTGTTCTAGGGGAACTGAAGGCGATATAGGCTAAGGGATAAAGTCAGTGCTCTGTGAACAGGGTTCAACCTTGGCTATGGTACCTATTAAGGAATCAACTCTCTCCGATTTTGCTAGAGTGCTGCGTTCCTTGCATCAAACTTCTATGGTGACACGAAGTGATTATTCTCTATAAAGGATAGAACACGGATTAGTTTTAACTTAGTATTTATTACCTGCAAATACCTTGGAGAGTTGAGGTTAATACAATAATACCAAATGGAGTATTATCTACCTGGCTACGCACTCTGATATTATTAAATTACGAGGATGTAATAAAATATAGGTGAAAGGGAGCCTAGAGAATACAATTAAAAAATCCCACTGTCAAAATCTATGATACGGCTACACAATTCTACAGCATGCTCAAATCTACTGGAAGTTACTCAGGGAGGTAAACTAAGATGCGCCGGCTTGTTACCACTGAGTTACGGGAAGTTGACTGGGGTACGGGGTACCAGGGTCGAAGAGTAGGTTTACCTGACGTATGGAGTAGCCATCTCTCAAGCTGTGGAGAGCTGCAGGTCTTCTGTGGAGTGGATGATGCGCTGTGTTGCAGGTCGCAGAGAGGAGAGAGAGTCCTGGTCGGATTTAGTACGGAAGTAGTTTTCAGACTGAGGAGATGAAGTCTTTCTCAGACTGAAGGTGGGGAGTCTTTGAGGACTGAAAAAGGCTCGTGTACTCTTTGGCTGGTGAGCACGGCGCATCTGCCAGTGCTGGAAGCTGGATTTATATTTATACTAAAAATTCTTATATCAGCAGTTGTTCGGGGGGGGGGGGGGGGGGGGGGTTGTGTAGCGTTCCAACACAGGGGTGTGTTATTGGGGGTGCAGGATCACTGCTCATTTGTTATCGCTCTGCGTGGAGGCGACGACAAATTAAAACTCCTGTCTTCGAGGTGGACTGGTCGTGAGGTCACAAGGCCATGGGGGTGCTGCCATCTGTGGCGTTGCAGGAACTTCTCCTAGGGCTAAGCGATGAGTAGTAGAAATTCATAAATATATATTTATTTTCCCGGGGGTACCTTTTGCATGCATAAATTTGCACGGGCAAAGGAGATTGTAATCACGCACGTAATTTAAAATGAAATATTTGGCTACACAGTCTTGTGGGCTTTCCTTGCGCAAAACTTTCTTTGCAGCTTATACATTTTTCCCCTGAGCATGGGTGGTTCGTAGATGGGGCGAAGTCGCCTGTACAGTGCACATCTAAACAGCGCAGCATATTGGTATGCGTCAATTTGTATCCAAAGGAATACACTCTAGTACAAATTTGCAATCACACACAATAAACAAGTGTAAGCAATCAACAAAAAATATGGCAAACACTGCGCTATCTTTTGCGAGTCGAACAAACTATTCTAGCAAAGCACCAACATTTCATTGTAACAGCAGGATCGACAATCCACCAGCATGCAGCCAGCACCAGCACTGTACCAGCAATCCACCAGTTCATTGTAGTAGGACCTTAATGAAGCATGATGGTTTCTACATTTTTGACATCAAGAATAAAATAACGATGTGCAAGTTCTGTAACATTCGTATAGACTGAGTTGTGAAAAAGTACTTGGCTGTTATAGTTTTTGAGGTTCGTTTGATTAGGTGGAAACAAAGAAGTGAAATGTAATATTAATCGGCACGTGTTTACAGCTTTGTAAAACAGCTTATTGCACAATTTTCCTTAATCGCTGTCCGCAATGAAGTGACACAAATATCATTCATATATCTATGTTTAAGTTTGTTGTGATGCACGACGCTTTTTCAATAATGGAGATTCGACTACTTCCACTCCATCCTTGGTCAGTTCGCTTTGGAGTTGAAAGTTAACATTTTCATTTGCCTTGGCTTAAAGTGAGATTGTACTTTCTGCCATGCAGAATGTTTTAGTTTTATTTGCTGGCCCACCGTAACAACGCTTAGATGCAAGTATTTCTTTTATCTTCAGCTAGATAGTGCTAGAAGGATTATTGCTTTTCTTCCCTTCCAGCCAGCCGGTGACGTCACAGCCATCAGTTATGCATTTGCTACCCCCCACTCTGCAACCACCCCCTCACCTTACGATAACAGCCAATCACCAGCGGGCAGCGGCACGAATTAGTATAAAAGGAGAGACAGCCCGTATCTCTTGGCCAGTCTTTGCTTCTAGCACCTCTCACTCATAATTAACCACATTGCTCAGCCTTGGTTCCCAGCACTAGCTGGTTGGGTTCTGACAACATAACCATTGTTTAAGCGTTACTTACGAATGGGTTTGCTTCCAGTGCTAGCCACTTGAAAAGTAAAAGTTACATTAGTCAGGGACTTTCCCCAAGCTTCGCACATCACATACCCGCTCACCCCTGTAGTACACGGACGTGTCTGCAGGTTGACCTTTAGTGTGTTTTTTAGGAATAATTCTGAACATGCCTAGCTTAATAAACTTAGATTCGTGTAATCCCAGAGCGCAGCATAGTTGTACACGTACCACATGTCTCAAAAATGTCAGAGAAGATCATTCAGCAAAGGGTAACTTCCTTTGAAGCGACCTGCTGACTGTGAACTAGAGGGCTAATTTGCAGCCCCAACCTCACACAGTCAGAATGGCATAGCCTAGCCAGACCCTAAAGGTCAACGGAAAATTTAGTCTTACTCTGGGAATCCATCACCTAACCCATGTAACGGAATTCACTGTATCACCAGATATCGAAGAGGAAGTTATTTTGGGTCAGTCTTGGCTGACAGAACAGTAATGTGTGAATGACCACAGTACGAAAAGACTGTACCTTGGGACAACGAATAATGTGACGGTCCACAGGGAGTTCAGCCCAGAGATAATCATAACGCCACCTGTCAACACCAATTACATACTTTATGAATTGGACCCTGCCCAATTCTCTGAACTACAGAAAATATTGAATAATAACGCAAGTGTCTTTACCTCCCCTGAGTTGTTACATCAGACACGCAGCATCCAGCATGAAAAATTGCCTACTACAGATGTGCCCATAT
Source organism: Dryococelus australis (assembly GCA_029891345.1). Classification (NCBI taxonomy): domain Eukaryota; kingdom Metazoa; phylum Arthropoda; class Insecta; order Phasmatodea; family Phasmatidae; genus Dryococelus; species Dryococelus australis. Next base: position 217,607,640 of record CM056993.1, on the reverse strand, counting down.
ATAATCAACCCTATGAAATGTCGGCCCGTACGCAACAAGATATTTTACGCCAAGTGGCGGAAATAAAGGAACATGGAATTGTGGAACCATCAAATTCCCTGTCTAATGCATCCGTGGTTCTTGTCCCCAAAAAGGACGGGGGCTTGCACTTCTGTGTAAATTATAAAGATCTTAACAATGCGACCCACCCCATCACCCCGCCCTCCATTAACCTCCATAACACTCTTTGGGATATTAGGGAGGCTGTGATCTTCAGTGCGCTGGACTTACAATCTGGGTACTGACAGATAGCCAGCCATCCCGATAGCCGGAAATACCTGACATTCACCACTTCCGAAGGGAAGACCCTTCAGTTCAAGATGATGCCTTTCGGGCTGAAGAATGCGCCTGCAACTTTCCAGCAGCTGATATCAGCGGAAATGTTAACAGGGTATGTTAACACGGTATGTCTGGCAGTGTTGCTTCGCATACCTTGAAGACATTATCGTTTACTCGAGATCCTGGGTAGAACATTGCATGCATTTGCAAGTAGTCAAGCAACTTGAGAAGCATGGGTTGACATGTAAACTCACTAAAAGGCAGGTCGGCAAAAATTCAATAGATTACTTAGGTCAGATAATAATAATAACTGGAAGCCTCTCTTAGCCGCAAAGCCGTACCGGAGTTTTGAGAGGATCTATTAGTTGTGACAATTTTGGGGGTTCAGGGTTGCAGGCTCCTTGGAGGAGGTAATCAGTGACCCCCGTCCTCAGGCCCCGCCTCCCCTTCCACCACTCAAGTACAGTCTCCATTTACGTCAGCTTCCACCTGGCTTCTCTGTTTTTCTGTGTTAGGGGAAAACTCCACTATCATAGCGGATACCTGATCGTATAGCCCAGGCACTCCCCACTGCTAGCAAGAGTTCTTCTTCATCCTGACCTCCGGACTTTCATGAGGAAATCCAGCGGGGAATCGAGGTCAACCCGTGCTCCTCCTTCCTTTTCATCTAGAGTTTTCCACTATTAGGCGAACCTGAAAGTGGTCCCTCCAGTCTGAATTTCTTCACATAGAAATTTAACTTTAGGGCCGCATTGACTGTAAAGAAGTCGACCGGCTGCAGAATTATGTATCAAATATAGCCCCTTGATGGCCCCTCTTCACCAACTGTTAGCCAAGAATGCGCGTTGCGGATGGTCACCCGAACACCAAAACATTTTCCTGACCCTGAAAGAAAGCTTTTCAAACATTACCCAGATACACCGACCAGAACAGGAAAGACGTCTCATTCTTCAGACTGATGAGGAAGGGCAACCACTGGTAATAGAATATGCCAGCACCCGTCTAAATTACACGGAGAAGAAATATCATAGTAACGAACAAAAGTGCCTGGCATTTGTGTGGGCTACCTTGAAAGTGTAGGTATTTCCTGCTCCGGACAGACTCGGATGGTGGGAGATATTCCTAATGGAGTTCAATTTCTCCGTACAACACTGTCCAGGCAAACTCAACATTCTTCCTGATGCCCTTTCATGTCTACCCAGCCTCAAGGATGGACCTAAGGAGGAATGGGAGAAACTGATGGCCCCCCCCACCTAGTTATGGAATCCTGTTGAGACCCTGCACCTACAACAATTGCACCTCACCTGCGAACAGGTTTTGTTGCACCAGCAGCAAGACCCTAGTATTAGGAAATTTCTCAAGGATTTTCCCCAATGATACTGCCTACGGGATAATCTGATATGGTTGTGTGTCAGGCATCCCAAGGCCCATTGGAAGATCAGAGTGCCACGAGCCCTCCAGGCTGAACTGTGCCACCACCACCACCATGACTATCAACCGCAAACCCGGGCACCCCGGTACCTGCGAAATGCTATGGACCTCTGAGATCTTTATGTCGGACAGTATGTCTCAAACTGCGATTCATGCTGCTGGAGCTAGGTTTACCACATACTCTCCATCGCATACATGCCCAGATGACTGACCGAGGCCTGGACACACTTGGCGACCGATATCATGGGCTCCTACCCACATAGCACTCGCGGTAACGAGTACCTACTCGTAGTAACCGACATGCGACATGTTCACCTGCTGGGTGGAGGCTTTTCCCCTCCCCAGTCAGGGGGTGGATAAAGTTACCTCATTCTCTTTGCGGCGCAGTGCAAATAAGATGGCGTGGATCGCTCGAAAATATTGGGGAGCAGACACTTGGACTATGCCTCCTTATCACCTCAAAGACAACCCCACTGATAGACGAAATCAGGAAGTAAAAAAATGCCTCCGTCTGAGTGTGGGCGACAACCACCGGGAGTGGGATAAAGAGATCCGTAGGAGGGAGGACGAAGCCACCCAAGCCATTCTCACCAACTCCTCTTCCAAAGTCCAGGGTACTAGCAGGGGGACTATTCCCATCCTGGAAAGAATTTCCCTGGCCACAGCAGCCAGAGAAAGGCGAGGATAACACAAGAAAATTACATCGCTAGAAAATACCAGCCCTGCCTCGCATTGAGATACGCTCCTTCTTGTTCGGGGAACGAGTCTTGGTCAATAACCAGCCAGCCTGGCCCAAAAGTGGGTGGGACCCTACACCGTAATCCACATATGTGGCAATGTGTACTGATTTGAAGACAGCCCGGGATGGAACAGCAAAGTAACTAGTGGACAAGTAAGGCCTTGTCCCAGCAGGGCCAACGACAACCTGTATCCTCCCAGCCTAATACCCAAAACAGAAACCGAGAAAGAGTCAACCTCAAAACCAGTAAAGGAGTCGAACCGGAAGCCTAAGAGGTTTGAAACTCCCACTGTAGCCTGAGAGAAACTCCCTTCTCTGACCCCAGTTAGAACACCAGTACTACCAGCTTTTAGAGACAGAATATCTGCAAGGACCCTCCCCTCTTCTCCTAGTTCCTACCGGCTTGCGTCGTCTACAAGATGAGGCAGGAGGACTAGCACTGCAGTATCAGAAGTTTCCTGGCAGAGCCCCCTTTATAGAACTCCTTGACAGAGACTCCAACCACCTAGTGTAATTTCTGAGGTTGACAAACCTCGCCAAATCACCAAGGCGGAGGTCATGCGCAAGCCCTCGCCTTTGGTCACAGCTTCATCTGCCATCGTAATCCGTATGGATGCGGCTGATATAGAGACAATGTCATAGGACAGTGCTGCTGTCTCTCTTGTTCTTCCTTCTGCACAGGAGGAGGAGCACTTTGAGGAACTTGAGATGATAATGACGTAGTTCCCGCTGCCACCCAGCTCCGTTCTACCTACGCCATCTCCAGAAGGTGTGGGAATGCTTGAGTGTCAGGAGAATGGTGCATGCACTGTATCACCACTGCCCTCCTCAGCAGAGAAACTGTCGTCGGAGGATGTCAGAGGAAATGCCCAGCTAAGGGCTATTTCTGCAGCTGCAGACCACAAGGCTCCTAGCTACCAACCTCATCAACCAACCCAGGAGACGGCTCAACATACCATGATCGGGCAGGTTGAGGTATACCCCTCACCTCTGCCTCCGATCATCACATTTTCCATCGAAGATGCAACGCCAGCAAGCCGACGCGGTTTCGAAGGGGGAGGAGAAGATGTCTCCTGCATATTCCTCTTGACGGTAAAACCAGCTCCGATACCTGACGGAACCTGGGCCCGAACCGGATCTTGTGGAAATTTTTTAAAATTATCTTGTATTCACAAATTTTGACATGCACTCGAGAATTTCAACGAATTCACAGAGTAACATGATCAAAAAATCATTAAATTTGCATGCTAACATGCGATGGTGGTAGCACTGGGCTACAGAGAGGGCAGAAGATCTACAAGCATGTCTGAACTTGTGAGTGACTCAGTGAAGTTTGGACAATTGCTGGTCATGGAGGTTTTTTTTTAAAATGCCATCAAAAATAAATATTGACGAAAGAGTAAAGCAGTTTTTTTAAGAAGGCATGGATAAATAGGGAGACGTCATGATATGTAGTTTTGGCAATAAAACAGTAGCGTGGGAAAATTCCAGTAGCACCAAGAAACACGTGCGAAGTTACGGCCAAGTTGAAGCTGTCAAGAAAGGAAACTGCAGAAAACTATTTTGGAGGCAATTGAAGGCTACGACAGCACAGGTACAGATATACCTAGTTAGATTAGGTTTTCCTACATGACCAGAATCGAAACCAGTGTTTAAAAAAGTTGATTAAAATAATGTCCTAAAACCATATTGGCACCTAAATAATTAGAACTAAGATACTGTTATATATTAATAATCCTAACAATTTCAACTTTTTTTAGAACAAATTGTTACAATTAATTTTTTGAAGTTTGCCTACTGTATATAATTTACCGTTTTTAAAGTTTTAAGATATAAAGTTTAAAGATTTGAAGCATTATGAGCTGTCTCCTTACCAAAATATTCTAATGTGTGCTTAAATCTATGTTAACCGTTAATGTTCACAAGCTTTGTAAAATCCGTCGACCATGATTTCCTTTGTTCCGTGTGACCATGTAGTCGCCTTTCACTACTCTGCGCTCTTGCCTCTGCAGCGTGGTGCAATGTGCAAGCCTGGCTTGCTACCTCCCCTTACAGGCCTCATGAGAGGGGAAGTGGTTACCTAGCAACCAGCATGGCGACCTAGCATCATCTCTCTCCCCCCCCTCTTGCTGTCTCTCAGCAGCGCACATTTATTCCTCCCCTTACTCACCTTCGAGAAGAGAAGTTGTTGCCTAGCAAAAGAAAAAACAGGTCCTCTCACTTGGCTGCTACCCCTTACGTGCCTGACCTAAGTGATAGTAAAGGGTGCTTGGCGATCGTAGAAATTGTATCAAGACTTTCCGTCACTCAAAATAGTTGCACCTATCATCACTAGTATTTCAAAGCAAATGGTTTTGCCTGAAAATGATATGCAATACATTTTAACAAGGAATTATTATTTGCAAAGATGTTTCCTTTTGTGATTAAAGGTTTTTATTTTACCATAAAGTTTGGTGTCTAATTTTATCTGGCATAAAATCAACGTGATTTTAAAAGAAAACATTAATTTAAATCAATGGATAGCATATTCGCTAATTAAATTATATGCCCAGAAACATATACTTGACCACCCCTTGTCTCCAAAAATTGAATATCGAACAACTTGAATTACCAAGCGTAAAGTTCATTTTCAATAACTTCTTGCATAGAAATCGTAGCATTTATAATAGTTTATTTTAATAGACACGCATCTTTTGAATAAACTGATAAACGTAAGGGCCTATTAGACACATTTTGCCGTCTAATAATGGGTAAGCACCAAGCTTGAGTGCAGCATAACTCGCAACAGGGAAAATCAGAGGACGTGGTTTTGAAAAATTAATTATTAAAAGACTATGAATAAATAAATTTTTATTGCCTTATTTATTCTTTACTGCCACAAAATTACAACTTTTTTTTGCAATGAGATGTAATTAATTACTTTAAAAGACAGATTTTGCCATGTGCGAAGTGTTGCCAACATGAGCCGGCGCACCTGCCATGAACACACTGCCCGATCGATAATTTCTCCATGTGCTCTCACTAATTGAATGTGTGCGTGGGACATTCAAAATTTGTCTTGCATTCAGTCTCATATTATTTTCATTTACAGAGGGTTTGAAAGTTTTACGTCAGCTTGTATTTGGTGTCAGATTACAATCAATTAAATACATTATTTTGAGATGATATATTCCTTATGTGTTTAAACGAGTTGAGGTCAAATGTTTTAAAATGTATTATTAACAGTAATACTTAAAAAACAAAAAAATCCTATTTTTTTGTTTTTATTAGCTAAACTTTATTCACAGATAATGTACAGCTCTCATTATACTCAAAATGAAGTATACTTAATATAAGCATATATCCATCTGGAAGAATGTAGCTTTCTAACAATGAAAGAATTAAAACAATCTGCCATGCAGTTTTGGTAGAGCATTTTTGGAAAGCAGTTAAGTAGCTCATTTTTCTCAGACTTGGATTACAAATTTTAAAATTTATCAAGGACTTTTTTTCCTTTTTGAATTGAACATAGCCTATGACCATCTGGAAGAATGTAGCTTTCTAATAATGAAAGAATTATGTGGATAGGCTGTGTAGTTTCCGAGATTACTTGAGACATATAAACAAACTCACATTTCACATAACCTCTTTATTATATTAATATTGATGTTTGTAGTGATTTTACTTTTCCAAGGACTGACTTACAAATTTGATTATGAAGTGGATATATAATATAATTTTATTTTGGTTGTACAATGGCACAAGAGGCCCTACAAGATCCAGAATCAATACATAGTACTATAAAAGGAAATTCCTGGTTCACATCTGTCTGTATGACTGCGCTAATCTTGAGAACTACTGACTGGATTTGGATGCGGTTTTTACTATTATGATCAGCATTTATTGAGGAAGGTTCATGTGTATTAAATTTGGCATAGCACTTAAAGGAGTTGAGCATTACCAGTATTAGTGAATCACGTCAGGAAAAATACGCTATTTTTCTGCTTTCTAAGCATGCTCTACCAAAACTGCAGGGCCGATTGTTATAGTTCTTTCATTGTTAGCAAGATACATTCTTCCATATAGCTACAGACATATATCAAGTGGGGCCACACTGGACCAGTGGGTAGAGCTATCCCAAGTGGGGCCGCAGTGGCACAGTGGATAGAAATATATCAAGTGGGGTCAGAGAGGCCCAGTGGCTAGAGCGATCCCGAGTGGGGCCGCAGCGGTTCAGTGGAAAGAAATAAATCAAGTGGGGCCGCAGTGGCCCAGTGGCTAGAGCAATTCCAATTTTCAAAATAAATCAATGCCCAAAGAAGCGGGCTAGGGTACAGCTAGTTTAGTATAAAATTACCAGCAAAACCAAGCCTCCAAGGAGCCGGAACGATCATTACAGTCTACACTGTCCGTCTTCCATCGAAAGTTCACCAGCCAGCCTGGAAATGGATGTCCTTGCACAACAAAAGTATCTTGGAGAACTGCATCAGACTGTGACCAGAGTCCCAAGCACCTGCATCTAACTTCCGGCACCCAGAAGACTTTAACTATGAGCTCCGTCAGCGCATCCAGAGCCTTCGTCTCGACGAGCCACTCCAGTATCATCGGCTCCAGCCAGCTACCTCAGCAAAGCCCCTGCTACGATGAATGCCGCAGCAGTCATCACCATTGGGGACCAGCCTTCCCCAAGGGAGGTACACACCAGTGCTGCCAGTGACCGCGAGGCCGCTTTGCTTCAGCTGGTACCTGCAGCTGCAATCACCCCAGAACGCGCGGCTACTCTAGCCACCACGTCTATGCTCAACGCAAAAGTAGCAGCCTTCGCTGTTCAAGGCAGACGCCGCCCAGTGCCACGGCCGACTCCCAGTCCCAACACCCCGAACAAGTGGAAGACATCACAGTGGCCCACACCTCAGTTAACCCTCAGGTCACTCTAACCCAGTGTACTCTGCTCTGATTTCTACTTCCAGGTCAACTGTGCCACCCCATGCTGAGGCAGTCCCTAATGTCAACCGTCACGGACGTGAGGAGGACTTAGCCATAGATCAACCTGTGGGTCAGCCTACTCTGATGTCTGCACTCTCCTGCCAGTGGAGAACGTCAGCTGGGGAAGCAGTCACCAGTCAGATGACAACTGGAGGGACCCTTCACAAGCAGCCGATGGTCAACAAAGTTGACAGGCCAGAGTCACCTATCTATACCACAAATCTGAACCCAGCACCTCACGTGACAACAGAGGGCCTATGACGGCAATAGAAACTCCACGTAACGAGATGGCCACTCCAGGATGCCCAAGTTTCAGCATCGAGTCCAGCCTGCTTTAGGTGGCCAAACCCGTCCTATGTACCTCCAAGGAAACAGGGGCACTCAGCACAAACAATCAGCATGCCGCAACAGTGAGTGTTACTGTTAGTGCAACAAGCTATTTAAATTTTTAAATAACCACCAGATGCTATAATCAGTGAATAGTTGGCCATACACGTTGTGCATCTACAACCATAGTGTAGTTAGTAATCACAGATATTTTCTGAACGTTGCTTAGCAAATTACTCTGTCAAGATACTGTCCCAGGTGAAGGCCTTGTTTGTAGCAATCGCTACACCTGCATTCCTTGATTACATAACTTACTTTATGAATGCCTTGTAAATAACTACACAAACTCAATAACACCACGTGAATTGTACAGCACCTACGTGAACAATAGTGACAAAAAGATGCCATATGTGTGAAATCATCAAGACACAGAGTGTAAATATTGTGTACATTCAGACAAGAGAGAGAGAAATGAAACAGTAGGTCTGTTTATTTTATAGACTTTAACGCTTGAAACACGTCTTAGTTTATATACAGACATATGTGAAAACCTGCAAATAGTCTTGCATTGTGTAGGATCAAGCATTTTATATAAACAGAATCTTTTTTAAAGTTAATGTCAATGTTAATATTGTTTGTTTTGCTTGACACGTGCCGCTTATATAATTAATCTACTACGATTACGACTCATCGCATGAGTACCTACTTCCACCACTACAGACATGGGTGACATGTTGCATACCCTACAGGTAACAGGAACTTATGAGCGAATTCTCACGATGCCCCTCCCCCCCTCCCATTCCCTCAGAGCCAACAAGCTGCCCAGACCTCGGGCAAGGCCGAGCGCTACCGACGAGGCATGAGGCAGAAACGCTGATTAGAGTCTTCCCACACCAACCAGGGCAGAAGGACGTCACGCCCTTCCTGCAGCCCGCACCGGCAGCCTACAAGCTTCCACTACATAAGTCAGGACACTGCCGGGCACGAGCAGTCATTCTTGTTTCATCTCTCACGACATCCCACAGCACTACTAGTGCTGGGACCTCCAGAGAACTTCAAAGCTTTCAGTACGCCCCCTGCGGCTACTTCACCGTCCACGATCAGTCAACTGGTCAACCAGCGAACACGCTAACCAACACATTTACAATTCACTTTGTCTCCTCAAGACGTCTTTATTAACCCAGTTTAGAAGTAGCATATATTTTCTCGTTTAGCTAATTCTTTCCCGTTCTCCATTAGAACCAGGTTGCCTACATCTGGCCAGCGTAAAAACATTCAGCACTCAATTGCCTGATAGGAGGTAGCACGCATCGCATGTTTATTGAGACTTCAATAAACATACTTTTGTTTCCTACCTTTCAGCCTTTATTTCCTTTATTTCTTAGAGTATCTATCTGTTTGCCTGCTAAATACAGGTTGCTATTTACACCCTCGACCAGAACCAGGTAAATTATAATAACCAAATTAACTTCAACTACGGGCGCCCTTCAGGGGTCCGTAATATTTTCTTACACACCCATTAAATGACCATCTGTTGCTTTCCAACTGCCACAGCACTAGCTGAGTGCCGACGGAGAGGAACAGATGGCCACAACCACAAGCAACACATTCACCCAGGGAGGTGCGACAGTCGAGTTATTGCCTTATCCCACAGCATTGTTAGTACTGGGATATATCGTAACTTGAGACCTGCCGCTCATTCCTGTGTGGATGCACATCCAGTAGCTGCACTGGTGAACCAAACAGCTCCCCGTCTCTGATCAGCCCCCATTGCATGGGGGATCAGTGGAGACTTTACAGAGCCTGGTCAGCAAGCCAAAACCGGACTGATACTGTAAATTGTGTTTAGTTTCTTCATGTCAGGGTGTACCTAGTATAATGTGAGCAGAGACTCGATGCCTTACAGCCATAGGCACTGCCGAAAACATAGGGAATGAAACGCAATGTTCCTTGCCGCCCGACAGTTGAGTACTCTCGCACCTCCCATGAAGGAAAGGTCTGCGGAATGGGATCACGCCGCCGAACTCAGCCAGCAAGCAGTCGAGCCTGCTTCGGTTGTAATCCTGAACAGCATCTCCAGCACCAACCAGGACGACGGTGTACGGCAATCGCCAACACCCCTCGCCTAATATAGTCTATCTAGATTAAACCATCCTGCTTTTAGTCTAGTGGACAAAATCCTCGACCATTGTGCCTGTTAGCCTAACTGGGCACGCGTCAAGAGATTTCTGGCACCCAACGTGGGGCATCAGACGAATAGCTGTGCGCAGCAAACTGCACAAACTAGACCAACCATACCCCAAGAACTAAGGTTCAAAACAATCAAACAGACTTTGAGGAGTCCTCAAAACACCCTGTGGTTCTTTTAACCACTACCATGGCAGATGCCGTAGTCAATGCTGCCACCGGCAAAAACCTCAACAACGAACACGACTTATCCGATGTACAGTGTAGCCATGCCGACTGTCCAGGCCATGTCACACTAACGATTGAATGCATCTACTGCACTAAACTTTTTCATTATGTCTGCATAGGATGGCCTGAAGAGGTCCAGGATACAGAAGGATTAGAGTACCGCTGTACCGCTTGCTGTCAACAACGCACGAGTTTCTGCTATTAAATTACATGTCCCAGCTGAGGCATAAACCGCATCAGATGCACAACGTGGAGTGAACCCTATCACCACCTATGTATAGGGTGGCCCAACGAATGCGTCTCTATGCCCAGGATGGACTACCAGTGCAAGAGATGCCGAAGAAAGCACATCTCCCACTCCTGCAGATCCAAACCATCAACAAAACCAGAAACGGCACCTGACTACCAGTATCTGGCAGATACGACGACATCCAAATTACTGACTTTGCAGGTCGCGCACACAAAGATCCAGTAGCATTCACGCAGAAATGTGAAAAAGAATTCAAAGAAACGGACCTGCCATCGAAACAATGGGTCCACTGAGCCCAACTGCATTTGAAGAGCCTCGCGTTCACATGGTGGGAAAGATACGGAGAATTCTTAACGGACTGGAAGCAGTTCAGTAACCGGATAGTGGTGGGAGGAGGTGTTGGCTAGACTAATGACGCAGTTTTACAGCCAGACCCAGGACATGGATGAAGAGGCCGTATTGTTTATACGAAACAAGGTACGGATTTACCACTGCCTTTTCCCAGCAGAGAAAGACAAAGAAATTTGTGTACGCTTCATAGTTCGAATGCTATTACCGATGCTGCGTAATTTACTACAAGCCCCAAAGCCGCAGTCAATAGGAGAGCTGATAGAACACGCATGGGAAAGAGAGAGCAATTACGCAGAGCAAGCCGAAGTAGACCGTAGGCAGGCAGACAAGGAGAAGGAGGGAAGTACACTGACAGGCAACACGCCTACCCCTACGCCACCTGAAACCCCGACCGTAACTTCCCCTCCCCACCTAACAGATATCGGCAAAGTGTCTGGATTGCGCCAGTGAATCCGGAACCAGAACAAGGGGGAGAAGAGCCCTCAGTCTAGCTTCAATATTTAACAAAAAGGTTTGATTCCCCTGGAATCCCCCGTGCAGAGGTCCGCCTTAATAAAGAAAACACAGTGGCAGTGCTAGACTTGGCCGCCATGGGAAATTTTATAAGGAGCCACCTACTTAACGCCAACGAGACCAACTGACCCCCACTAAAAGTAAGGTCAGGCTTGCATAACCGGATCACTTCCTTCAGGTCGAAGGAGGCATAAAGTTATCTATCGGGATATACAATAAGACATCTCACGTTAATTTTATAGCCCATATCTGGGAATGTACGATTTTGGGGCAACCATGGCTACTTCAACAGCACTGCATCCTCGACTATGGCCAATGTCACTTTCAACTGGTAAGAGACAGAGGAACCCTCATTAACTGGGAAGGCAGCCAGCCAAATACTGCCCCTCCCCGTACCCCGATCCGCCTCTAACAGTTGCTGATAGAAACTAATAAGCCTGCCCTAAATCACCAGACTAGAAGTCAGGCCCGAAGAATCAGTCAACGTCATGCTCGGCCTCAGTCCAAAGATGCCCCAGACCAAGAGCTTTCAAGGCCTCCGACTTCCAAACGAGGCCCTGCACCATCAATGGTAGCTCCCAAAGTCGAGCCAAGAAAACGAGGAGGCCCGAACCCTGGAACCCGACAGGGAGCCATCGTTTCTCACCCGGGAGAATAGAGATGCAACCACGCCGAGGAGTAGTATACATTAGATACCTGCCCTCGATGCTGACCAGCTATGGCCACAGAGTCATTGTCAGACCTGACCGGGACATCCTTAGCTGAACCAAAATGTCTTGGTGAAGTCCCAGAAATAGGGAAGACAGCCGAACACCCCTCTGGTCAAGTCAGATTAGCAGAAAGATCCGAACCGCCAATGGTGAAGGAGATGGAAGCAATCCGAGAATTCCCAAAGCCGGTTTCTGACCCAGAGAAGCTACAGTACCCTCCACTGGGCCGCCAACAGGCGAGCATGATGTGGACCCAGAACGAGCACCTACCACTCCACTTGGTACGACTCCAAAGCCAGAGAACAAGCTCATTCTTACTTCGATGAAGTCTACCTCTGGCTGTGAAGATGAAGTACAAGATGCCACTAGACCATCGGAACCCGGGACGTCGAGCTCCGACAAGAGTGTTCCGCCAAAACCACCTGCCATGCAGGAAGACCCGCCATCTGGGACGTTGAGATCAGAAAAGAGTGCTCTGCCCCAACACCCTGCCACGCAGGAAGAACCGCCCATCGAGACGTCGAGCTGCCATGCCGACAGTGCTCTGCCTCAAGAACCTGCGATGCAGGAACTCCTGCAAACCTGGACGTCGAGCTTGGACAAGAGTGCTCCGTCCCAACCCCCTGTCACACAGGAATCTCTGTTACCTGGGGCGTCGAGCTGCAACAGATGTGCTCCGTCCCCAGGTCCTGCAATGCAGGAATACCCTCAGACCCGGACGTCGAACTGCCAAATTGGAAGTGCTCCATCCCACCATCTTGCTACGCGAGAAGCCACTTTCATCGAGAACGCAGATGCCACCCACTATCCTCAACAGGCACATCACCCTCAATGGAGGTCGAAGTGAATCTCCCTTCCACTGCCTCGCCCCAGGACAGGACCACCAAGACCATCAATGCTGCTCACGACCTGGTACCACGACGAGTTGTGCTGCCCGCAGTCGGGGTTGAGATCTTTCTCCCTTGCACTGCACCGTCAAGAGAATCATCCTGCCCTACGGGTAGGAACCCATGCAGTCGGGGTGGAGGGCTTGACACTCCCCTGCACTGCCTCAACGACCCTTGAACAAGTGCCCTCACAATCTGTTGTGGAAGAAGCAGATGCTACAACGCCCCAAGCTGCTCCACGATGCCTGATGCCCCAGTGTACCGCCAAGGCCGCTCATTCACCTGGCCAATCCCGGGAATCGCCATGAAGACCCACATCAAGGTACATGTGGCCGTACCCTCTACATGCTGCCCTTCACCCGAGGGAGAGATCCGCAAGAAATAAGGAAGAAGATCGCAAGTAAGTGCGCAGTTGTTGCAGATGGTGCAGTAGCCGTTAACCGCTACTTAGTGTGTGTGACCAAGGACTCGTTATGTACCTGTCACGTGCGCTACTTTTAATTTAGTTGCAAACAAAGGACAGTGACTTAAGCAGAACTGTTACATTAAGGATAAATTAAAACTATCCCGTAAAAGTACCTACCCCCATGTCAACAAGAGGGGGAGGAAGTGTAAGGAACCAAAGAGGTAAATGTATCCTAATTAGTCACTTGACTAGGTGCTAATAAACTTTTAATTACAGCCGTTAAATGCTGTATGTCAAACAAACTTTTTACCGCAGTGGAATATAGACATTTGACACCTCAAGGTTCCGTAATTGTCAGAGGCCAACAGCCCATTAAAATAGGTAGCATCGCTAAAAGACGCTTACCACAGCATCAGTGATAAGTTGAAGATAGAGACTTCGACATAATGACATTTTCAGCTTTTTCTATCTTTATAATTCTTCAACATGTAAACCTGACTTGATGTGTAGGTAAACCTCTAAATGTTACTATACGATTTTACAGTGTACTTGTGAAGGTCATCTACATGAAGAATGCCGTCGTGTAGGAGTGTATTTTCCGCACCTGTTAACGTTGACATTTTTTGGGATCTTACATGAACACTTTCAACAAAGATACACAGTGAACACATTAGCTGTTAGACCTATATGATAAAATGGATTCCCGCAAGGGATAGCTAGGTTAGTTTTTTTCTGTCCGCATTTAAATCTGACTTGATGTGTAGGTAAACAAGTATATATAACTATATGTTTTAAAAGGTACTTATGTGAAGAAAATGTACCAAGAAGCATTCTTTTAAATGTGCTTAAATATTCAAATCTTAAATTACTCATGTGTTTTTAAAGTGTATATGTTTGCAATATCTGTGCACCAACTAAGTAATTAACCAAAGACCCTAAGCCTTAGAGCTCTCAGAACCAGGTGCCAGATATTTTAACTTCCATTTTAATCCAGTGTTTATGTCTGTATTAAGTGACCAATGTGCGCACAATTTGTTGCGTTATTCATGCATGTAGTGTACTTGCTTTGTATTAGTTTAGCCAGTCAACCCAGGTATTGAAGGGCCACCTAGCACCCTGTCACACACAACTATTTAGATTGCTGACAGACACAAAGGTTCCCTGGACAGATTTCCCTTTTCTTTCTTAAATCACTGCAGCAAGCTCCAGGATAGTAGTGATGTTTCCCCGCCTTCTGCGAATAAGGCTTGTACATATTATTACTTTTATTCCCCTCATTTTGTTGCGCCATTGTTTTAAATAATTTTTCTTTCAGGTTTTTATATATGATTCCCTTTGTAGTACCCACAAGCGATATGCTGGATTTTGTCAATGACACACGTAAAACTGTAGGCTCGTGGGACACCAGACACACGCGGCTTCCTAACCCAGCAATCTCTGCTACACAGGGGGAATACACATTTTGCCGCATCAGCAAAGCTGTATCACCAGGGCAAGGGAGGGAGGGAGGGAGGGAGGGAGGGAGGGAGGGAGGGAGGAGGAGGGAGGGAGGGGGAGAGGGAGAGAGAGAGAGGGGGGGGGAGGGAGAGAACCCCCAAGGTCGTTGGCCGGCTGCCACCACTCCTCATGTCACACGTTTCGCTTCGTCGGCCGAGTGACCGGAGCGCACAGAACACGCGCCGCTACAGCAGTCAAGCCACCAAAACTTAAGGGTCCCGCCTACCTGACTGGAAATTTTTACCCCATGCTATCTGCCTCACCACAAATACCGACATCTACGCAGACCTTCTAGACCTTCCAGGGAGAGGGCCTACGCCTTTCTCCACCACCTGTTCCACGATGAGTCTTTATCGCAACTGATGGTGGGCGAATTAACGCGTGCCGCTTAACCTAATAAATAACGATTACGACTCATCGCTAAATGTTCCTACTTTCATCACTGCTGAAGGAGAGAATTTTACACATGAATTCTTGGCCGCCCATGCTACAAGACCACAGGAACTTATGAGCGGATTCTCTTCCCCTGAAGGTTGTGCAACCCTGCGACCCACAACACACCTCCCCTTTCCCAAGCTGAGAGCCAACACACCACATTCCACCAAGCAAGGCTGAGCGCCGCCGACGAGGCATGAAGCATTAACGCTGACCAGCCAGGATGCTCACCCTCCCCCCAGATAGCGCCGGCAGCCTACAAGTTTCTCATATATAAGACTGGACGCTGCCGGGCTCGGGCAGTTCATTCTTTGCAAACTCTCTCGTGACATCCCAGAGCACTTATTCCGTGCTCGGACCTCCGGGAACTTCGGAAGCTACGAGTATGCCCCCAGTGGCTACTTACCATGCGTTGATATCCATAGAACATGTACGCATATACTAAACTTCACTTTGTCTCCTCCAGACACCCTTTCCTTAGCCAGTTTAACTTTAAATACTGTTGCATTAGTCTAGAACCAGTTACTCCCCTTTTTACTAGAACCAGGTCGCCTACACCTGGAACTGCAGTTACCTTCAACTGTCCACGGTCTGATAGGAGGTAGCACAATTCACGTGTTTATTGTATCGCCAATTAACACCCATTGTTCACTACCCTTCTGCTTTTCATTTACAGGGTACTTTGTGAGACGGTCAGGAACAGAATATGACGTGCACTGCCAACAGGAACCCAGACTACTGCCATCCACATTACACACCTACCTGTTCCTTCCCAACCCTCGAGCACTTAGTCAGTGCTGGTGGGGAGAAACAGCAATGCCCTGACCACTAGGAAAAACTTTCGTGCAGGGAGGGGCTACAAGCTCAGGTTATCTCTCACTTTGAGCACTAAGTTAGTGCTGAAGTGACCTTAACCTGGAGGTTGCCGCCCAACCTGATGTGAACGCACAACCAGTAGAGGCTTGGTGGCCCACACGGCTACACGCCCTGATCAGCCCGCATGCGCGGGGGATCAGTGGGGACTCCTATCGAGCTCATGCTGGCAAGTCTCTATTGGGCTACACTTTAATTACCATTCCTGTTTAAGTGGACTGAGTAGGCTGTGAGACAGGTGTGCCCTACTCCTTAAAAGGTGAGGAGTGGCAAGAGGCGTAGACAGCAATACCTGGCTCACACTGCTATCAAACAGTGGATAGTATTACCTCATCCTATGCAGGACAGGCAGACCGAACGGGACCACGCCGGCCAATTAAGACGACAAGCAGTAGTGCCTGCTTCGGTAACGGTAATTGTCTTCCCACCGTGCAATCGCATTCACCCTTCGTGCCACCCGGTGGTAAGAGGGTTGCTAAACTGGGCAGAGACCAGATACGGCTAGGCAAACCCCAACTTCTGGAGCCGTGAAGCCAGCTACTGGAATCGCCGCTTCGGAGTCAACTAATCAAGCCGCTAGTAGGTGAGACCCTCTTCAACCGCAACACCCACCACGCCTGAACAAGTAAGCCATCGCAACACCCCTTGCCTCATACCATAGAACCTGAGTAAACCACCCTGCTTTTGGTCTAGCAGAAAAATCCTCAACATACGTGTCAGTCAGACTTAACCGGCACACGTCACAATTTATAAAATAATCACTTGCAATTGATGCGTAGAATAATTTTTCAACCAGCAATCAGAGGACTATAGAAATGAATGAAAAAGGTTGCGAGAAGAAATTGTTATTGTTGTAAATAACTTCAGATTACTTTCAAGGGTAGTGTGTCTTGCCTTGCTCTCTCTCTTATTAATATATGGATTAAGTGGTGACATACGACAATGAAACATCTCTGCCACAAAACACTAGTTTGCCAACTGTTAGGAGGGGGCCGAGTCTGGAAGTGCACATTCCACTATTTCCCCTTAGCATGTTTTAACTACACCAGTTGTGTTGCCTGCTGTGCGACACTAGGAGACTAGAGTAGAGCCAACTGACATTTCCGCAAAGGCAGCCACAGCAGAGCATTAGCTGACATGAACTGACCGAGTGCGGTTCTTATGTGGACACTTGTTTTTATTAATTGCTTAATGATCATAATTGTATGATTACCCAAGGGTCATTACTATTCTGCGCGCAGCCTCTATTTGTTCTATTTGTTTTTGCTTTTCTTTTCCACAGCCACGCTGTGCTTTCTGTTAATAAACTAACCGTTAAAGTTCATTATTTAAGACTGCATGCTTTAATGAAAAGAGGACCACTGCACACTGCTCAGTTTCCCATGCAAGTCCAAACACTGACAAAATTAATAAAGCAATTGGAAAAAATAAAAAAATAAAAAATAAACCCACCCCCCACACGGCAGCATCCTGGCACTCATGTAACCCTATCCTTTGAAAGGGGAAGAGAGAAGGAACGCAGAGTCCATGCAATAGAGAGAGACAGAGGATGTCTACTTCCCCCGAAGCTAAGAAACAACATAAAAGAGTGTCACCACCGCACCTGCTCCCAGCCATCGACCTTCCAGTCAGCTGATTCTTCGCACGCAAGGTCAAGTTCATTCATAACAGAAGTGGTGCACAGAGCAGAGAATGCACAGAATACTAGAAGCTATAGAGGCACAATTGTGAGAGAAAATAATTGCTGTTGATAAGACAGTTCAACATTCTCTCACGGGAATTTCTTTCTCCACCCAAGTCATCCCGTGAGATGCCATTAGTTGAGAGGAAGACAGATTACTCCGGCGAGGACACTCCCACATCCTGCTCAGGAGGAATTTGGTCCTCAAGGATAAGCTCTAATCTCATCCTGTTAAGACGGGGCTAGTCGAGAGGGAGACCAATTGCTGTTGTAAGGATAATCCCACGTACTTCAAAAGGAACTTTTCTCTTCTCCCTCAAGGATGAGCTTTCATCGCAGCAGAGGGGCAAATTGATGCATGATGCGTTAGCTACAATGGCAATTAGATGACTTCAGTTTATCAGCATAGCCTGCAGCTCATCTGATTTCTATGAAGTATGCATTACCGTTGGCCATGTGGTGTCAGAAGATTGTACTGTCTGCACAGCAAGAATGGACATTCCAGTAAGCAACTTTTATTATCTACCAGTCCACTGAAGCTAAGTACCTCAAGGCAACAAGTAGTACTAGTCACCACTAGACCGCACCACTAGTATTTTTCGATGTTTGTCTTTCATTTTCCCAGCCGATTGGTGACATCAATCCAGAGAACTATGCTTTTCGCCTTCCCCTGTTCAGCAACCCCCCCTCACCATCTTAAAACACCAGCCAATTAGCGCAATGGCAGCTGCCCAGCAGAGTATAAATACGGAGTCAGAATTCGACTCAAGACCAGTCTTCATTTTCCCACCATGGTAGCCGCAGGGCATCTGACCAGCTTACTGACGACATGCCTGATAGTCTTCACCACGTTAGCCGCCGAAGTACTCGCCAGCTACATTCCTCGCAAAACCTTCCTTCTTTCACCGCACCTTTGTGCCAGAAGGGAAACCTCTCCTTAAGCTCCATTGTTGGAACTTATCCTGTCACGCCCTGCTTAGTCATCCAAGCACCGTGCCACTCGTCGTCCATCCACACTAGACACTGCGACCCCTTCTGGGCAACAATGCAATAAGTAGTCAGTAATAGTTTCAGTTGTTGTCACAGCACTGTACTACCCCAACCCTCGCTAGCCTAGAAACAGTCTTGTCTACTCATACTGCATAGTTCAGCTACCCGTCAAACTCTTGACAAACGCAGGGTGGAGTATATCACCACCTTTTTATTTCCAGTAACACAGACTAAACATTGGCTGAAACCGATACTTGAGTACCATGTTCCTGTAGACATTGCACCTTTCCTAGTTCACCTCACCCTTGAGTGAAATGCAGGTGATCCCGGTAACCATACTCAATTGAGCCAATACATGCCTTGCTTACCCACAAGCATTAGCTGGCCCAGCCTTTATACATACTCCGGTAGGTAGAACGGCGGAGCCTTACAGGGAGACAGTTTTCACACCAGCTTGTCAGTTTGGTGCTCGTTCATTCCACTGCACCTTTGTGCGGGAGGGGACGTTCCCTAGACTGGGAAGATGCGGCTGAAACCTACACCCACGTATTGGGACTGCAGACAGTGAGGCGTAATTCTCTCTACTCATCGCGCCTTAGCACCGCGCACCGAGATTGGGTACCCGCTCCTCGGCAGCCACTTACGTGGCTCTTCACCATAGAGAAACACAAACCCTGCTTTTCACCTCATAGACGTGAGGGTGCGAGAGACTCCAGGCACCTTTCTCCAGATGCAGTGGTCTGAAGGAGACTGTGAAAGAGGTGTTAATTTCCTCTGGGCATTTGCAAGAGCTGACTTCTGCCATTGTTGCCGCAATAGGACAGCTCAGTCCTAGGGATCAAGCTCAGCTCTGCGATGCCTGCTCGTACCAGTGACACTGGAAGTATGACAAGATTTATTCCAGCCACTAATATGCCTGAGTCAAGAAATTCACCTGTGGCTCATGGAATACTTCAGTCAACCGGAACAGCATCCAGCACCCTCCATCACCTATCTCATGCCTGTTGCTCTCTCCCCACCGACACGAACCACACCCAACAACCAGCGAACTTAAACCTCAGGAACATCCACACGCACAGCCGTTCAGCCAGAAATACATCCCAGCACCAGCAATCTAAGTCACTTAGGTATACAGCCCAAGACTCAAGAGCCCTTACAAGAGCCTTAAACACAAGATTATTATGGCAGAACCAGTCTTCATGCCCTGTCATAAAACTACCCGGCCGGTACTATACACTGGGAAAGCACCAGCCCCACGTAGAGATTAACTGTATACATGAACCCTCCAGATTAAGGGCGTGCCTGACTTAGCACACGACAAAATACTCCCCACTTCCGCTTGATGTAGTATTTGCCTAATTGACTGGGTGTCATGCATCAATATTTTATTGATCCAAATCCCATTTACAAAAAAATCATAGATCATCAGATACATAGTCTGAAATTGTGCGATTCCTTCACATTGTTACCAAACTATTAGTGGAAGAAATGCGTAGGAGGAAGAATGTGGGATGCTATCTCAATGTAGCTAATCTAAAAGTGCAGGAAACCGAAAAGAAAAACAAAAATATATAATAGAAACGAAAAACTGTTGTGAGATGTAAACAATACCACTGATAACAACAGTTGTCAATTTTCTGTGCTGTTTTGCAGTCGCATAGTGTTGAAAAACTATCATGCTAGCAATCTGTTTCGAACAGATGTTTGTAAAGGATAATGATCAACAATCGAGGAATGTGGTTATTAATTAGCATTGTTTACATTGCAATTTTTGATGGGACCAAAATAAACAAGGGGGAACTACGGTAAAACAAACGTAAAGGGAAAAGTAAGCGATAGTGAAGTTGATATGCATCATGGCCGGTGACGCACCATTGTTGTTGAGAGTGTTGGCATTGGTGAGCAGTTGGGGACGCTCGCGACTGCCCAGAGCCTCAAACTCGTCCAGGTGAGTGGGGACGGGGCTGGCGGGGCTGGAGTGCTCCGTGTTGGTGCTGGGGGACCACGGGTCGTTGACTGGGGGCGGGGCGGCCACGCACGGGCTCGCCGTTCTCCACGGATCCTGCAATGCTGCAAACCCTCCACTTCAGTGCACACTTCATTAACCCATAACTAGGGTTGATGAATATTCGCTACACCAAAACAAAAATTAAAAATGACAACTTCCAGTTTCATTTCTGTAGTAAATTTGGTTGCTGAAAGTTGTAAAGAAATGAAAATCTAGGTGTTTAATAAATATTCATTAATGCCCTGCAAAAATATTTTTGCCTGTTAATCATTTTGCTTGGTATTTATTATTTTACAACCAAAATAACTACATAAAATGGATATTTAAATGTATGCAAGAGCCCCTCTGGTAAATACACCATAACCTACAGTTTTTTGGTTTGATTTTGCAAAAAATTTGTTATAATGAATAATTTACAAATATATTAAGAAATTGATTAAACTTTAGTTAAGAATTTATGACATTATTTTTCATTTCTGTTTTAGTTTAACAAAATATCGCAACATCTCTTTCATTTTCATTTTGCGAGAAAAGTCATATTCGCACAACTCTAGCTATAACCGAGGCTGTTGTGGCTACGCAATCACGTCATTCTCCCACCACTGCCACCTGGAGCAGACTTTTTGATAGCGGTAATGTGGTGGACTTTGCTAGTGGCTAATGGGCTTTCTAAGGGTGGTAGTATTACAGGTTCCCATCCACACATCTAAGTACGTACACTTCACAGGCTGGACAGGAACAACACACAGGCAAACCAGCTATAACCTGCTCTAGCCACATTCTCTACTGCGTGAATCTGCCTGAGGTTGCAACACAGCGAAAATGTAATTTTTTATTTTTACACAGATTTTCACGCACTCCTGAAGCAGAGTATTTTCTTGCATACAACACAATGTCATATTACAAATTTTACTTACAAAAACTTTTATCAAACAAGCAATTGGAGGTTTATATATTTTGCTGAGTGTCAGTAACAGCTGGTTAACATATAATTGAGAAATTCTTTAGTGTTTCACTACAGTACACAACACCTAAGAAACAATTTTTAAAAAATTAAAAAATGTACATCATACATATTCACAGTTACTTCAAACTTTTCTACAGTCCCGCTTGGGTCTACTTTCAGGCTACCGACTATCCAGTATGGCTAAAAAAAAGGTTGTTGCAAGATTTGATTGATAAGCACTCGAGAGAAAAGGATAACGATGGACACTCATCTTATGTGAACCTATCGCCTCGCCGTCTTGGTATTCCCTGCTCCTCCTGGGAATGCTGCCAAACTACATATGAGATACTGAATATGTGCGAGCTGCGCACTGTATAGTTCCATGCCCACACATACTATATAGTACATGAGAATATACAACACCGCCTGAAGAGACTAACTGAGGTCTCTAAGAGTACACACACAGTCACACTATGTACAAATATAACATTTAGAGAACTGGCGAGCATTACTGGGTTGGCGGGCAGTACAACTTATGTACAAGTCGAAACAAATGTCCCTTTTGGGTGCGCACTTCCACAACTATGACAATGTTGTCTGCTCCAAGATCTAACTTGACGATTCTGGCCAAGCACCAGCCCAATGGGGGTATACGTTCTTCATCTACAAGGACCAATATCCCACTAAGTCCTGGTTGGTTGGTTTGCCATTTGCCCCAAGGTCGCAGCTGTGTCAGAGAGAACCTTTCTACAATAGGAGAATTGAAAAGTTGGCTAAAAGATTGTTAGAACTGCCTTGCAGCGCCCACAATATTGGCACTACAATCCGAATAGACACTTGTGCACAATCCTTGTCTTGACACAAAACATGTTAAGGCTGCAACAAAACTATCAGAAGTTAGAGCAGTCACAACCTCAATGTGCACTGCCTTAGTTGTAAAACAAATGAAGATGGACAGGTAAGCCTTCTGAGTGTTGCCACGACGTAACTTGTTTAGTCTGATGGAAATGTGAACAGCATAATCCACTCCCATCTGCTCAAAGGTTCTAGAGGATGTGACTCTCTCTGCCGGAAAATCACCCATAAGTGGAGGAGTGTTCACAGGTTGACACCGGAAGCATCGCACACACTTGAAGACTCTAGATCGAACTAGGGATTGGGCTGACAAAATACAGAATTTCTGCGATATGAGCGACAGCAGTAATTGTGGTGCTGCATGCAGATAACTCAGGTGGTAATGAGCTAGCCATGCTTCAACCACTGCATGGTTTTTCGACAGTATGATTGGGTGCTTGGTTGCAAACTCCATGTTTGCAAAGCAGCAACCACCCGCCTTGAGCACATCATGTAAATCCAGAAAGGGTGCCAAGTACTGTATTCGTGTTGAACAAGGCTTACCTCCATTGAGGAGTTTGAAGTCGTCATGTAGGCGAGCACATTGGATGCATTTGCATACAAGGAGGACAGCTTCCTCCAGTTCCAAACTGGTTAAGGAACCACTGTTACAAGGATGTATTTTGGCACGTCTGGAAACGCCCAACATAAGCCATAATGCGAACCAACTTGGGCCATGATGAAATTCGTTGGAATACTGGAAGCTCTTCCGGAATTTCATAAGTATTCAGCAAGGCCAGCTGAGAAGATTTGAGCTCTGGAATATTGCCATCATGCACAGACACAGCGGACACTGGCCACTGTTCAGGTGGGATGACCAGGGCCATGCCACCAGAGGTTATGAGGGAGTATGTCATGAGATGCACAACCCAACGGATTATCTTGAGACCTGACATCTTTCCATAGCTGAGGAGGAACAAATTTGAAACACGTGAAGAGCCAAAAAGGTTTTCAAGGAGTATGGCGGTGACTTTATCCAAGCTAGAGCAACATTGGAATCAGTCGACGCATGGGTTGCAGAGATATGCAAGTACAGGCTGAGGAATTTATAGCAATAAAACATCAATTTTACCAGTAAATGAGCCCTACACCATTCTAAACTAGGGAGAGACACTTGTTTCAGAAGAGCTACCCGTGCCATAGTCATCACCAGATGCACACACATATTCACTTCAGTGTTTGTACTCCTCAGATACACAACTGCTGCATAGGCTCTCTCAGAGGCATTGGAAAAACTATGTAATTCATCAATAATGACATCAGGGCATATGAAGAGTGGCAAGCTAAAGGTTTCAATTTCAGTCACGCCATCCATAAATTGATTCCAAGTTACCCGAGTTGACTGGGGTAAGGGGTCATCCCAATTCAGTCCTCAAGTTCACATCCATTGCTTTAGAATTTTAGCCCACACAGTTAATGGAGCAAGCCAACACACAAGATCATATATGTGTGCAATCTGTGAAAGGACAAAACATTTGGTGGGACTACCAGAGTGGACCCGTAGGTGATACACGAAAGAGTCCTTCATTGGATTCCAGTACAGACCAAGGATGTTCAGAACAGGATGTGATGAGAAGTCTAGCACCCTAGGACTTTCACAATGGATCTCAGGCACATCACTGAGGAGCTGAGGCTCATTAGCCTACCATTTCCGAAGCTCAATGCCACCCCAGTGAAAATGTTTGACCACCTGAATTTTCAACAAATTAGCTTCATTTAACAGTATTGTGCCTGTGATGATATGATCCACAAAGATGTGGTGCTCGAGAGTATTAGTAGTTAGTGAATATTCATCACCTTTATCAGATGACAACTGACGCAATGTACGAATCGCCAAGAATGGAGATGTTGTGAGGCCATAGGTTACTGTATTCAGCTTGATGCTGTCAGGTGAGGTACAAGATGAACGATGACACAAATACTTACTGGTAATATGGGCGCCAGCGGTGCTTCCCAATCACCGCACTATTGAGACTCAGGGTTCTCAGGGATGCTGTGGGTTCTGTGTGTCCGTTTCACCAGTGCGTACTTACAAACACGTAGGCAATACTAAACTCTTACATATTTATCACTTGAAAAACACATGTGGCTAGGACACTGTCACTACAAATGAAAGAAGTAAGTTCACTGTGAGACTTGTTGTTATTGATACTGTACGTACAAATCAATGTACCATGAAATTAATGATACACACTGTCATTTCTAGCTAACTTCACTTGGGTGCTCCCCATTCCACAATTAATCTAGCGCACGCCTAGATGGATGATCTCACCGCGGTGTACGGAAACACAATCTTCACAAGGGAAGAGAGTCGACAGCCGCTAGGGTGGACTGACGATTTTTCCCTGAAGATAGGACATGGCGAATTACAAATGAAACCCTGATGATACATATTAACACGTGTGATTACTCGGCATCACTAACGCAAACTCGTCGGGGCTCTCCCTCCAGCACGTGGGTAGTGTGGTTACTACCTACACACATAGCCGGCTAGGACGGGAATGATTACACCGTACAGTAATTACAAAATTACATAAACCCTCAAAGATACATGAAACAAGATGGGACACGAGATGAGTATTCACAATAAACACACACGTGTGAAAACAAGTTTAGATGGCGTGGATGCTGCTGGATGAAGTTTGTAGCGGACCACGTGGTGCAGATGAAATATTGTTCTTGTTGAGAAAATTATTCTCTTTACAATTTATGTGATTACAGGCTCGAGACATGCCTGATGGCGGTAAAATCAAACATGAACATGACAGTGTGGTCAAGTACAAAAAGCATAAATTTAAATGAAATTGCACAGAACCCTAACAAAATTTTTACATAGAACCCTTAATAAAATATTGCCCATACGATGTTACATAAATAAGCTCTCAAAACGCAATGATAGCATATACAAATACTTGGCGTCGGTCAGCCACGTGGTTATACGTGATGTTGCCGTAAAATATTCAAACATGAAAAATACCCTCAAATACATACATAAAAACGAAGCCCTTAAAATTGTGCATAGCAATAATGCAGAAATTACAATGAAATGCCATAAACATAGGCAGATGGTGCCTGATTCAAGTTGCGTGGGTCGCATGACTTCTCTGACATCTTTCTCCTCCTTCTTCTTGATTAAGTTAAAAATGCCACAAGGGCACAATAAATTAATAAAGCGGAAGCATAATGTTGGGAAAAATGTATGCAAGCAAAGGATAACTGGTAAACTAAATTGACTATGGAAACCTAAATCAGTGAACAAAAGTTGTAGTGCATATGTGACAGTGTCTTATCTCGCCAGCTCTGCTCGACAGACTGTCCAGAGATAATCGTCGCACGGACTTACCATGGTCGTCTATGGGGTTCACATACGCAGAAGTGCTATTCACGCCGAGTAAAATATCTTATTATTGAAAATAAAATTGCACAAATGAAATGAAATATTGTTTTACATTTTTATAATTTTCCTATGAATTTTTGTATTAATTTAATGTCTCTTTATGACGGCGTTTATGCCGGAATATCTGTGTTCTTAATCTCGGTGCTGCGGGCTCTTTGAATTTTATAACCAAACAAGTTAAAAATAGCAACACTCACTTTATGACATTTTAAGACATATTAAACTCTGAAAAGACAAATATAAAATACATTTAACACTGAAGAACAACATTTATGTGAAAGTTCAAAATTATTGGCCTGTTTGCATATGTCCCGCACATGACACATGCGTGGTGAGCGCCGTCATGGGTTCTAGCGCCGCTGGCTATTAGCCAGCATCAAGCTGATATACTGTAAATGGTAGTGATGGATCCTCACGCCACAGAATGAGCTGGCATGTTCAGACAGCCTCATGAACCAAAACTTGGTGGTACATTTGCTTAATATCATATGAAAAAACTACACTGTAGATCCTTAATAATGTCATAGATTTTATTCTGAAGTTTAGGACCTGGGAGTAAAATGACACTGAGTGACATACTATTGGAGGTCTGTGTGCAGCCATAAAAAACAACTCTCAATTTGGTCGTAGAGCTACATGTTTTGAGCACCCCATGATGAGGGATAAAACACTCTGTGGTTTGTCGGCCACTATCTTGTTTGCAAGAGGTTGTATAACAGCTCCGTAAGACCTACCTGAACATGGTCAGTCATGAACTCTGTATACATGGTCTTCATCTCAGACTGCGAATTAAGTATCTTTTCTAGCAAATACAATACACATTTGGCAATTTAGTACGAATTCCCAGGAGTTTGGGCATGGGGTTTAAAGCGAAGAGAAACCTTGTATCTCCCAGTATTTACTCGCATACGAGTATCCTTTAAGTGTTTCCCATAATAATCGTCTTCAGGTGGCTTTCATTGACCTGAGGAGGCTCTTCAGTCTCCCAGAATTGTTTGAGGATGACATCCAACAAGCTCTCCATACCAACAATAAAAAATTGATATCAGTCCCTGCTTGGTATCTGTAGAGGACTCAGGGTATTCCCCCAATTCAACACCCATCCCAACTTGGACTCCAATACTACAGGCATGTGTTGTCCGAACTCTAACTGTCCACTCATACCAATATGAACACAGACGTCGGTACCCAGACGTATATTGATGGGAGCAGGTTTATCGAAGTGAGGGTCTGCCAAAGGAAGGGAACCCAACTGAGCACAAACACAGGAATCAACACACACATGTGGCAAGTTGCTAGTAATCTTCAACGCAACAAAGAGTGAGTGAGAGAGAGAAGTTACACTGATGATTGAATCTGACAAGTTATTTCCCTCTTAAAGCTGACAGCACCATGACAAAAACTGACGACCCTTTCACCGGCTTTGTGTAAGAGCAATGAGAGGACATCTGCAGATGCTTCAGAGATAAAACACGCTTGCACTGCACTGTCCAGCAAACACAGCATGACATGAGGCTTATTGTTTGCACTGTAAAGCTTCATCAAGGCTGTAGACAATAATACTGATATGCGTTCCCAAGCCGAAACACCTGCGAACGTTTTGCCTAGAAGCTGTGTGGGGTCCAACATTTTGTATTGGGGAATTGAAGATACAGTGGGAGCAGGGTATGATGCTTTTGCCGACACTGATAAGTGCGAGTAGAGAGACATGATGCTAGCCTATATAGGCTGTCTGTCTGTAGGTGAGGCATCAATGAATTCAGAACACTTGAACACTGAATGGGTGGTTTGTTGAGATAGTGTATACTATCATGTTTTAGGTTCAGAACTGGTAATAAATACTGTCTTTTGTTGTGAGGTTGTATGACTTGACTGTCAGCAATGGTTTCTGCAACATATTATTTGCACTAACATTATTTCCTACATCAAGAGCACAATCCATTTTTAATACTCCAGACCGAACAAAATCTACGAGTTCAGAAACCTTAGGAATTGTGTTAGTGCTATCTGTATAGAGTTTTCGAACTTTGTGAGCATACATACATCCAACTTCCGCATCAAAACTGTGACCAGAACAGGGTTATTGTTTGTGATATCATGGCCTAAGTGTCCCAGAGCACGAGCGTTCTCATTGAAGGTGTTGACAAACTGTTTGACTGATTGAAGATTTGCAGAGCTGACAGCAGGCAGGTCCAGAATTCTGTTTATGTATAGGGTACTGAGTTTCCTGATGTTCTGGTACTGGAATGTGAGAAATTCCCAAGCTACTGTGTAGTTTTCAGTTGTAATCTACAGACTGTTTACTGTAAAGCTTTTTCCTTGAGGCATCCCAACAAATACTGTAATTTCTCAATATCGGCTAATCCTTGATTGTCATGAATAGTCGCCTGGTACAACTAGAACATGGGCCATTCACCCCACTGACATGAAAAGGATGGCAAATTAATTTTCGGCAGGTAAACATTTGCAGATGGGGCGGCAAGAGAACATGCGCAAGTAGCTCTTACAACATGAGAAGACAAAAATTAGGTTATGAGACGTGTGTCGGACAACTGGGCAAACAAGGACTTCTGCTTTGCGGTAAACACATTGATGTCCAAATCCTCCAAGGGGTCTGTTTGCAAAAGTTTGTTGCACAGTGTGTTTACTGCACCTTCAACAGTGTCGAGCTGTGAACCAAACACATTCACTTTGTGAATAACATTCAGCATGACTTTGAGGGCCTTAATCAGTGCTTGTACCGTATCATTTGTGTGTTTAAGCTTACTTTCTTGGAGCTTGAATTTAAGCAAAAATATCTTAAACCCCATGGCTAGGAACACAACATCAAACAAAGTAACAGCAAAAACATAAAGAAACCAATATAATACAAGTGATCGGCAAAATGCCAGATGAGTTAATAAGTAGGGATGTCAAAGTGGATTCCTCGATACCTCAATATCCTCGATTATTACAGGTAAGGTATCGAAGAATTGAGAATTGAACGGTTAATTGTTATAAATCCTTGTCCACCTTCACATGAATTTTTGAGGTTATGATGTGCAGCAACAGGTCTTTGGTTTTCCAAATAGGCTGAACCTGTACTGAATTCACATGTGTTGAGTGACCAGAATTAACATATACTTTTCCCGGACCCAGCAAAAATTCTATTTATTAAAGCTGACAATGTCAGCTACTATCAATTTTCTAATATTTTTTTTATTCTCAGTTGTAAAAATTATTCATTCCAGTCACTAAAAATTGCATTCAATGATGGTTTGACCATGAAAGAATTAAGATAATATTCATATCTTCAATACAAACAACACAAAACAATCTAGTAGGAAAATATACTTGAACTGTTAACAAACCTGACTAAAATTTTTCTAACATACCTTATAAGCAGCTTATATTTTTGTGACCCTTAAAACATTAAACTCTACTAAGTTTTCAAAGGTTATAGAGGTTTTTCTTTAATTTTCCTACTAAACACTTACTTATCACTGCACGACCCATGGACAATGAAGATGTGTTGTAAACGAAACACTACACAATAGGCATCATATTATATGAGATCACCATGAAAGTATGGTCTGCAGATCCACACTTATCAAATGTATGATAAAACTTGAATTCATTTTTAACGCACTCTAACTCACTGTCATCTGCTTTTACCGTTTCACCACGTAGCCATTGCATACTAAACTTGTCATGCACTGTAACCAGGAATTGTTCCAATGCAGGATTGACATAGTAAATTACACACCACGTATGTATGTCTAGAAATTTAAGCAAACTGCCACACTGCATATATGTGAGATGAAAACAGATCTGTTTTCATCTCACATATATGCAGTGAGAAAGCGCCACATTTTGGCTACAGCTCTAGTGTGGAAAGAGGCTACCCGGAATCTTCATAAATATCACGCGAAGTTAGCTACTTGCTATGCTAAAAATAAGGGTTAATTTTCCTTAAAGGTTGGAGATAGGGTGTATCTAGAAGCACATTGCTTAAGTAATAAGACGACACAGTTTAGTACTAAATAAGCCCCTAAATTCACGGGACCTTTCAACATAAGAGATTTTTGACACCAGTAACAGTATTGTTGGAGGATTGTAAGAATCCCGGGAGTGTAAATAAAGCTCACTTGTCTCAATTGAAGAAGAGTTCTAGTGTCGATAATGTGTCGTCTGAATTGTGGACCAGGATTTCTCCATGGGAGTGTATATGGTTTTGTACAATGTTAGTGATAAGTCGTTTATTTTTGTATCATTTTGTATCATTAGTATCATCAGGAGTGTCATTATTGTGTTTTTAGGGATTTTGTTTTTTGATATGGTTTGACCCCAGGATCTGTCCTGTCAGTTCATGACAAATTTTCTCATAAGGTTTTCCTCTTCATGTAGCTTGTAAGATGTTTCATGCTAATTTTTTTCTTTCTAGTGTTTCATGCTCATTTAGTATATAAGATGTGTTTGTATGTGAATGTGGAATATCCACTCTATACAATAAGATAGGTCCGGACAAAGATAGGGGGTTTCCCAGGAGTTTAGACATATTTTCCCTTTACTGAGGAGACTATGGGAAATAGTATCAGATTTTTGTCTGTTTGTTGAGAGAGGTCACCAGGGGGCTTATTCTAAGTTTCGTAGGTAACTGCTCACACCATCATGAACCTACTGTCTTGCAGCCGACAAAATATTCGTCGGATCCAAAACGGTATTCAGAGTTACCAGTCTTTTAGCACGGGGGAACAATCAGGCATCTTCGGCTTACTAACTTCCCCCCTCCAAGCTAGAGGAATGTTCGTCTCTCTGCGCACTGTCGACAACGTACCAACAAAATATTACTTGAATTGCTTGTTTTAAAATTTTACAAATCTGTTGAAAAAACATTACTTAAAGACACAAATAGTAAGATTTATATTTTTTAGCTTGTAAACAATAGTATACAATTACAAATATGTGTTTTATAAGAAAATAATAGTGTACAGTTTTCGTTGATCTTGTGAGGAGTTTGAGAAACTGTGGTTGGTGGCCATGTTGAACAGTATTTTTTTCCCCCCTTCGTGAGATATAGGCTGCATTCCACTTGGCACTGAAAGAGCTGACCAGTATTGACGAGTGTTCCTTTAGGTACTGATTCTGCTGATCAGTAATGCAGGAATGATGATGTGGCATCTGGGTTGCAGACTACACTTCCGGCTGACACTACTGACGTGTAGAAGGTCAGGCAGTCTCAGTAAAAGCAGATGACCTCTCATCATCTCATCATCAATTGACGAGTTTGAATCATACAAAAATGAAAAGAAAAAAATATCCATCCCTGTATACAACATGTTTAAGCCTAATCGCGTATAGCAGACGCCATTATTCCTGCTGAAAACTACTGACGAGTGTTCCATCTGGTTCCAGTACTGCAGTGCAAATTGGGGCGTTCCTTTTGGTATGCTACTGGGAGTGCTTTCAGTACCAAGTGGAATGTAGCACATAGATGTTTACGTGTTATGGACGAGGTCCATGTGTTAAGCAAACTATTTGTGAATGTGGAAAATAAAATATTTGGCGAAGACTAAGTATAGAAATGTTAGCAGATGTTAGATTTCATGTAAAATTGTCCTAAATAACAAAGAAATGAACACATCTTAAATCGATTATATTAATATTCCTAACCGTGGTGTCCGCCGAAATGTACTGCAGAGTCATGGAAAACCTCGAGTTCAAGAGATTGTGAATTTTAGAAACAGTAAGTTTGCATGTTTTGTAAATGGATTTGTAAACCGTACATATAATTATTGAAATTCACGTGGCCTGAAAAAACAGCACTTTCCATATTTTTGTAATGAGTGAATAATATTTGTTTAATTGTCTATATTGTAAATTCAATAAGTGTAAGGTTAACTTCGGTCAAAGCAAATAATTAAAAACTATATAAAACATAAGAAATTGCCAGTCTAAAATGCACAACGGTAAATGTAAACAAAGGTGTCGTCACCTCCAACCGGCAGAGTGCAGGGCAATCACTTTTCGCATGGAAAATTGCCAGCTGTTTGGTATTAGTCTGTATAGTATTTGGTCAAAGTGTGTGTGTGTTGCTACATCTGTAAAAATACGAACAGTGATGTATAGGCCTATGTCATTAAAGTAAAAATTTTCGAAGGTAAATAATTTGAATGTTATTTCCATACGAGCAAAATTTTCCACTGCTCCATGAAAACAATATGCAAATCAAAATGCCACACACTCGTAAGAACATCAAAATAATCTCGTCTCATGAAAGACGTAAAACTAAAGTTCCCCCCCTCCAATTTCTGTTTCCTTTTTCCCTCGACATAAATAAACAGAACCCTAACAAATTTGACTAGGCAATAACAAAAATAAAACAATTTGGAATGCCAACCTAGCTATAATATCCTACATTAATTGCTGTATGGAAGTTAGATAACGTTCGCCTATCAGTGCCCGTCACGACAGGAAACACGAGGAAAGAGGAAAATGCAAGTGTGCATTGAACTGAAATATTTATTTACAAATATCTTTTTCTTCAATGACAAAACAGTTATGGTGGAAGGATAAATTCGTGCTACTTTTCTTGAACTGTCAAAATTTACCATACTATAGACTATAACAGAGCCAGCCCCAAAATATTCCAAACTGCAGGCTAATAGGGGCCAAAATACAAATGTACATAGCTTATAAGCTTGTTTAAAAAAAAAAAAATGTTGTTACCATATATCATCAGATAACCGTATTTCACATATTTAGACAAAGTAAAATTAATGCGGGAGGTGAGTTTCGATCTTCAGCCGTGGAGACACTTATGTTATGAAGCACGTATCTTATCCACTAGACCACCGAACACATGTTTCTCAAGGGACGAATAAAGGCGTATTTAAGCTATGGTTATAACAGTTTATTGAATAAATATTTACAATTGAGTATTTATACATTTACGCACTTGTAATAACATCCCACATGTAAAATAGCCTGTATCATGTTGTGCACAATGTTTGACAGACGTGCGTGATGCATGTTTGTAAAGGTTATAATTAGGGGTATGCGGGAAAGCAAAATGACCCTTCGGGAAAAATTCCAACGGGAAAAATTTTTCCACTAGGGAACTATGGAAGAAATAGGAACTTTTTTAAGCTGACTCAATTACAAAAGTAATTAATTTGTATTTAGAGTTTGACACTGCAACATCACAATATAATTTAATCAAGAATATCACGAGTTAAAAAACATTTAATTATAACCTTACATTAAAAATACAACAACAATGTGTCTATTATGACACAAATACATAATGTGACTCATACAACATAATTTTATTTAAAGAAGCATTGGTTTTCATGTATAAACACAGGCTACTGTGTCACATCAGTGTTCTGTCCATACATTTTCTGTTGATGTTAATAAAATATGTTTACAAACATAATAGAACACAAGAAACAAGCACAAGGCAATATAAGATAATGCTTGTATTACAAAGGAAGAAGTTATGACATGACAAACATGGATACAAAAATGACAAGTTGGTAGCTGTTGCTGCTGCTTCGAGGACCTTCACCCGAGGTTACCTTCAGGGGTGGAGGATGAGACAGGTGGTCTCATTTTTTTTACAAAAAAAACTTCCCGTTGGCCAGAAGAACCTGCCCTATATCACCTGCGCCATGTTGTGTTCCGGTCCATCCCAAAGAAATCTACGTAGTTTTCCTCAGTAAAACATCTATAAACTTTAGCAAAAATTCTAAAAAAAGTCGTGGACAACTAAGTGTTCTTAACTAAAACCTGCATGTTGATGCCCCGAGAACTACGACTGAAAATAACGTGAGGCGACATGATCAATAAAATGGCACTGGAGCAAGGTTGCCATCCACGGAAGCCCGAGCAACACGCCAAATCTGCGGCCCGGCAAACAGTAGATTAGCATGGCTGGCTGTGTTTCCTCAAGTTTTCAACTAGAAGCATCATCGTGGCCTACAGCACTGTGCGTGTGGCACTTACGAAAAAGGTGGCGCAACATGAGTGTGTTTTCTGAGGAATTGACTGATCTAGACAATAATCCATCCATTCTGATTAATGGATTTGTGAATGGTGGAAAACTAGTTATTTATTTTGAGTCCATTTTCTTGGAGGGGGCTGGACTACAACCCCCAGAGTCTGCCTTGCATCAAGTCAGCTCCTGTGGACGAAACAGATAAGAACTTGGTATAATTTGTAAAATGTAAACTAACACCCTTTAGGCTGGTAGTTAGGAGAGATGGACCCGAGCGGTTCATAGTTTGTTAGTACTAAAAATGAACTTTGAAATTGCTACATAAATTGCATAGAGTGGGCATAATTTTAAAATGTAGCTTGTACCCTGCTTATTGGGTGGAGAAATACTATAATAAAGCACAACACAAGTTCTATACACAAAAGTACAAGAGTTTGACATAGGTCGGATCTGAGACACAAGCCCTGGTTTCACTTTAATTCTATTTGCTCACTTTGCCGGCAGGTCATGGAATCTGCCACGTTGGACCTTGACTATGGTGTAGGGACTTGATAATGTCTACTCTGGGATTCGAACCCTGGACTCTGATTGTCAACGCTAACTGGTAACTTGAGGTAGATTTGTGTGTGGACTAATGTTTAACTAAGGAAGAGTACACTGACCATCATGATGTCTGCATTGCGAAGGACATTTGTAGAATGTCAAATTATTTAATATTGATTGTCACGTTGGGGTGCTTTCACTGTGTACAAACGTGGGGGAGTTGGTTTTTGTGTTGGAACGAAATCTGGTGTGGTAATAATGATACTAAGGTGGCACCTTACCTTTGTCATGCCTGGCAGTGGAGTTCGCTGTGGTGGCATCTGGCTGCTAGAACAGGGTTCGTACTCCAAGGATGAAAAAAAATTCAAGCACTTTTCAAGGATGTGTCTAAAATTTTCCAGGAAGTTTAGAAAAGATTTTAAATTGCAGGTCTAAATGTACATATGTAAATCAAACCAAACCATAAAAATATGCTTATAACCAATTAAGATAAAATCATGAAATAGTTCTAATGATGTGAGGGGTTAAAATATTTAAATTAAATACTGTAAAAGCAACCTATACCTAATAATCACTTGTCGAGTTATTCTTCCAGCAGAGTAGGATTACGATTTTTCAGTCTTAGCGGCTCACAATCGTTGACATCAATTAGGACACAAAATACTTTTCAAAATGAACACAAATTGTAAACATACATATATACAAACACCTACAATATTAAGAAGTATTTATTGTTTGATATATTAGAGGCATTCCAAAGAGGCTATTGCCTTTTAAAGTTGTCCAGTTGCACGGTTTTTCTTTTGCTGTCCGGTGAAGAGCATTTGATAAGGCTATCAATGTCATATCTCTATGGTCCTTTGCCTTCTGGGCCAATTCATCAGCCAACCGGATTAATGATGCAATATCTTTTTTAATTTGCTTGAACTCCTTCAAATTCTCAATTTCTTTGCTATCCTGATCATATTTTCTCTTAACTGCCTTTTTTGCAGCCAGTTTTTGCTCTTCTAAGTACAGTGAAACCCTGTTAAGATGTTTCAAAAAATTATTGAAAAATGTGTGCTGCAGGATAACTTCTTAAAAGGGTTTTGCTGCAATAATTGTACCTTTGACATGCATTTGCAGCACAACTTCTCAACATCTTACTTATCCTTAAAATATGAAGTTCTTTAACATCACCTAGAAAGTCACAAATCAGTATCTGTGCAATATAGGATTTTTCCTTCAAGTTTTAGACTTCCACTTGCTTATTTATGCTAAAGCCTCGTTCAACAGTAGCTTGCCCACAACTTAAAATTAAAAAAACTTCAACAACTTTCCACAGATTCTGATATTGCTTACAGTCACTCATGATTTCAGGAAAAAACACCAATTTGTGAACTTTAAGGATCAAAATCAGCAAAAACGGACTGATTTTGGGGGACAATTTCATAAAAAAAAAAAAAAAAAACTCGAGAATACTGAGTCAGAGCTTCTTCTACAACTGATTGACAAATCTGCCTCAATTCGACCAAAGAGAAAATAACAGTTTTCAATTTGTTTATACATTTCTGTTTATCTTTCCAAGTTGCCATTTCCCAAGGATCAAGGCAAGACAAACTTCTCACTGTGCTGTACATGATAGGAGATTTCTGAAGCAACTTCCCTGCAAGAGAAACAAGCAGCATTCAACAGGAGACCCTAACCTCCAAAATATCACCCTACGATACATTTGACGTTATTAAATCTTTAACTTCCTTTTCCCCTAAATAACCTAAATCAACATCTGTAATATTGCACTGGTTTTTGACGTCTTTGAAATAAAAATGTACAAGTTTCTGAACAGAAGAGTTGGTCAATTTTAATGCATCTGCTTACACAAATCACTGAAGATCACAAACTAAAATTTTTCTTAGGTCTTCACTCAGAAAAAAAAGCATGGGTGTTTGGCAAGCAGTGAGAAAAGATTGCAGCAGTAATTTACGCTTTCAGTTCCAGTTTTCTCACTACAGAAAATGATTTGCAAGTAGATTTTATTATTTTACCTTAATCAACATTTTCAACAAAACACTTCAATTTTGGTACCATCCCCAAAGCCATCTCTGCAACTGGTACATTTTCCAGCCATCTATGGCTAATAATGCAACTGGTACATTTTCCAGCCATCTATGGCTAATAAATTTTAAGGGGAAATCACTGCGGCCTGTTATGGACTGATAATCTTCCATCCTAGCAGGGCATCCTTAAAAAGTGTATAAAGGCACCGTAGAGATTAATGAATATCCCAGTCAGTAGCACTGCAGACTGTTTTGAAGGCATTATGTACAACATGCAAACCACAACTACTGTCTGTCTCATATAAGATGGCAAGATTTTGACAGTTCAACGAATGTTTACTTTTAGTTTATGTATCCTTTTGCTATCACCTGGTGCGTCAATTGGAGGCTATTCGAAAACAAGGAAATGGGTTTCCGGGAAAAACGCGGCATGTTTAGGACATAGACGGACAATTACTGGCCCAATAGAAATTAATATTAATCAAAATCGCTGTACACGAAACATATGTTACTTTAAAAATTAAGCAGAGCTCGTGGAAAAATAAGTTTGTAAATTTGTTACTTTACATACAAAACATATTCATGTCAGCTATATAGCTGGTTAGGTTTGAGAAAGAGCCCACAGATGGGACGCACGATACAGTAAAGTGTGTGAGCAACGTGCTGTACCAGATAGCAGCAGGTTTACAGCCTCTAGATCCTGCTTTTTAAAACTCTACTTTTCTCCTATTACCGTCTCGAAACGACACGAATTTGAAATATATTTTGTCAAATTATTTGAAATAATAATTCACTATTACCATATAATATTTTTGCAGGCATTTGGAATAAATATCAAGCACATATGGAAAGCATGGATGGACAGTTGGAATACGAAATAATAAGATCTACGGTTTGAAGTCGTCTTCATTTGGCTATGAATCGTCTTGTTGTGTTTCATTTTGTACATCTATACATTACTACTTTAGCATGAAGATTAGTTTGTAACACTTACAACCGCTGTTTTGTGACCACATAAAATATATTACTTAATCAAGGAACTCTTTATCGCGTATTTTGTACTTGTCTGATGTGCGTCTGCAGCACACTCAGAATAGCCAACTTAATATTAACCTTTGTTCGTTCGTGCACTTTGTTTTGTATACGTCACGTTACCACTCACCGACTGTCAAAATATTGCCATCTTATATGAGATAGACAGTACCAATATTTAACACAGTTTTGTTATGTTTTCTTAGTACATGATCTAGAAACCACCTACACTTTCCAATTTACAAATTGGCAAAATAACCAACAAAACCTCATGCAACATGCATGACTTTAGCCCATTCTACAGTCACAATATTAAATTATAATGAGTTCAAAAACATTACACAATACCACACAATTTTAGGTTTTTATCTAGTCTGATGCATGAAGGGCTCTAGCAATTGGTCCCATCACTGACCCAAAGTGATTTTGGTAGGATGCTAGGCTAGTCACATCCTGGTGGCATGCGGTTGATTCCTTATGTGGAACGGATGCTTTTCCCGTACAGAAATTTGGCCTTGTTGGAGGACTGCTCGGCGGATGACTGTGTTGGCTCGTGCAGGTATACCTGGACAGTGTTTCCCCTGAGGCTGAACTGACGCAGACTCGTCGTGAGACGTGTTAGGGGTGGTTTCTGTGGTCCAGTGGCTTTCAACTAAAGTGGTTTCTCATTTGTGGGTGTACGAGGTGCTGGAAGAATCGAGTGCCTCACCGAGTGATGGGGGTTCCTGTCGCGGGTGCCATCTGTGCCATACAGTATGGCGTGAATTACTGGGTGGTACCCTTCAGTTGTCTTACTTGGTAGCTTGAAGATAGCTGGTATGGCGATGGGTAGAGATGGAGCCGTGAGCAGACGGAGAACTGCAGCTTGCTCTCGTGGACTAAGTAGCTCAAACCTGTCAGGAAGGGATTCAAGTCCCTGGGGAGATTTAGAGGCAGCCCTTGCCGTTCTCAACTTATTTTGAATTCCACCACTGTGGGTAAATGAAATTAGGATAAATATCTAGGATCAGACCTGGTTGGAGTGAGGCAGTCGACGTGTAGTGTGTGGACAGTGTAGGTGCTGGGGCCGCTGACCATGCCGTATCTCACTCTCAAACTCCAGCACCGGGGTGAGAAGTTAGTCGAGTTGCGTAACGTCAATAGTGGTCCCAACACGACGAGATCTGGTAGGATTGGTCTCTCCAAACCCAGAGAGCAATCTCTCTCTGCACCACCAGTGCGCGATGAGAAAGGCAATCTCTGAGCTGACAAACCAATCCTACCAGGAACGTGTCCCTAGTGTCATGGCTCTACTGTTCATTACACTAGGTTGAAGAGAACAGGTGGCCTTCCAACTCTGGTGCAGTAAGTGTCCCAGAGGCCCTAGTCCCCCCAAACCTGAGGAAATACCCCTCTCAGCACCACTAGTGTGCGATGAGGACAAACCCCAGACTGGCAGTCCAACCCCTAAGGAACTGTATCCTCGTGTTGGGGCTCTACTGTTCACCATACTAGTACGGTGAATGGGTGGCTGTCATAAATTCAGTTTTGTCACCCCATGCTATCGATGTGACAGTAGAATTGTTAGGACGCATTTCATGTTTTGGTGTTGCGACAGATGCGAGTAACCATGGCTCGGTAAAAATGTTTCCAATCCTTGTTCAATATTTTGATGTAAAATCAGGTGGGATACAAACAAAGGTCACTGAACTTAAAAGCACTCCGAATGAAAGAGCAGAAACTATCATCTCCTATATAGCCGACACATTAAAAGCCAGAGGCATTGATGACAAACGCGTGACTTATGCAGGCGACAACACAAACACAAATTTTGGGTGGATAGGTAGAGGAACTGGCAACAATGTTGTTAGAAATACCTGTGTGGGGGAAAACTTTGAGAGAGATACAGTTTACGTATGCCCCACGTACGAGTATTAGCCCCTGTACGAAAACGGGTGAACCCTGCTATGGTTTTCTAATCAAATGTAATGTATACAGGCAGAACTGCATAATTAAAGTGCAACGACTTGGGAGAAATCCATAGCAATAAAATTAAC
Organism: Dryococelus australis; assembly: GCA_029891345.1. NCBI lineage: Eukaryota > Metazoa > Arthropoda > Insecta > Phasmatodea > Phasmatidae > Dryococelus > Dryococelus australis. Next base: position 217,567,982 of record CM056993.1, on the reverse strand, counting down.
ATCAAACATTAGCCAACTGGCAGTTATTTTGCAGACCACAAACCATCGCTGAAGTTGCTGGTATTCCACACCAACAGAATTTCAATTACCTGGATAGCCCTGCTCACAATCAGGTTCTGTGCAGCTTCCTGTATAGTTATACAACACTAAAAATCACACCGGAAGACATTGGAACCAACTATGTATTTATTTAAAGCAATGAAAGGCTTTAAATTTTTAAGCAATAATTAAATGTGGAAAAATATCATAGAAATAAATTGCGTAGAAAATTTCATTCCTTGGTAGTGTCAAAAATGTAAAAGAATATGCACGCAGCAGCTGGACTAGGTCTATAAAGATATCTCTTATTATGCCTGCTACACATGCCAATTAAGTCAATAGTAAAAAAAAGTAAAAAAAATTTAAAATGCTCCTGGCTAGCACAGTTTATGTTGGTAGAGTAATCAGATACTTATTTAAATCTCAGGCACTTTGTGACCACTGATAAGTGTCAGGAAAAGATGCTGCTTACTTTAAAAGTATGTTAACTGTACATTAAGGTGGAATCATACCTTTTATTAATGTAGAGTTTCTGACACTTATTTAATATGTAGACCTGTTCTGACGGTAGTACCATGTACCGTTGGCTTATCAAATTGTAATATACTTTTTTGGGTCTAATTAACCTGAAAACATTTAATTTATACTTTTAACGTAGAACTAAGGCCTCATTGGCCTGCTGCTGTTGTGACCCACTTAATTCAAGATGGAGTATGGAACATTCCGTCACCATACATTATCGGCAGAGGTTAAATATTCACATTAATACACAGCACATAGGGCTTAAGCCAGGGTGCTTTCCAATACCATGACGATTCAAAAAGGTGCGCCTAAATGTTACCAACTTGCACACAATAAACACGTTACTTGAAACATGATAAAACTAAATAAAATTACAACAATTAACATATGGAAAATCAACATTTCAGCTACTGCATGTACATTAATATTACGTAGAATTAAGAAAATAAAATTATGATATAACAATATTAAATGTGAAACATACCATATTCATAATATTTGTTTACAAAATAAATGTGCGTGTGCTCTTATGATAGATTTGCATGCTAAATTAAAGTGTGTTGAAATGCAAATCGCAGGTATAAAATAACCAGACGTTACAATGATTCCACTCATTTGAAAACAAAATTAAACAACAATTTAGATGGAGTAGGTTGCCCTGCTCATTGATTGCACAACTGCGTTCAGCATGGTGTGAATGTAGGGCTAGCGGTTGATGTTGATGCCATTATTATAAAAATTTTCAACTACTTTTCCATATACACTGCACAAAATCCCTCAAAGATCTCTGTGAATTTGCTGAAATTCAGTACAGGCAGTTACTAGGGCATTCTAAAACAAGATCTTTATCCCTTTTTCCATGCGTAACAAGGCTGATTGAAATGTATCCTGCTCTAAAATTGTATAAAATTTTTTTGAAGATGAACGAAGTGAAGCAAGGCTGTGGATGGTTCACTCCTTAATGTCAGTTTTCCTCCATAACGTTCTGGCATTGGAAAGGGAACAAAGTTCATTAGAGGAAATTATGTCAATTCAATATCATCAAAGAGAGAAACAACTCAAATTTCAAATTGTTAAAATTGAAGGAAATTTTGAGAAATAAAGGAGAACATGGCTATGATGTAGAGTGTGAGGAATTTAATACTGGGATATCCCTGGTGTATGAATCAACCATGCAATATCTTCAGAAATGGATGGTTCAGTACGAGTTTTCAGTATTTTAATGGATGAAGTTAGTTGCTATTCTAACTTGGGAAGAAGTTGAACAAACATTGATATATCTTAATGAAAAAACAACTGTAAAAATAGATTATGCTAGGCTAAAATGTTTTGTCCAGTTTTCAAATTTCCGGGAATTCAGCAAAAAAAAAAAAAAAACTAAGCATTGGTGGGGAAGGAAATCGAACAAATACTAATGACATTTGGTATATATATTAATGAGACAAACACACTTGCTTAAAATTGCAGAATTTATCTTTGCTATTTATAGCCACAACGGATGTGTAGAACATTTGTTTTCACTGATGAACAGCTAGGATGGACAAAAGAACGAAATAGGTTTAGTGTAGAATCTGTTAAAGGGATTCTTACCGTGCAGTACAATTTCAAGCACTTAACTTGTTCACAATTCTATAGTTATTTGCAAGGGAATAGGAACCTGCTGGAACAAATAAAATCATCAAAAAAATATTCACAAAATGTGTGTGAAACAGAGCTGTGGGATAGTGATTGACTGTTAGTTGACCTTAGTGCTTGTTGCAAGTCTTTGATGTGTGTTTTCGGCCCAAGTTGTATTATTTTATTCTGTGACTTATTTTGTAGTGCCTACATATTTCGAACAATATATGAACTGTGTTAATTAATTTTACTGAACTACATGATAATAAACTAAATAATTTATATATTTACGTTAAAAATGTTTTGTGTTGCCTTTTTGTAATTTTTTTTAAGCGTCCTCTTTTTTTATGGCTGGAACTAGTATGTGTCCTCTTTATGGGTTATGCTGATCTGGTAACCTTAGAAAGGTACAAATGTACTGCTGGATTTTCCCCAACGGAAATGAGGAGAGCTGCGTCATAAACATTACGTGCATGCTACTTCTTAATCTGTGTAACCTACTCCAACTTCCCCGACCGCAGTCTGTCGATGATTTAGTGGAAAGAGCTTGCGAGACAAAGTGAGATTTCAAGACACAGGCAACCTCTGAGAGAGCGTGCAGCAGTAAAACTCAGGAAGCGGCCAAGCCGCCCGAGCTGAAAAGAAACCCTCCCCGCCATCCACTAAGTGTTAGTTTTGTCTGGAATGGCACTTCCACCGGGATTGCCCAGTCAAACTGGTGAGCAGGGGAAGAGAGAACCACAAACGTGTCCATCTACATCCAAACATTAGCAGAAGAATATGATCCACCTGAAGCTCCTCATACAGGAGTAGAAATTAACAGACACCAGGCACTTGCCCCCAGACTCTACAGCTGCAGAAAATTTTATTCAAAGCAACCTTCTCACTCCTGTCCAATGAGATTCACTTTGCCCACAAACCTGTAAAATACACATGGCCCAACACAGCCACACTCTCTGTTGACGGTTATACCACTTTGACCGTAGGAATTTACAGTCAAACTAATCAAACCAAATTAAATTCGCAGGCTCGCCCGATATTACACAAGAAGTAATATTGAGACAACCATGGCTGTGCCAACAAGAATGCATTATGGACCACGGACAACAACACATTTATATCAGGGATAAGCATTAAGTGACTGTCAACTGGGAGTATGGCCCGGATGCGGTAATCCCACCCCCAATAGCACCCAAAGTGATCAATCACCAGTTTCAAGAACCGGAATTCACCCAGTTGCGACAAAACCAGGCAGACCACACTGGGGTATTCGGCCAGGGGTAATCACTTCACCAGACGCGTAGTATTCAACACGAGATTTGGCCAACAACTGACCAGCCAGTATATAACAGACCTTACCGTGTGTCTGCTAGGAGGCGAGCCTCATCGTCATCACCTCATCATGACGCAGGTCCAAGCAACAAAGGAGCGGGGGATTGTAGAACCATCAGACTCCTCTTACGATTCCTGGGTCCTCTCAGTTCTGAAAAAATATGGGCAGTTAAGGTTCTACGTGAATTATAAGGACCTGAAAGATCTTACTAATTCCATAGCACCCCCGGCCATTAATTGAATGCACACGCTCCAGGAAATAGGAGAAGCCAAGATATTCCATACCTTAGACATGCAGTCAGGGTACTGGCAAATACCAGTACATCCTGACAGTAGGAAGTACAAGGCCTTTATCACTCCAGAGGGAGAAACCCTAAAATCTAAAAAATTGCAGTTTGGGCTAGCAAATGCCCCACCACCATCCAGAGGCTGATGCCCATGGAGGTCCTGACAGGATATATCAGCCAATTCTGCTTTGCTTATATGGATGATATACTTGTGTATTCAAAGTCCTGGGGAGAGCATTGTGGACACCCCCAAAAGGCTTTATACAGCCTCACTTGTAAATGTTCCAAAAGTCACTTTGGAAAAAACGTCATTGACTACCTAGTTCATGTAGTAACCCCAGAAGGAAACTACCCCCAAGCCACCTCGATACGGGCCATAGAGGATGCGGAATAACTAAAAATCACTATGCAATTGCGCAGTTTTCTGGGCCTGTGCAACTGACTATGGGACTTCGTGTCCAACATCTCCTGGCAAATGGCAACTTTGAACCCTCTCCTAGCAAAGGAAACATGAAGTGAAGCTCTTAAGTATCAACCAGCTCCACAGACTGCATGGGGACAGCCCTCTTGTACTACAGACAGATGCCTGTCAGAATTGGCTAGGTGCAGTATTATACCAAGAGGATTCCACTGGATAGTCCCAGGTCGTAGCCTACGCCAGTACCTGCCTGAATTCCAACAAAGTATCAGCACCACATAAATGACCAGGAATGCATCACTGTAATTTGGGCGGCGAGAAAGTACAGGTATCATTTAGAGACACAACATTTCATACTCCGTACCAACAGCAAAGCCCTCCAATGGCTGTGTGAGTCAGAAAAGTCAAAGCCAAATTAGGATGATAGGAGATGTTTCTCACAGAGTTCTATTTTGAAATACAGCATTAACCGGGTAAAACTAATGACCTGCCCGACGCATTATCCTGCCAACTGTACGTCAAAGGGGGCACCAAGGAGGATGACGAATGAGATAGGATGACTCCTTCTCTTGCCTCTCCAAGAAGCCCCAAATAACACATCCGGCTACTTTAGTTACAGCTTAGCTACTACCAGATCAGTTACATCCAGCAGAAAGATCCAGATGCCCAGCACCTCCTCAAGGACAAACCCCAAAAGTTTGAGTTTAGACGTGATGTCGTCTGGCCTCGAAGTGGGCAAACCCATTACTCAGTGGAAGATCTGGGTATCAGGCGACCTAAGGGCCGACCTTTGCCGACACCACCAGAACCACCAACAGGCCTGTCATTCCAGTATCAAAGAAATCCTCCATGGGACAGGATGAATCATAAAATGTGACAAAATGAACCAGCTGCGAGGTTGTGTTGTTGCAGCAAGGCTTACCCAGTGCCAAGCTGACAGGGAAGCTCCATTGACCTAATACTGCCCGGAAATACTTAGGAGCAAACTTGATGGAGCCTTATCTCAGGAGCCCAAGGTGTAACAGGTACCTGCTACCCAGTAAGGAACCTATGAGCATAGTAAAGAAGTTCAAAACAGAGATATTTCCCCGCTGGAGACACCGGCACACCATTTTAACTGATAACTGCATGCAATTTATGGGCCACAAAAGGTAGATGGCCTGCAAACCAATGCAGGGTTGAAATGTGGACAACCGCCACGTATCACCACCACACCAACCCCACTGAGCAGAGAAACCAAGAACACAAGAAGAGTCTCATCTCAGTCTCAGTGTGGGGGACGATCACAGCCACTGGGACAAGCACTTGGCAAACATATTGTGATGGGGGTATTTTCACGATTTTTGAGCAGTATTAATTTTATTGTTAGGATACCTGTATTTTTATATGATATCTTTAAATTTTCTGGATGCTTTCTGTTTTTTTCTTATCATCCATTAGGTAATTTAAGAAATTTTCGTAGGATTTTGGCAATTATGAGTTAGGTTGTTTTGGTTAGGATGTTTGTCCTGATTGATTTTAGACATGATACAGTTTTGTTGTCATTTTAAGGTTAGATGTGCCTTTTGTTTTGTTCAGATGCAAGTCCTTTTAAATTATTTAATAATTTGTATTCTAATTCAGATTTGTTTTTTATTATTAAGTTTGGGAAGTAGTTTGGGTTCTGTTTTGATGTTCATTTAATTCAGTATTTTTGCCCTTACTTCATAGTTGTGGTTTGTTTGGATGTTTAATTTTGTAATAAATTCTGATAAATTCCTAAATTTTCTAGGCAGGGGCCTTAAATTTATTTTAGTCGGAAGTAAATTTATAATTTGTTGTTTTAATCTTTTTGAAAGGTTCGATCTAATAATTTTTGTCATGCTTAGGATGGAATTCAATTTTCATCTTTAAAAGGGATTTGGGTTATAAGATGGTTAAATCATGTCCTTTTGTCCTCTTGAGAATCTTAGCCTTGTAGTCGATAGTTCCCGTGCTACTTCAAGAGTTATTTGCAGTTAGTATCGAGCTGGAGTTAGCCTCAGCATTTGTGGTACCGGCTGCAGCTGGGCGTGTTTGCCTTCGCTGCTGTGACGGTAAAGTAGCTTTCATCATTTTCCCGAACTGTTTCTTGCTGTATGTGTGCCGTAAGTTCCCGAAGCTGTCAGCAGATGAGGACGTTTACAAGTTGATAGCCATGCGTTTGTGTTGCGTACAGCAGACTCTAGGCGAACTTTGTGCGAAGCCCGTGTTTAGAGCCTCTTCAAGTGTGCGTGTGGTGCTGGGATTGGGCAGCGCGAGTGATGTCGTCAGGCTAGGCTCTATGAGGGGCGGCATTGTTGTTAGAGGCGGCAGTGAGTCAGTGAGTCGAGGAGACGGCAGGCGGTCGGCATGGAGTACGAAGGTGGAAGGAGTCTTCTAAGGACCGACGTCATGTAGCCAATAAAAAAGCTAAGTATCAAGTACATTAGTTATGTAGAGTTTCTGTAGACTCGGTTCCCGACTACACTAAAGTCAGAAATTGTGTAGGTTAAGTCATTCCTGTGAATAAAAAAGATAGCAGGTCATAAATTTGTTTGTTGAGTGAAAGTCTGTCGTTAGCCGCAGTCCAGTTTGACGCTAGGGAAATTTGAATTTTTGTAGGAGATTTTCCGAACATAGTAATGAAAGTAGTTTTGAGAGTTAATCAGTTTGCCGATTAAGACTTTGGTTCACTTTCCCAGTCGTTGTCAAATTTGTGGACCCAGTTTTCTGTTGAAACGAAGCTTTTGTTCCTTTGTAATGACTGTAACTAAATGTAAGATAGTCAAAATGAAAAAGAAAAGCTTTGCTGTATTCAATTTCATAATTATTCTTGCTAATTATGCGTGTGTCCATGGTTGTCCAAGCACATGGAACCAACTCTGTCGGAACGGGAATTTTGTATGCCACTGTTTAGACTTGCCCCGAGCTATTGAATGCTTGTTGATGGGGTGAAGTTATCCGTCGAGTACACAGGCATGGTGCGCAGCAGTGTGGCATGCGTCAATTTATTTATATATTTCCAAGGCATTTTGAAGCATTTTGAGAAAGTGTAAATGAAACAAATCAAAACTTAAGATAAATGTGTTCAGGTCAGTAACTACAAGATATTTAGTATTATTACATTTTTTTATTTTATTTGCTTGTTACATCGAGATACTCATTTTTGTGATTAAATTTTTTTGATATTAATTATTTTTGACATGTTAACTTATTGTAACAGAATTTTTATAAATTTTTTAAATCGTTATTGTACAATTTGACTTTATTGAAATGTTTCCTCTTTTATTTTATTGTCGATAAATTTCCCTCTGAAGCCTGGTACTTAATTAATTTTAATACTCTACCGAATAATCCTGCATCACATTGTTTTTCTTTCCTTCAAAGATTCAAGGTACCCAAGCTAGCTGAGTGTTACAATGCTCTACCTACATATATAAGCATGATAAGATAGTAGTGAAAGGTATCTAGGTGTCCAACAGCCTGGTGGTGGCAGCCCCCAATGAGATGTTTAAGGATGCTGTGAGGAGGGTGACATGAGAAAATAGGAGTTGTTAATGTTTATTTTTTTTGATGCTTACAGAGCTACAGTTATGTTGAAGGGGGGGGGGGGGGGGGAGGAGAGAGAGAGAGAGAGAATGTGTGTGTGTGTGTGTGTGAGTGCTATTGATGAGTGGTAATTATGATTTGCGTTTGAGTGAGTAAGAATTATTATATAATTTTTTTGAGTCTGCTCAAGTTAATTATACTCCAATTACCTTTATCTCTCCTCCCTCCCCCTAATAGTCCCTTTTCTTTTCCCCATATTTTCCACCTATAACAATATTATTTAACCTATAGAGGCAAAATAATGAGGCGGTGAACACCAGCCCCAGCCAGCTTTTCCTAGGACGAAATCTCCGCCATCTACAGGAGACTGGCTGTGGGAACAAGTCCCCACCGAAATACTACAACATGAAGACGTCAGGCTAGACTCCCTAGCCCATACCACAAGGATGCGCAATGCCCAACACTAGTACATTGCCTGGCAGTACATGCAACCTGATACGGGAGTGAGAAGTCTTAGAATGGGCGAAGCCATGCTACTCCGCAATCACCCATTTAGTAAGGCAAAAGAATAATTTACCACAGGGCAAACCAGCACAAATGGGAACGACCCTACACAGTCATAGGGCACCAGGAGAATATTTACTGGACAGAGGATGTCAGAGGATGCAGTTAAAAGGTAACCTGAGGGCAGATGTGCCCCTGTTCAGCCAGAATCCAGGACCTCGGAATGGAAGCGCCGGATACTGGAGTGGACGAAGAAGGGGAGATGGAGGACAATCCCCTGCCACAGTGTTACTCGACCCCCAAAAGCAAGCAGCCAGCCAGGACCCCAACCCAAGTCAGGAAATCTGGCAGAGAAGCACCCAACTTACTCTGGTAAGACATGAACATCAAACACCTCCAAGACGGATATCCATCAGAATAGTGCCTTCAATCCTGACTGACGTCAGAAAATTTGCCGCCAGATATGGCAGAATGACCTAGACTGGGTCACAGTTGTCGTGGCGAAGCCTCTTAGACAGAGAACCCAGCCGAAGAAACCCAGCAGCCTAGCACCATCTAGGTAGGCGAGCATCCCGAGCTCATACTTCTAATGGCGACCCTGACAGTGTCCAACCAGGACGTGGTGACCTGTAGCGTCTGGACGCTGGGCGGCCTCAGAGAACCAGCTGCCCACCTGGATCCAAAGAAGGATGAGCTCAGACCAGTCAAGGAGGTAGGGGGAGCCCAAGATTCCCTTACCTCTGACAACCACCTCGACCACATCCACCCAAGAGTACGTGGTACCCGACAGTGTCTCGACGTCAAACGGCATTGAGATAGCCACTTTACCAACCACATCCAAGCAAAAGGTTGGGCCCAACAGAGTTGAAGAGGTAAGGGGAGCATAAGTTCCCCTACCTCTGACGACCACTTCGACCATGTCCACCCAGGAAGACGTGGTACCTGACTGAGCCTCGACACTGGATGGCAGCAAGGCAACTACTGGATCGCCTTCATTCCGGAAGGACGAGCACAACAGAGCTGAAGGGGCAGGGGAAGTACAGAAGCCTCTGCCTCTGATGGCTACCCTAAAACTGTCTCTCCAGGAGGAGGGGACGGCCAGTCATGCCTCGATGCCTTGTGGCTGCAAGCTGGCTATTGCCGAGGAGGACACCGATGAGCCCGGCAACCGACCATGACCAGCTGAACGAGGGAGATGCCATTTATACCTGTCGCATGGCCACCCAAGGTCAGCCAGTGTAGTACAGAGTCACCATGGCACTCCACTGCAAAATTTACGTGGCCGTATCCGCAACATGAGGCCTTACGCAAGAGGAGAGGCTGCCCATGTAAACAAAAGACTTCCCACACCAAGTGAAAACCAGAAGTGAAACAACCACACTGAGAGACAGCCATAAAATGTGGAAAGAGACTGCAATAATACAAATGTACAGCCTTGTACAGCAGTATAAAAATGTGTAAAATTGTTAATATTTTAGAGTGCTGTATGTTTTTTATTATTTGTCGGTGGCCTGTATGACAATTAATAGTGTATGTATGTTTAAGAGGGTAACTCATGTTGTGTATTACATAAGTAGAAGCCCATTTGGGCAGCAAATTGTCACATGTAAACATCACGCAGTGCTACCAGTTAGAAAGCCACAGAGCACGGCCAGTTAGAAAGCCTTCAGTACCACGGCAGGTAGGCAGGTAAATACAAAGTTAACACACCCCTCATGAGTGGGACTCAAACACACACCTTCGTGCCCGAGAGTTATTTTTCGTGTGTACACCTGTAAATTGGTTTATTCCAGGTTAAAACTACGTAACATAATATTGTTAGGACAGTAATTTTGCGTTTTTTGAGTGGTTTTAGATTTTTAGATAGGATACCAATTTTTTTCTTACGATACCCTTAATTTTTCAGGACGTTCCCTATTTTTTGTTATCATCCATTAGGTAATTTGAGTAAATTTCAGGGGATTTTGGGAATTTTCAATTATAGCATTCAGGTTAGGAGTATTCCTATTTTTTGTTCAGATTGATCATAGACATAGTTCAGTTTGTTGTCATTTTGAGGTTAGGTTTACCCTTTATTTTATTTGTTCAGATGTGAATCTTTCTGTTTGGTGTTTTGGGTAACGATTTAATAATTTTTACTCTTAATTGGGATTTGGTTAAAAATTTTGAAGTAATTTTGCTTATGTTTTGGTGTAAGGGTCTAAGAGTCTTTTGCCCGTAACTTAGTAGTCGTGATTGGTTTCAATTTTTAAGTGGTACTACCTTCTTGACAAATTATTTTTAGTAATTTTTCTAGGCAGGGTCCTTAATTGATTTTTATTGGAAGCAGTAAATAATTCATTTTATCCCTTTTAAATCTTGTGGAAAATCCAGTCTTGTACCTTGGTCATGTTTAGGATGGGATTTCATTATTTTTAAAATAGACTTGGAATATAAGACGGCTAGATTGTGTCCTTTCGTCATCTCGGGAATCTTCACCTTGCAGTCGATAGTTCCCGAGCTGCTACAAGAGTTATTTGTAGTTAGTATCAAGCTGAAGTCAGCCTCAGCATTTTTGGTACCGGCTGCAGCTGTGCGTGTTTGCCTTCACCACTGCAATGGTAAAGTAGAAGTCATCATTATCCCGAATTGTTTTGTGTCGTCCCTCGGTGGTCCGAACCGCAATGTGGGTCGAAAAGTTCCTAAGTGATTAGCCAACGTCAACGCTTCAAGTCGACAGCTGTGTGTTTGCGAGTCTCGTAAAAGAAGAGGGGAGAAGTAGTGTTGCAGGCTGCAAACAAAGTCTAGACAGCTAAGGGGACAAGGGAGTGGCCTCGTGCTGAACTTTTGCTTTGTGGATGGCCGCACGTGACCGAGAAGGGTCGTGATTAGCTGAAAGAACGAGTGACGTGTGCGGTGACGCGAGGCACTGTTTTGTGGTTGAAGTTCAGCTGTGGAGGGATATCAGGTTTCAAAAGAGATGTAGTAGAGTGGGGATGAGAGACACGATACACGAGGACATGGGAGTGACGGACGCAGTCAGTCAGTCGGTCAGTGAGGAGGCCATCGGAAGCAGAGAGAGGTGTCGAGACATCGAAGAAGGTGGGAGGAGCCTTCAAGGACCGATATCATGCAGACAATAAAAGATAAGTAATCAGGACATGTAGTTATAATTTGATGTATTGGGGCTCCAGTTAGGCAGCATTATGTAAGAACAGATTAAGAAATAACTGTTTACCGTGATGGTAGAAAATGAATCAAGTTCTTAAGAATATTCAGTTATAGTCCAGTCGTTTTCAAATTATTAATGGTACAGAATTATGCGTTATAGTTAATTAAATGTAATTTTAAACATGAATAGATATATAATTCTGGTGGTGCTTTAAATTTTTCTGTTAAAGAATGTTAACAGCTTGACTATAAAAGAAACTATTTTTTAAAATTTAAATTCTTTCCATTTGTTACCAAAGTACTTTTGTTTATTTACCTCATATATAAAATATATTTTTGTACGAATTTTTATGAATAGTTTTTATATTAAAATGAGAAAATTTTAGAAAAACATAATTTTTTATTTTTAAACAGTTAATTCCACCCTCCCTTTTTATGAATCTGGTTAATTTTAAAGAAGCTATCTATTTTATTAAGTATTTTATTTAATGAAGCTATTCATTTTTTTTAAATTTTACATTGTCAGTGATTACCTGTCTAAGATCGCGCATGACCTCTTTAAGCAGTAAAAGTGAGTTTGAGAGCTACCTAAAATTGATGAAATGATTTAAGTTAGTTTTGGGCTTCAAGGCCACCTCTGTTTGTAAAAAGTGCCTTATGGTGGACCGCCCCCCTCCCCCCCCTGCAGAATTTGATACAGACCAGTAATTGAAACAGATGATAATGGAGAAGTTTGTCAGAGATGAAGTTTTCAGAGATGGTTAGGGAGGAGATGCAGGATGGTCTTTAATTTTATGCAGTGTTGAGTAGACGATAAGGTGCAGCTGAGAGGAGATGTGGTGTACAGGTAATTATGAAGTTGAGAGAGTGTGCCTCAACTTAAGGTGTTTACCCCTAGGAAGAGAGTTAAGGGGTTTAGGAGTTTTAAGTAAGTTATTTGAGTTCCCCCTACATCTCTCTCCACTATGAGTCACCAAGTTTTTATGCTGTTTCAGTTATTTTAATTTTATTTTGAACATGTTGAACTAGTTAAACAAGTGGTTAATGAATAAACCAATACAAATTTAAGATTGAGAGCAATTGATTAACAAGATTAAATAAGTGATATAAGATTAAATTCCCCAAACACCCTTTTACCCATCATCTCACTTTACCCTACTCCTCTTTATCCATTTTCCTCCTTTTCCCCTTTTCCATTCACTCATATTTCCTAAACACCCCTCCCCTCTGATTTCCTCCTTTTTCTCCTTCCCATTTTCCAATTATAACAATATAAAGAAAACACAGCCCTCAGCTGACTTGTGTGAGTGACACCTTTCTGGTAAATAAAGAAGGGAAATGAGCCATTCACCCAACATAGGTACATAGGACCTGTAACAGCTACCCTCTCCAGGGGGTAACACCCATTAGCAGACTGTTCACCCGACCTGCCCAAGCACCAGAGAGACAGTGCTACGACAAAAAGGGAAAGTGGAAACCAGCGCGCAAGAGCAGAGAGCAAGCACAGAAGAAGGAATGCTACAGATGCCAACAAGGACAACTTCGATTGATAGTACCACATCAACATCACTCACGCAACAGAATTCTACCAGATGAGTTCATAGTCACAAAGAGCGGGGGTTTGATGAGTGATGCATACTAGCATAATATTTGTTTACGGCTCCCCCTCACATACAATTTACCCCGAGCGGGGTTCGAACCCATGATGGGCTTGCTCCCAGAGCCCACCCTTAGGCAACGGGAACCCAAGGATATGACAGCAAAAGCCATCTACGCCATTATGTCAGATGTCACGTGTCTTGTAATCACCACCACATGTGACAGAAGCCGGCAATGTAAGCCAAGCACTACCCCATAGCAGGTGGTAGAGACGCAACTCGCACACAAGGAAAACTGCCATTTACAGTCTCCCTCGAGAGAATGCGTCCATCTCAGCTAAGGGAGGAGCTCACGTCCGAAGATACCAGACCAGACCAGACAGAGGAAGCCACGTTGGCCGACTATATATGTCGGCGCACAGCCCCAGAATGTCAGTTGAATACTTGCCAGCTCGCTCCACCACTTCGTGTGCTGGAGCTCTATGCTTAATGCTTTCCTCACGAGAGACCCAACGCCTTCCAGAAGTGTTCTAGACCAGCATCCAGTGACCCCTGAAGAAGTCTTCTCCCCCGTACACTCACTGCCCCTTTGGCAGTGACCCCCCCCCCAAGTCCCTTCAGGACAAACAACTGTAGGTTAATTACAGTTCAGTTATTGTCATAGCTATTTAGTTCTATCTGCTCTTGGTTAGTTTTGTCCCAGGTACCCTTCACCTAGTTAACATAGTTTACTTCCGCCGGTTTTGGTACAATTGATATCTAGAAAATAGTACAGGCTACCACGTATATTCCTCTGAGGAATAAACATATTGTTCTTACTATAACCCAGTGTACTCATTCTAGGGTGATTGTTACTTTATACCTCATAGACATCAAGCCACAAAAGAGAAGCAGGAGACAGCGTCTTGATACTAATATTGCTGAAACTAGTGTATTATTGCGGGCTACCCTTAATCGGGTGCACATGTCACTAAACATAACACAGTCTTGTGGAGAAAGCTAAGTTCGTGAGATATCGCATATTTGTATGTATTTCATGTTATTTTGCATTTAACTTGTATTTCAGTGTTATTTTATTTTATCATGATTTACCACAATATCGTGCCTCTACCTAGCACCAGCGCCACTGTAGCGCCTTCTTTCTAGCTGCATACAATGCCCTAATGCAATATGCAACATAAAAATGACTATATAACCTGAGCATACTCACATAAGCGTGAGGTGGGTAGAAATGGCGGCTCCACCTGTGTAGCGCCTCCCTTTCCTATACTATTCTACTTAACTGTTACTCCTGTCTGGTGGCTGCTAATAAGTGAGCTCAATATCATGAACACTGTAGGAATGGGAGACACTAAGGGGTGCGTAGTTGTCAGTGGTTACTCTAATAAGTTAAGACTTCTTTATACAAACACATTTATTATATCATTAACTAATATTTGATATATGACAATACAATGAATATTACACTGAACAATATGCTTCAATGACTCCTACCGAAGTGGTAATATTAGCAAGTACAAATGTCTAGCAATGAGTAGAAGTTAATGCCCTAGCCTTGCCAATAATTAATGTTCACTTACTTGAATGATTAACAAGACCTCAAGAGCTGGGATGACGGCTTACTGCCAAGCTGACTTATGCTCACATATTCTGAAGATTGATGTATGGCCCTGAGCTCCTCCAGGCCTAGTAACTGAGATGCCCTCGTCTTCGCTGTCGGTCTGACAACTTCACGCCGTTCTTCTTCGGTCTCGCACACCAATCTGGGGGGGGGGGGGGGGGGGGGAGGAGGTGCAGCACGCTCACGCTTTACAGTGGCCGGCAGTGGGTCAATCGACATGTGTTTTGGCAACAGGAGGCTCACACAAAATGTATAGTTCATATTACCTTAACCATTTGTGTGTGGCCCTCTAGCGTCCGCCACACCACGTAACCTGTGTTACGAAGACATCACGTGTGTAAAAACTAGGGATGGGCTGATACCACATTTTGCTTATACCAACAATACCGATTCTCAGCTGCCGATGCCACCGATTGCAGCAATTCGAATACCATAATATACAATTCTCAATATTTGAAAATACTTTTTTATTACTTAAATTTAAGTCTTCAGTTTTGTGAACACTTTTAGCACTTTGTGTTATGTGTCTACAGCATATAAATGGAACACAACACTAATATTAACAATAAATGATGATAGACAATTTATCTGGCCAAACTGTATTTCGACATGTAAAGGCCACAAATTTTAAGATAACAAATGACTACAAAAAGGGGGCTGTGGCTTATATACGAGATATTGGCAAAAAAAATTTGTATCCCAGAACATGTTTATAAATTTGTCAACATACAGTACATTTTAATGTTTTAACTTAGTTTTGAAGGAAGAAAGGGAAGAGGAGAAGGAGAAAAAGAAGAAGAGCGAGATAGAGAGAAAAAATTTTCCTTTCATGCAAGTACTTGTTCACTCGCATTAATAAACAAAATAAACTTCATCCCGCACGTGTAAAATGTAAACATGTTGGAGCTTGGCAATATATGCTGTACATGGGAAAATAATCTCTCTGCTGTAGAAGAAAAAGATATCTTACGTAGTTTGGACACACGCCGCCACACTACAAGTACAAATTGATAAGACACCATTTTGTGTCACATGTTGAAGTGGTTTTGCTTTCTCAAGTCACATTACTATCTGTGGAATAGTAATCACATGTATATTTGAAAACATTGCAACTTGATACAAATTTTCTGTCACAAATGTTTTGTAGGGGAGAAATTAATTCGGAATATATTACATTTGTATAGAATCGTGACTTAACAATATTTACATAAATACAAAAATTCAGTGCGGCCTATACTTGAAATACCAATTATAATATCTAATTTTTCATCAAAAACTTCTGGGGTGGCCTATACATGCCAAAATACGGTACGTGTCTTAACAGTCACGGAAAAACTGTTGCCAAACATTACAGCAATCATTACAAACTGAGTTCCTTAAAGACAGCCTTCACAACTTCAGGTAATCTGACGCGGACTTGTATTTTAGACCTGAGAAATTACATACATAAGCTCAAAATACATGTTTGTTTAAACCTACAGCCTAAAGATGTCATTGAAAAGAACTAATTTAAATTATTGAAATCAATTCACGTGAAATTGAGCAAAATTTTATTTTTATTTATATACTAATATTTTTGCCTTGTGTTCATTTGTCGGCCAAGCCATACTCAAATCATCCCTTGGTTGAAATGGCAACGGATTTATTCACGACAATTTTTGCCAATTATTACCTGCCGAGTCTTATTCAGACGTTTAACATTCTAACCAAAACCTCAGCAGACAGTTTCTAATAAGAACTACGCCCATCAAATTACCGCAGTGGTTATAACCTTCAACTTGCCATTTACAGTAACACCACCACAGAAAGTTGAATACAGTGTCAGAGCATGCAATTCGTTTTCACTGTTGCCAACTTACGAATGCAATAACGCATAAGAAGAATAAAAATACAGCTTGCTTTCTAATTGTTGCAGATCTACAAATGCAGCAAAAACATAAGCAGAAAATAGAAAAGACAAAAATTTGCAGGATATAATCAATACTATCAATAGCACTAGTTATTGATTATCTGTGTTGTTTTGCATTCATGTAGTGTCCAAAAATGATGCACACAATCTTTAGCGAATGCGCCAACAGAATATATGGTAAAACGTAAAGAACTGGAACAAACCATCGAAAAACAATTGTTCCAAATATATTTTGGGTTTCGGACAGAATATTAGATTGATGGATGCGGTAAATTAATGCTTTACGAGATTTATTATACATTGTGTTAAATCAATTAGTTCTAATAATCGGTGAATAATGATCGGCTAGTAATGTTCAGATGCCGCCGATGCCGATGGTCGTGGAATAGGCCAGTTAATCGGTATCGGCATCGGCCCATCCCTAGTAAAAACATTTGAAGTCAGAGAGTTTCTAGCTGAAAAGAAAATGGCCATAATTCGTTTAAAATTTCTAAGTATTGTTGAAAGCAAAATTTTGAAGACACTAATAATTCAATTTGCTTTGTATAGAATCACCTCAAAAAAAATTGTTGTTAAACATTTTCTTAATATTGTGTAAAACCAATAATAAATTTTCTATTCTATAATGTAAACTTAAGTTCAATTTTATGGTTGCACATAATTTTTGATACACTTTTTCATTTCGTGTTTTGTGTAGCATCACTTCAAGAAATGTCAAGCCTAACTGATTATGTTGTAAATAATCAGAAGCATTTTTACCCCCAATTATCAAATTTTGCATTATGTAGAATCCTTCCAGAGATCACAAACGAAATGGTGAACATTTAAACAAAAAAAAAAAGCATTTTTGATAGAAATTTTCATAATGTAATACAATATTCAGTGTCTTTGTTTGTTTTGGAGGGTTTCCTTCCATGCAATCTATCACTTTTATTTGTACGGTGGTGAATGTACGCATTGTTGATTAGTTAACTTCACTTGCCACACACTTGTTCTGTAAAGCTTAGCCAGTTGGCAGAAACCACGGAAGCTCTACGTTTAACTAAACCCCTTAGTTTTTTACTACACGTAACATCTCCTGCTGTGCAACAAATAGGAAGATAGCTAGCTAACACACACCTTTACTAGTAAGGCTTTTGGCAATCTTTCTTTATTCAATATTAATCGCAATCATTATTTTATTCTCCCTAAGGGTGGAATTTATTCCATGTGCGGTCCCCATGTCTTGTAATTCTTTCCGCATGTTCAACTGTATAAATTGCTCATTGTATGTATCCACGTAATCAGCTGATATTGCAGGATAAAATATAAAAAAAACGAAGGCCGCGAGCACTGTCACCAGATACCCCCTTGCGACACTAAACTTACACAATAAAAAGAAGACACCAAGTCTACTTGCAGCCTGGCACAGATGCGCAATGCAGAGAGGGAGAGAGAGGGAGAGAGATAGAGCAGGAGAGGGAGGAGAGGGGGGTGGGAGAGAGAGAGAGAGAGAGCGCGTGCATTGTCTAGCCTGCCCAGCGCTTCATGAGCGAGTCAGCGCTGTTGCCTGTGGCCACCTGCCATCCATAACACTACGAAGTCAAGCACATAGCAGAAACGCACAGACCAGAGACAATTACAAAAGTTTTTGGAGAGGAAAAAAATTGTTCTCGAGGGAAAGTCCCACATTTCTTAAAAAAAATTTCTTTCTCTGTTCGTTCCTTTGCCCAGATGAGTACGTGACAGCAAAAAAAAAGGGGGGGAGTAGTATAAAAAGGGGGGTTCTGACCCATCAGGCTGCAGGTTGTGGACTGGTGGATCGCAGAATCTCTCTCCCCCTCTCCTTTTCACCATAAAAAATGTCAGATTTCACGCACAAAAACCACATTTTTTCCCGGTTTTCTCCATGTGGGATCTCACTGCCATCTTGAATCACAAGCACTACTGACCAAGAAAATGGCGCCCGCATTTCGACCATTTTGACGTTAGTGAGTTTGCCCAACATAGCTAAATCAGTTACAAAATTGAGAAACCCCTGCCAAATGAAAAATTATTCCCAGTGGCCATCTTGGTATCGATGACCTATGTCTACTCAGGAATATTGGCAACCAGCTAAGGATGCCAACCATTTTGGCGGCCGGCGGCGGCGGGGCATCAAAACATAAAGAACGATAATTTTTTTGGGTCTCGTGTAACACTGCCTCCTCCTGAAGTCTGTGTGCGCATGAATAATAATTGTAAGTATAGTTGGCTGTAATTTCCAAACTGTTTCAGTTATAGTCGCCACAGTCAGTACATGGACATCGCCCCCCGACGATGAGAAGTGTCAGTGGATGTGTATTGTAAAGAGTGCCAATCACATTTTTGACGTGATAACTTCAAATGGCATATTGCAACATGGAAGGAACTCCTTCCTGTTCCAGCCAAGCGCTATTTGCTGAAATTATTTAAGGAAGGGAAGATACCTGTGAAAAAAAAAAACCCTGCGACATCACTAAAGGACCCAACAGTGAAACTGATGGCTGGATCAACTCCTAGACATCCTTGCAACTACTGTAACAGGACATTTACACATATCCCCAATGCAGAGAGACATGTGAAGCACCAATGCAAGCTGAATCCATATCGTACCGGCTATCAATGTGATAAGTGTCATTGTTATTTCACTCATACAGACAGTTACATAAAAAAAAAAAAACTACTAGTGTAAAAGCTGTGCAGCTGCTACGCAACAAACCTGTGGCGGTCAGGTGCCTGCCTTATCGAGTGAGTGGTGGTGGTAGTACACCAACTTCCGACCTGAGTGTTCCTTCAGCGTGGAAACAATGCCGCTATTTTGGTAAGCTCTTTAGTAGAAATAACAATGCACATTGACATGAGAGATGTGTCTGTGTTGGAAAGAGGTCAGTGTTAAAGTATTTGTCATGATGTGAAATTCTAAGTCTAGCTTGCAGCTGCATGTCAGAGTAGTAACCGAGATACGACATCAACTAGCTGAATACATGTCTCCTAAATGCTTACCTCCCACTGATGGAATATGTAAATGTGTGTATAGACAGCATGTGAGATTGGTGAAAAAGTTGGTGTGGTGGTGTTATTCAAAGAGTGAACATAAGCTCAAGCTACGATGAAAGCTACTTCAGACAACTATTTGTGCCGGTTCTGCAAGACGTCATATTCCAGCAGCCGCCATGCTCGTCGACATGACACTGCGTGTGCTATGGACACGAAGCATTCTGCATTAATAAGTGAACAGTGCAAGTCTCAATTTGGATGTCGTGATAGCCTAAAATGACATCTTGCAACATGCGATGGACTCTCGCCCCTGCCTGGTAAGCACTGTAGGTCCCCTTTGGATACTGGCACATGCTCACCATCGGACCTGAACATTGTAGACCATTCTCCACAGACATCAAGAGTATGTACTGCTCCTGCTATAGTGGATACTCATACACCGTCACCGTGGGCAACACCGATCCTGGAAATGTACAATTCTGCACAGACGTCAAGGTATTTATGCTGCAACTGTGGTAGGACCTTTAGTAAAAGATCCAGTACATGTCAACATGAGAAACTCGAACAATGTTCGATGAGTTCACATGTTATCAGGCAACACAAAGTGTTCCAGTCGAAGAAAGAAGCAAAATACATAATTATCAGGAAAAACTATTTTGTGAGGCAAATAACAGCCATATGAAGAATTGTACATATCAAGAAGATACTAACAACACCACCTGCTACAAGCTTACACAATGAGAATGCGTTCATCCCGAATGAATCTGCCTTCCGTGGTCTAATGAAGACGTACGTTGCATCAGGAATGGCAAAAGATATTTGTACGTACCTTAAGCAAATGAAGCAGAGTATTATAGATCAACTTACCGATGAGATAGAAAAAGACGGCGCATTAAAATATAATATGTAGTTGGAATGCATATATAACAAACCAGAACCACATGACTATGAATTTAGTAGAAAAGCCTTCAAGACAATGAATGAGCCTCTGTATAACACACTCTGACATTACGACTAGTGTAGAAGCTAGTATACAGAAGATTTGCAACGAGGAAGAAGAGTGCATGGGGAAAGGTTCCGGTTGGACAGTATATATGATAGATCATCTACAGTTGAGAACAAATTCATATAGGTCGTTTCACAATTAGGTGCTTGTCGGCTGGAGGAATGAGCCTAGGGCTTGAAGCACAGTCCACTACTGGGTGAAGGTCTAGATAAGTCATGCACTTGCTCTCATACTGATACTCATGTTAGGTTCGCATGCATAGTCGAAATAGGCTGGCCGGCACAGTTGCTGTTCGGACCATGAAGAGTGAATGTTGTCTATGGATACCACGCTCCGCGATGACGATGGAACAGGACATTTGTTTGTGCTGCTACTGTAAGACGCACGAGGCCGGTGGTCATCAGAATCCGGAGCATACTGTGTTCACATGCGGAACATGTACATTGAGGTTTGTTCGATGTGTTGACTTGAGAAGTTATCTTGCAACACGTAACCCTGCACTCTCTGACATGATAATTATCAAAAACATATGCGCATGTTGATGATTTAAAGAAACATGCTCTCAAGCTGATACGATACTCGTGTCGGGTTGACACTGTTGAGGTAGGATGGGTGCACATACTGATATTCCCTCCACTACTGAGCAGATGGGGACATAGCTTCGACCTGTAGAAAGGAGGGCATAATACACCCACAGTAATTCACACACAGTTGTTAACCCGTCTTGTACATAAGCTGCAGTGAGGGGTCAGCCTGCTGGGTGAAGTACTCACTACTTCGAGTAGTACAATGCTTAATTCCCACTGATGAAATGAAATGTGTGTGAGTACCTATTTATACCCATAAAGCTACTGTGGGACGACTTCGGTTTTGTTTTGCATGAAGATGGTGCAAGCTGATACGATGTCTATCGTAGAGCATGCCTCTATGGATGTAACTTCCTCCATGGCTGGAAACCGGTGTTGTTCCTGTGGAATGATCTTCAGCAAAAGCTGCTGTGCTCGTCACCATGAGAAAAGCAATTGTTCAAAAGGTCGGACCTCCAGAATACTTACATGTGGTATGGGTAGTGCCGCATTTGGTAGAGGCAATAATATCAAGAGACACACTGGTACATGTAAAGGTAACATGTTTTTGCCTGCCATGCGACAGCAGGCACTGCCACACGACAAGGCTAGCCTTCCTGTTGATTCGGCACGTAAACTAACGTTCATTCGAACACCCATAACAGTAAGTGGGCCTGCATGGTGTTCCAAACCAGTGTGCAAAGAAGGAACTATGAGTGCTGCAGAGCATGAACCGGAAAGATTGTCAGGAGTTGTAAATATTAGACCTGCACTGCTAACATGTGAAGTGATGGAATTACATGGCTTTTATTTTATGAATGGCATACGGTGTATGGTCTTGTCTACTCGTGCAAAACGCACGGATTGGTAGGTATATTTACTTTCGTTCACTCTAGCGGACAACGGGAGAAAGCACACAGAGCAAAGCATATGACTATCTCTCTTTCTAATTGAGCGTGTGTGTGTGTGTGTTGGGTTTGGTACGAGAGCACAGGTCGGGGACTGTCTGTATTTACGAACACTGTTGTACACAATGACAGTTACTATCTTCGTGTTGGTGTTTTAGCAGTGGGGCCCCTTGCTTCCTCCCCTCGACGAATGGACATCCAATGTCGGCTTTAAAACGACTTGTATTACGCAGATGGTTCAGGGTACATGCATTGTTTTTTTTCAATAGTATACCGGTATGTACATTGACAAGGGGCGGTGTTGGGGACGCAGTACTTGGTCTGTATCTACAGTGCACGGAGGGTGGGACTGGTCATTGCAGTCTCCACTTCCAACAAGGTCACGTCGACGATGGCCAGATGCACTCGTGGCCTACGGGTAATTCACTGCTACACAAGTTAAGGTAGGGGATAATTTGTTTCGTAATAAGCTTATCTGTCTAGCACGTATTGTTATATGTGCACGGACTTGGCTGCACATTTATTACGATGTAACGAGTGGCATCTCATTACATATATGCATCAAAGTCTTGGTAAACAACGCACAAGTGCAGGGTCGGTCCCCCCTTAGTAGTGTGGTACTGACCGACTGTCTGGAAGTATGAACATGCATTGAAGGTTCGTGTATGTCTTTGTGTAATTATTATTATTACCTGCTTCGGTACATGCATTAAGGTCGGAGATAAAAAATGTGGATTTAATACCTCATGTGTGTGTGCGCACGTATGTTTCTACCAGTGTAACAGTTACATTTATAATGCTTTCTTTTGAGCTGGTGGAAATATTGTAGCCTTACCAATATGGCTGGGAGAATTATTTCCTTAATGTTAGGGACAGCAGATATTTTTTTCCAACAAGTGTCAGAAGCTGGTGATTAATCGTGAACTATCGTCATTACTCAATGTACGAACACCGAACTGATCGGTATTAGCTGTGGTGCTTATATTTGCGCTTAGGACATACTCGACCCCTCAATCCTTTTCGGTGACTGTTGGTAGTTGTATAGATAATTACGACCAACTATGCTTATACATAGCCATGGGTCAAACATAACCCCTCGATTATTTTTTTCTCATTGTCTGGAATGGTGGTGGTGCCTATGTTATGATTTTAGACGCTATATGTCTTAATCATTTCGTAAATTACAGACGACTATACTTATATGTAAAAATGTGTCATACTTGACGCCTCGCTACCTCTTCGTTGTCTGAGGGGTGTGTGTTTGCTTACGTTATGATTTTGACCACTATATATCTTAAACGGTTCGGGACTTACAGCCACCTATTATTGTACGCTGACATAGGGCTTACTTGACCTTTCTCGTCTTCTGGGGTGGTGTCTATGTTATAAATTTGACAACTGGTTCAGAAATTATGACCAACTTCGCATATTGGTAGATGTAGGAAATATTAGACCTAGCGAGTCATTTGGGGTGATGCGCATGTTATGCATTAGGCTACTGTATCGCGGATGGTTCAGGCTAACTATGCTTATCCGTAGACATAGGACAAACACTTGTCATTGCGAGCCTTCTCGTTGTCTGGAGTGATACCTTTGCTACGCATTTGGTAGTGTTATATCACACGGTTCGGAAATTACAGCCAACTCTGCTTATACGTCGACATAGGATGTACTTGACCACTCGTCTCTTCTCCTCTCTTGGGGTGATGCCCATGTTATGAATTTGAATACTATGACTTAAACGGTTCGGAAATTAAAGTCAACTATGCTTATAAGTCGACATAGGTAGAGACCTGAAAAAGTAGGTGTTATTTTTGTCAAAAAGTAGCTATTTTCTTGCTACAAAAATGCAGGTTTCTGCATAAGAATTCCTCCAATTTGTAGTATGTTCTTTATAAAGACATACATAATTTGAGATATGTTACTTCATTCGTAAAACCTGAAATCTGCAATGTTATTCCTATTGATAAGCTGTGTTTTTATCAATTATTATTTCCATGCAAAATTCCCTAACTCCCACAGAACTATACAGTTACGATTTTAAGACAAAAACACTAGTTTCCTTTATCAACAGACAACATTGAAAACAATTTCAGATTTTACTGAAGATTTTGTATTCTGCCCGACACCTGGAACAACAAACGGTCGCAATGCACTGGCAAGGGCATACTGTTTCATAAAAAGAATAATGTAAACAATTTATACACAGCTATAAAAGCAATGTTAAAAAAAATAATAAGAGTGCCTTGTATGCACAGAAAAAAAAAAAAAGATATATCTGTCCATACGTTTTTGAACTATCAAAACTTTCAACAACAGATTTTTTTGTTAGGCCCACTGACAAAACTTTTGTTTATTCAAAACATGCCATTTTTTACAGCATATATTTAACGAGAATGCGTAAGGTAAAAATAGTTAACTGGATGAATACGAGTTAAAAATATACGATAAATTGATTCACGAATATATTCTACGTAAGTAAATGCATATAACCACTTTCTTCACCGCCGCACCACTCGCTTTGTAAAAAATAAAGAATTGTTGGTTAAAACGTGACAATGCTCGAATGTAAACAAGCGAGCAAGTTGGCGTGAATTCCATAGATGATATGGTGATTGGTGGACGTGAGCATTACAACAGCGTGTTTTCCTAAAGAACAAACTTTTGCAGGACCGTGAGTAGAAGGTTCACTCAAAGTGACGAATCATCACTTGCGCTCATGTTATCTATGGCCGTAAATACACGAGATGGAAAGTAAACATGTTTTCGTTTAAGGTGAAAAATCCAAGTAATCTACTAGCAAACTTATGAATGCATTTGTAATTGAATATCCAAAAAACACATAAAATACAACTTAAGAAGCAACTATGTGACATAAAACAATAATAATTAGCGAAAATAGTACAGGATTTTGTACAATTCGTGAATTACAGCTGAAATTTTCAAAAATCACATTTTTTTTTGTTTATTATGTGAAAATTTACACTATTTTTCCCTTTATAGTGTTTGCTAATTTTTCAGGTCTCTAGACATAGGTCATACTTGACCCCGCAAGCCTTCTGAGTCAAAATTGTTTTGTATGTTATAAATTTGGTAGTTGTATATCAAACGGTTCGGTGATTACAACAATCTATGCTTATAAGTTAGCATAGGTTATACTTTACCTTGCGACCCTTCACGTAGTCGGGGTGGATGCCTACGTCATGATTTGACAACTATAACTTACATGGTTGGGAAATTACAGCTAACTATGCTTACAATTATTATGCATGCACACACAAACTTTAGGAGGGGGCAGTGTTACACGAGACCCGAAAAAAATATCGTTCTCTATGTCTTGATGCCTCGCAGCCACTGGCGCTGGCAGCCAAAATTGTTGACATACTCAGCTGGTCACCAATTGTCCTGAGTAGACATAGGTCATCGATACCAAGATGGCCACCGGGAATGATTTCTCATTTAGAAGGGATTTCTCAATTTCCGACCGATTCAGCCACATTGGGCAAACCTCAGCCACAAAGGCAAACTCACTGGCCATCAAAATGGTCGACATGCGGCCGCCATTTTATTGGCCAGTGGCACTCGTGATCCAAGATGGCAACGAGATCCCACATGGGGACACTAACGAAAATGAGCTATTTGTCATTTTGAAGGGTTCCCTAATGGATTATGCTAATTAGGGAAAAATGGTGACTGGCACTGGCTGCCAAGATGGCCACCATCGACTGGAGAGAAATTCAGGGAATGTTGGGGAAAACTGGGGAAAATGGCATTTTTGTACGTGAAATCTGCCATTTTGGACTATGAAAAAAAAAGGGGGGGGGGGGGAAGGGAAATTCTGCGATCCACCAGTCCACAGCCTGCAGCCTGGTGGATAGGAACCCTCCTTTGTATACTACTAGTGGGGGGGGGGGGAAGCGAATTGATGCACGACGCCTTTTTAACAATGAATAATCTACTACAACTCATCAGTGTGCATGCTTTTGCCACTTGTTTCCATGGAGCTTGATTGTTGCTGCGCATTATGAGACGTCACAAATTGAACTGGATGGTTCCAGCATGAAGAGTGTACAGTTCACCGGCCGAGCCACCGAAGCTATGCATCGAGATCATTCAAGTACTTCAGCACGCCGCCAGATGGCCCTACTAGTACAGTTACTGAGACATGCTCCTGGATCCAGCGCCGGTCTCTGACGTCGTGCTAAGAAGATCTTTGTCTTGTTTACCTCATCCCCACCTCAAGCAAGGGTGCGCCAGCCAGAGTTATAAATTATGGGGCGAGTGCCCTGAGAAGTCAGCCTATTTTGGGCCTTCACAGCACTCTTTAGTGCTGAAGGTCCCAACGGAACCATAGACTCGTCTCTTGGTTTTTACCCTACCTCAGATGCGACTAGCCTAGCATTCACCAAAGACACTTTGTCGTCGTGACGTACATCCTGCAACCATAGGCCATCAAACGTCAACATTATATGTCATCTTATATTATGAAAACAAAGAATTTATATCTTATGTTTGCACACACAATTATATACAAAATTTTTTCCACTGTTTACAGAAGACATAAATGCATAAAAACTAGGGATGTAAAAATATATATTTTTCTCAATTCTGATTATCGATTCCAATTGCAAAACCTTTTACTTGAATACACCTCGATTCAGACACCATAAATTAGGATATGTATAGGGATTATCAACATAAGCCTAAAGTCAATGTATCCTTTTGAAAATTAGTTGTATAGGTCAATGTACAGACAAAGATATGAAGACATTTACAGGAAAGACTTTCTGGTCTGCTAAGTAAAGTTAAAATTTCCTATATTTATATAAAATTCAGACTTATCTAATTAGTGGAGCCAAGATTTTGTGGTTTCATTTTTAAGATGATTTCTGTATTATTGGTTTAATTTTTTTCAACACAAATTTTGTGTATTTTTGTATATAGTTCTGGATTAAAAATGCATTGTGTGGTATTAATTATCTTGATAAATCTTCTCGCAAGCATAATATTTACAACATTAATCACTTCTTGTCTAGGTGCAAGACACTTAAAAAAATGTTCTCAGACCATTTCTAGTTTGTGCTTGTATTAATTTCTTGCACACTTTACACTCACCTTTGCCCATGCTCTTTACTAAAATGTCTAAATTATAGACATTTTAAGGTCTTTTAAATTGGCACAGCATCTGCCATCATTTATGAGACTAGATATTTTATGAAAACAGTCTGTTTAATGTATCAATTTGGATATCACACTTTAGTTTCATTCACAACTGTCAATGTAAACAAACATACAATGATGCAACCATAGAGTACAGTACACATTCTAGTTGCGAGTGCTCACTTTGCACCATTGTTACTAGCGCTTGGAGGTGGTTTGTTGCCAAATTACTGTACCTTATTCCAAAGTGGTAACCTATTTTGAAGTGCATGTTTTACCGCTTAGGTAATCTTTAGAATATACTTGTTTACATTTTGCTACACAAGAAAAAAAAAACATAACATATTTACATGCAAGTGTTGCATGTAAAACTATGATTTCCGAGATTTAAAAATCGTCGAGACAAAATCTATAATTTTTAAATATAGAGTATTTCTTGATATTGCAGAGTTGCACATTTTTTAAAATGCCGAAGTAAATTTGTGTATATAACATGGGAGAAGAGTTCATTGCTTGTGGAGAAAGCTAATTTCATGAGATTATGCACATTTGTCTGTATTTCATGTTATTTCGCATTTAACATATATTTTGGTGTTATTTTGTTTTATCGCGATTTACCACAAAATCGTGTCTCTACTGATAGGTGTTCGGAGTCTCAATTTACTATTTGGTAGAGTTGTTCCGATATCATGTTTTCCGATACAGATACCCAGATACCATTGCAGATACCCCAATATCAATGCAGATACCAGTGCCCTTCACACTGAATTTTCGAAAAAGTATTACTGTAAATAATACTCTTAAAAACATTTCTCCTAAACTCGTTTAAATACAGAAAATAATGTCTCAAAATACAGTATATAATTTATTGTAATCAGACACAAAATGCAAGCTGATCTGAAACTTTCAAACCATCTGAAAATTAAAATGATGCCTAATGTTAGTGAAATTTTGAATGTCCCGCGCGCACTCATACAGTAAGAGTGCACGGAGAAGTTATCAATTGGGCAGTGTGTTCACTGCAGCTGGAAAAGGTGTGGCCGTGGGAGGATTACCCCTCCACAAGCCGCTACAGGTTGCTGATGCCTTGCTTGCGCCCGTGGCAAATGTCTGTCTTCTAAAGTAATTAATTATATTTTACTACAAAGAAAACTTGTAATTTTGAGACAGAAATGAATGAAGAAGGTGCTTACAATTGATTTATTCACTGCCTTTAATAATTAATTATTCAAAACCACGTACTCTGATTTTTCTTGTTACGAGTTACACTACACTCGGCTCAGGGCTTACCTTCCCAATATTAGACAGCAATAGGTGTCGAATAGGCCCTTACATTTTATCAGTTGATTCAAAGATGTGTGTCTAATGAAATAAACTGATATAAATAGTCCGATTTCCCCGCAAGAAGTTACTGAAAGTGAACTTCATACACTTACAATACAAGTCGCTGGATGTTCAAAGAATTTTTAATGACAAGGGAGGTCAAGTATATGCTTCTGGGCATATAATTTTATTTGCAAAGATTCTGCCCCTTGAGTTAAATAAATACTAGGTTTTAAAATCATGTTAATTTTATGCCATATACAATAAAACACCAACTTTACGGGCAAAAAACAACCTTTAATCACAAAAGAAAACATCTTTGCAAATAATGATTCCTTGTTAAAATGTTTTGCGTAACATTTTCAAGCGAAACCATTTGCTTTGAAATACATTATTTAAATAGGAATTTTGCCAGGACCACAAAAAATTGTTGGTGAATGCACTTTATTTTTTCTTATTTTTCTTTTCTCTTTTTAATGTGCGATGTATACACACTAAAATACGATAATTTTTTTGTCTAAAGAATGTAATAACCTGATTTCATTGTCTACAACCGATACTAATATATCTGTCTGATACCATACCTGGTACAGATACATTGAAATAATGTGTAGTAGCGGCTGATACCGATACTAGGTATCAGTATCGGAACAACTGTACTACTATTTAGATAATGACACAGAAACGCACATTTGTTATTCTACCGCAAACAGTAAGTACATTTTCTTACATACATAAGCATAGATTTATGGTTTGCAACGACTTGTAATGCGCTATGGTTAAACCTAACCTGATTTGATAACGTATAAGAATTGAGACTGAGGTAGTCAGACACTAGATTCTAATGATTCTCATAATGCAAAGGAAACGGGTGTATCAAAGAATTAAGGAATCAAATTTGACATCCCTAATAAAAACCCACTTGCAGAGATAAGGTTAAAAAAAAATGCCACGAGTTTTCTCAAGATAACTGTGTAATCCTACACATTTTACATTATATATTATTTTCATGTGACTTTTTGTAATTTTCACAGAATACCTCTTTTACAACACGTTACTGTATAAGAAAACGACCTTTCCTCTTTCATAGTTTTATGTTCTGTAAAAGATTTTGTTTATTTTATTTATTTTTTATTTCATTTATTTATTTTTACAAAAGTGTCTACTGTGATGATATTAACATGTACATACTCGCATACAAAATACAGAATATATATTTTTTGCGAATGACACTGTATGCAATGCATGAAAGTTGAATAGTGTGAAAGAATTTTCCTGCTCGCCATGTCCACAACAAACAAGATGTTGAAAGCAGAGAGGTGGCATACCAGGGCTGTGTGGAGGTTCCGGCAGCACAGGGGCCCAAGGGTCGACGAGAGGAGATGCAGACACGGTGTGGGCACTTGCCAGAGCAGATGCTGCTGGACTGCTCCACGGGTCATTCTGCAACAGAGCACAGCAGTTGTGGAGACTACACGTCCAATCCTCCCATCCACTACACCTAGGACCAAGCCTACCAGGCAGTCCTACCAGCATGCAACATACAGTATTTAGAAGAAGACTGTAGTTAGTTCATGGAGGTTACACAGATGACAAGCAGTTCTGCCTGCAAACACTTATGGTAGGTAAGTAAGTAGAATAGAGAGGGTTTGATTGTAACATTTTTCCACTTATTGTTTAAAAATATAATGAAGAATTCCTTGCAATTGTGACAACGTAGATACACAAAACATTTCTCTGCAGTTGCAACAACCATGTAAACAAAAAGACGTTTAAGATACAAATTTTTCTTTTTACATACATTTGTTACATTGACACAAAGTGTTACAACTGAACCCTGTTTGACGGTTACTTCTAACACCAATAAAAAATACAACTGACCAAATACAATGCAACAAAAGTAGTGTAGCAGTAGGGCAATTAATATTATTCAGAAGGAAACTCAACAATCCCTTGGTAACATATTACAATATACTAACAATTAATTCAATCGTGATCTTAGCTAATGGAGAAACAAAACTTCTAAAAATTAAGTTACTTCTCAAGGTCAAACACGTTTCAGTCACATAGAGGTACTCCTAATGTACAACTACAAATTCTTTATCCATGTCTCACCAGCTGCTACTGCATTGCGCTGCTATATTAGCTCATTTCAATTACCACAAGAATGGTGCCGTTTGATATAAAATTATCCAGTTACAATCAACCCCAATCTTCCCTAAGTAGGGCTTAATTTATCATAGACAGTGATGTGGTAAGATGCCCAGAGAAGCATGGGCCAGCAGTATGGAACCATTCCCTCATTCACTTTGGGGGATATAAGGATACAAAGGAAAACCAAAATCAGGATGGCCGGATCAGGATTTGAACTTTGGTCCTCTCAAATGTGAGTCCGAGGGTTTACCACAATGCCATTTCACTTATACATAACCTGCACCTATGGTAGCCACCTCCACTAGGCAAACAGTTCTACACTGCTACACCATCTTCAATTCACTACACAATTTTTACCTCTCCCTACATGTTAGTCTCTTCTTCATTATGAAAATACACAAATGCATACCTGCCAACCTCGAAAATTAATTTTTTTAAGGTTTCTAATTCCACAAATGTAACATGCTGCCACATAAATACAATAAAACATGAAGACAGATAGTAATATACTATATGCCAATAGATACAATATGTAGTTATACACTGTTCATGGTACCTTGTGAATGGGACGTACAGTTAAAGCTATGCCATACAAAACACTACAACTTTTCAATACAGTAATATAATTTTATTTATGCTTATATAAAGGCTTCAGATGTAGCAAAAAAATGCTTAGCTTCTTGGAGTACCACTGTCTAAGTATTAACGTGTTTAATTAAGTGAATACTACAGACTTAACTTTCTTCAAATATTCTGGTTAAAAATTCTGCCTTTAACACACCCTTTGCTTTGAGGCAACTGTCAGAACTTTATGTTGACTTGTGACACTCTGTGGCGAGAGGGACGTACATCCCAATGTCTAGTGCCTGTGGTGGTTGCTGGACAGCCGCACCCGGGGGTGAGGTTTATATAGGAATCTAGTCCTTAACATGGCACTGGAACACATCCAGCTTTCCTGTTATACTACTAAATGACTACGACTCATCTGCCTCACGTATTTATACGTAACCCGAGGGAGAGTCAAACCCAGCAACAGATTTCACGAGTGTTCTTAGATCGCCACAACCCTGGATGGTGATTTTAAAACGTGGAACATAAGGTTGCGAAAGTCCGAAGTAAGCCGCCCCCCTCCCTTGTGTGGGGAGCCTACAAGCCATCACCTGCCTCGGGGAAAAACAGAGTGCACCCGAATATGCACGAAGCAGAGCGCCGGGCAGAGGGTAGCTACTCTCATCCTGACCTTGCACGAGAGAGATGTCATGAGGCGACGTCAAACCTCCCGCCGCGGCCTGGCGTTGCACCTGTCCAGCTGACTATTTAAGACCGTGCATGCCCAGGATTGGGAGTTATTCCTTTCTCCAGTAGCTCGGTCTAACACTTTGTGTGCTGGGGCCTTCTACTGCTCAACAGTCTTCAGCAGCCTCCAGAGACTGTTACCATTGGCATTAACAGAGGCTCCTGCAGCCTTTACCAGAAGCTCCATTGTCAACAACCCACACCAGCTACCAGAAGCTCTTCTTCAACACCTTCAGACTTAACGCACCTTCCGCTGTTGCTCCTCCTGGATAAGCAGCCGCCTCTACTTGCTGGTAGAGGCAACTACACCAACTGCTCTCAATGTAGGGGCCTCCTTTTTATAAAGTCTCTTCTAGACACCCCTTGGATAGTGTAGTTGCGACCAGAGTTATTTTCATAGCCATCAGTGCCACTAGCTATCTTGATTAGTTTAGGCGCAGGTCGCCTCCACCTGTTTACTGTTGGTTACTTCCATATCACACACTGCTTGGTTAGGAGTTAGCACAAGTCATTGTATTTATCATCGCTAATAAATAGAGATTTTTCCTTTCACTGAGGGTATCCTTTACAGAGGTAGTTCCTTTTGATCACTAGAAATAATGTCAATTGTACGTCGTCAACCGAGACTGGGTATTGATATACCAGTACGAACCATAGAATATGACTGCAGAGTTCCTTCAGGAATCCGTACGTCTTGACACACACACACACAATTTGACGGCCACCCATTCTAGACCCCAGGGGATAAAACGGTAGAGTCCTGACCACTAGCAATTCATTCAACAGTCATCTCAAGTTGGATCCCACCAGAGCTCTTTTGGTGATGGAGGGGATATTTGCTTGGGACTGAAGGCCTAACCTCTTTGCGAACCTCACCCAATAGCGGTAGGAAGTCGGCTCATACGACTGAACACGTTGCGCGCCAGTGGCGGGGAACTGAACAGAGCACTGAGCTCATGCCGGCAACCATTATTAGAAGTATACTTAGATAAGGACCTGTCTTGTGTTCACGACGATCGGTAAGTATCTTTAAGTGTCAACCTAACCTTTATGCCTTTTGGAAAAAGGCACGGCTCACATAGGAAGGAGCATAAGGCGACCTATACAGCCGCCAAGCGAGTGTGCATATCAGACCCACCTATTCTTAATAGGCAAGCAGAATGGGACAGAACTCATACCGCCTATCCTCTGGAGAGATTTCTCTGTGCACATTCACGCAGCGAGAGAGTACCACCTTGTGGTACATGGTCTGATAAAGGGCAGCTAATCCCGGGTTCTAGAGCCAAGAGTCTTCGGAGTGGAATTGAGGGTACTTTGTTGGTTAGCACGGTACCAACATCCATCACTCGCCCGCAAGAGCTGCTGGTTCCGGCCAGCTAGCACCAGCTCCATCTTCACTGACAGAAGTAAACCCTGGTAAGATAGGTACTCTGAAACAGACAATTATTTCTACCAAGTCACCAACCGACACATCCAGCACGAGTTGCTAGCTATAAACGTAGCTCAAACGTCTAGCCAGTGCTAAACCAAGTGTGCATGTCCTAACGCAACTAAAATCACGTTGACCATAAACATAGATCTATAGTCCAGCACGCATCACTATACAAGACAGGCCGGATAGCTTTACAGAAGGGCACAAAGTAGGTTACTGCAAGCAAAAAGTTGCGTTTTGGCAGAAACGCTCTGACAGGTATACCTGGGCAATACGTAACCTGTGGAAGATGCCCCAGACCTGCAGTGGTTCTGTTGTGCGTGTGCTAGAACTTGGTGGGCTGGTGCTCGTTACTGATGATAGTCACTGAGGTTGGCTCTGCAATCTGGATTCCCCAAAAACATGGATTGGCTATCCAGTGGGACTTATCCTGACCAATCACGTACGCAGCGAACACAGGATGTGTTTTGCCACTAAGCTTGACACTGGTGCACTGAAGAAGTCCGGGTGAGTCTCTGGCATGGCAGGTCTCTCCAAACGGCAGATTGCTTGAGCCCTCTCTCGAGGAGGAAGGTGCGTGAGTGAGGCCTGGAAGGGGTTAAGTTCCCGCTGTTGCTCGGAGGCAGTGATAGCCTGTTTAACCCGCTCTCAGATACACCACTTTGATGGGAGTACGGCACGAGGACAGAATCGCTACGAACAAAACCCACAGAAGTGGAGCAGGTAGTGTGTGTGGTTCTCTACAGGTGTATAACCATGTATTGTGTCTGCCAATCGAGTACGATATCCCTAACCAATATTCGGCGCAAGTAGCATGATGAATACTGATAGTCAGGTCTCACTGGTAGGCAGTCCCAATACGTGGAAGAGTTCCTCGTGAGTACCAGTCTTCCCAACTCTGGGAATATACTCCTTTTGGCACAAGTAGCACGGTGGAGAGAGCAAGCACCAAGCTGACATGCTAATCCGAAGCGGAGTACCTAGTGTGGGGTTTACTGTTCCATACAACATAGTGCACAGAAAGGGTGACTGTCCAGAATGCATGTAGGTACTCTACTAGTGTATGCGATCATTATTCTATTTTACATACAACTTGCAGTTAAGGAAGAATACAATATTGCACATACATGCGTAGCATAAACACGTATTTCTAAGTTAACTTCCAGTGTCCAATAATGCCATTTGCATCTATGTCCCATACACATAGTGGTAGGTGTGGCATTCATGTAACTGTCTTACAACAAACATGAGATAACCTGTGGCTCTCCCTGGTCTCAGACCTTATTGTGCTTCCCTACAGTTTTCAACCCACTGTCTGTTGTCCTCCTCTCCAAAATCTTTACATACATTTTAACACAGCCTTTTAAAAACATTGCATGTTTCAGAATTGTGATTTTTTTTTTCTGATGAAAAAATAAAACATTACAATATTTGGATGACATATCAGCAGAAGTCGCCTGTCAAACCTATAGCGTTCTGGCTTACTGCACATTTTTTGTTTGCGGTGGATAACATTTCACCAAGTATGATTATTCATATCTTTTCTCTCTCTTCATTATTTATTCCTCTGCACATTTTGCAATAATTGGGAAACTACACTGCGTAACAAGCTACCAGTTCTAAGAGTACACAAACAATACACACAAAAAAGTATTCATCACTCATTACATTTTCCTATATACCATTAAGCTAACTTATTATTTCAACCAGTTCTGTAGAGAAATTAATTTTGTTATTTCCAGAATTCCCCTACAAAAAATTAAGAGAAACAGTGTAATAGAGCAATAGATTATGTTTGCCTGGTAGCACTAGTACCACTCAGTTTTTATTTAAAAGTAAACACAAATAATTACTTCGCAAAAGAATAAATTAAATCTTTTGCATGATAATAAAAAATTATTTCCAACACCTTGAAATTATTAAAAACCACATACGATATATTATTTTATCATATTTTACAACATTATTTCAATCGTACAATAAAAGTCAAAAAAGTTAAATACACATTTCATATATTTTGAATAATGTTTTATGCCAAATAACTGTACTACAGCATACAAAGGAAAGAATACAAAACACCCCCTATATACGCATGGCAGGCATTTGTAGCAGCAGAATGTCTACAAAAAAAAAATAGAAAAATTTTAAGCCACAGGTTTATATATATATATATATATATATATATATATATATATATATATATATAGAGAGAGAGAGAGAGAGAGGAGAGAGAGAGAGAGAGAGAGGAGAGAGAGAGAGAGAGGGAGAGAGGGAGAGAGGGAGAGAGGGAGAGAGGGGGAGAGGGGGAGAGGGGGAGAGAGAGAGAGAGAGAGAGAGAGAGAGAAGAGAGAGAGAGAGAGAGAGAGAGAGAGAGAGAGAGAGAGAGAGAGAGAGAGAGAGAGAGAGAGAGCACACAAAAAAAAGTAAACACTAAAATTCAGCATGGTAAAATTAGAGTACTGCAAGAGTGAAATTACATTCTGTGAGAATCTGAAAACAAAAGTATGACATATGTTGGGATGTGATACAAGTATCTTTGCTTGTTACATGTGCATGCACATACGCATGCACACATACACAAATGCATGCACACACAAATACACACATCCCGTTAATGCTTCACATGAGCTACTATACAAACATCAGATGGAGGAACTTTCATGGCACTAACTACGTTGTTTCTTGGTATTTGCTGGATAGCCGATATAGGACTGAAGCGTTCCGCTTACTGCATGTTCACTGGAGAACAGGAAAAAAAACTACTCAGGACGTGTAATGCTGGCGCTCCATGGTGGCAACCGGGTGATGAAGAAATACACAGAGTCCGTTCCAGCTGCTAGTTTGTGTTCACACATTGTGAGTGATACGTGGGAAATAGCAAAGTTTGCCTATCAGGGTGTAATAGGTCCTGAGATTGGGTTCAACTCGTGCCAGTACTACAGTAGCCTCGGGCTCAGTTTGTATCTGACATAGCTGACTCACAATACACAAACTCATAATTTCTTCTGGAATGATGGGGCTCCTGTTGAAACACATTTCCTTGAAGCTGTGGCTGGTAGACATACTGTAGATGCCTTAACACTTGGATACAAATGGCCAGTGGAGTGCAGTACAACTGAAGGAAGTATGCGTTCCTTTGGATGCTACCCTTGTTCCTAATCCAAAGTATGCCTGCCTCCATCTTTCTTACAAACTGAAGAGATCTTGGGCTCAGGCCAAGGTTTACCCTGACCCTATAGCCACGGCGACAAGCAATACCAAAGAAGCCAGCCAGGACCTACAGAGACTGTAGTAGTAGTAGTAGCGGCAGTATTAGTAGTAGTAGCAGCAGTATTAGTAGTAGTAGCGGCAGTATTAGTAGTAGTAGTAGTAGCAGCAGTAGTATTAGTAGTAGTGATAGTGTGTAGTGTAATTGTAAATTTGTACCATTGTATATAGTCATAATACGTAAGTGTAACGTAAGACAGAGAAAGAGAGTTCAAGGAACACAGCACACGAGCCTCAAGTATACTGTACGGCCCTCAACTGGAGTGCAAAGTGCATGTTGCTGGACAGTATCAATTAAGGCTCAAAAGGAATGGTAGAGAGAGTCTTCCCGGAGGAGTCGGGAGCTCGCTGAGCCCTAGGGGGAATCGCTGTAATGCATCCCAAGACTGTGTATGAGCACTTGTTATGTTAATAATGCTAAATGAGGATCAATTTGTCAGACCTTATATATTGCACCTTGTAAGACTGTCAATAAACTTGATGTCAAAAGGAATTTCTTGATCATTAGTGTGTTGCTGCACTTT
The DNA here is from genome assembly GCA_029891345.1 of Dryococelus australis. Classification (NCBI taxonomy): domain Eukaryota; kingdom Metazoa; phylum Arthropoda; class Insecta; order Phasmatodea; family Phasmatidae; genus Dryococelus; species Dryococelus australis. The sequence continues at coordinate 217,530,803 of CM056993.1, read as the reverse complement.
GTTGCAGCTACCAACCCCACATAAATCTCATATGAGTCTTCCAGCCACTTGGAACACTACAAGTGGTAGTGATAGTAGTAGTTCTCCTGGGCATAAGGTCTTGGCTACCTACAACACCCCTGCCACCTGTAAGTCTAACCACCAGAAGATAACAGAAACTGCCACACAGTAGAACTACAATGGCTCTCAGTCTATTGACTAATGGCACTTTCAGTGGCAACGAAACACAATGAACACAGTAGTGCATTTCAAAATACACTGCCTCTAATAAAACTGCCTTATAATGCAATACCAAATGTTAGAATAGAAAAAAATGATTTAATAAGCCACACACATATAACAAATACACTCCATTATTAGTTCATTACTAAATGCTCACAATAACCAATTCAATTAACCAACCGGGATTTAGTTTTAAAAGCTAACAAACATTTAAACTAGTAAAATGTACAAGAGACAGGATTGAATCATATATAAAAGGCCCTACAAATAACTTGACTGCAGTTCAAGGACAGGCAATGCACATGGTCACTAGCTATAGGGGCAGAGATGTCAAGTAGCGCTCTGTACAGGTCAGTTGTATCTGTCCACAATTAAGTTGGACCTTTCTGATGTAACATCTGTTTACACAAAGCCGTCGTCCACGTATGACCACAACAGGTATTTGAACCTCTACTTACTGGTACATACACACACACACACACACACACACATATACTAAATTCACTGTTTACTGTCTGCATAAAACTAGAAGCTTACCAGAGTAAGAAATCAACATTGCATAGCACAGATGTCTAGTCCAATGCAATGACTGTTAAACTTACATCAAAGGCACTTGGAAGTGTTGCCAATACAATAAAGCTATCAATTTTTACTAACTATATACCTGCAGAATATTTCAATTAACGCCCTATATCCACAACTATATTTGATCTGATTTTAAACTGGACTGCAAATAAGTAACTTTTTAATTGCCCCATCCAAAAAACGAGTTTCCTTCATGGATTGTTCCATGCAGTGCTCATGATGTGGCAAAACCACAACTTATGCCAGAATCTTTCCACTACAGTATAGCCTCCACAATGCCCATAATGCTTGGGGCATTTCACACCAGTTCACGGTTGTTTATTCTTCCTCCAAACCATTGTTATCAATGGGATGAGTTAAATTCTCCTACAACTACGAAATGGGATACATGGAACTCACAGATAGTTTAAGTGCTGCATTTGGAACACAAGTGCGAGGCCAAAAATCACTCCTTTGGCCCAGTTTGTATATAGGTCATCATAACATATGCACAATGAGTTTTCTAACAAAGACCAGAAGCGCTAAATATTAATGTGTGGGCTAATACAAACATGCTGCCAATTCTGAGGGTAGTACAGTAACAGGGATTGGTGTTTAGTTGGTTTCTAGAGAGTAGGTTTAGCACGTGGAATGTAAGCAAGGCTGCCTAATGCTGGTGTGTTAATTCAAGATGTGGCTAGTTGTTGGGTGCCAAGGCAGAACACTCGCAACTGCAAGGTCCTTGGTGCCTCTGCAATGGTAGTGCTGCTGGTGACTATAATATGTATTGACGCGTGATTCATTTCTGTGCTTCTAGGAAGCACACTGGATGCAACGACTGCGCCCCATCTTGGAGTGCACTAATCCTTATGGGTCAAGTCACATCATTCTTAAAACAAAAAATATATAAAGGACAGGAATCCAAGTACTCACAGTCTAGTACTTGTCGATAGGCACACACACAAAGTAGGAAGTGAGAGTTTTTTTCACGTGGTTGTGCAATCGCGACAACAAAGATTTTGATTCCTGCTAAAGTACCAGAGTTGTGAGAGCCCTACGACCTTCAAGAAATAGCTCAGAACTCAGACGCTGAGAATCAGCTCACCAATTTGTAACTAAATCCAGGCAGCCGCCAGGCCTCAATATATGATAATCACAGCACCTGCAACTTTTCAATTTTTCTATTTTCCCACCCCACCCTCATTTGCCACCCGGCCGCTAGGTTTACTACTAACAGCGCCCTTCTATCATACTGCAGTGTCCTACAACTCGCCACCTGATGAAGCTGACTTAGCCAGCGAAACGTCGCGATCGTGCAACTGCGTGAAAAAAACTGTCTCACCCTACTTTGAATGTGTGTGTGTGTGTGTGCGTGCCTATCGACAAGTGCTAGACTGTAAGTACTTGGATTCTTGTCCTTTATATATTTTTAGTAGCCTAGCGGCCTATTTGCAATCTTAACTAACATTCTTAAAACAGTAATTGAGGTGGGACACGTGTCTACAGGGTAAATTGCAAGCCCCAACTGATACTCCAGACACGTGCTCCTACATTTGACTGTTTACTGCAGCTTGCCCAGAAGCTTTCACGTCAACATCCCTCTCTGAAGATTGTTCTATCTACTAGTTCGCAGGATCCCCCAGGATGGTGGCGCCAGTTCCTTAGCGCACTGCTGGAGGGCAGTACGCATTCCGTTGGAGCCTCACAGCACCCATGAGTATGCAGCAAGGCTAAGAAATGTCAACGTCTCCGCGCCAAGCAGAACAGACAAGCTAGAATCTTCAGTATAATAGGGCTAGCAGACCAGGCCTAGGGCAGTCGGCTGCACCTCTCTGCTGCGATTGGCCTGATGTGTCGGTAAAAGGATAAGTGCTCGCCTGCCCTGTTCCCTGCTGTAATGGCCAGAAATGTCTCTACAGGGTAAGCCAAGCACTCAATCCCTTTGTGCACGTTGGTAGACCGTGTCCTCCAGAGAGTTCTCTATGGTCTTCAGCCACCAGCAGCTCTGGAGAACCAGCACCAATTAGAGGGTCTCCATCTCTTCGGCTTCGGCAACCTACAGCCCCAGAGGCCTTCAGACACTGACACCAACCAGAAGGTCCTACCAATGCCACTCTAATCAACCCCTCTTACTCCTTGATATCCTTCCTCCAGGTATCCTTAGGTCACAATGACAACATTCCCCTCTGGGTTCTCGCCACACCCATCTCTTCATCACCCATCTGGTGTTGAACCCCGATATCTAGGTTCCTTCAGAACGCGACCTTAAATAAAATTAGGGAATTGTAATTTAATTGTGGCTGTAATTAAATTCACTTTGCTAACAAAGTCATACACCACACACACTCAATCTCGCTTTGCAATCAGGTGCCTTCATCTGAGCTTAACATCTTTGATTTTCAAGTAATTAATATTATTATATTACTACGAGTGTTCGAAAATGTATATAATAAAGTAAAAGTTTTTACTTTATAAACTAACTTCCTTTCATTTTCATTGTGGAACTGTGCCTTTCAATTTAAGACCTTAAGGGCACTGGAAAATTTATCCTAAGGAATAGCCGGTGAATCGCATACTTGGCCAATAAGGCAGAAACACACACGCTAGTTGGCAAACCGAGATCTATCAATAGGTAGTTCTTGTGAGCGCCCGATCACTAGAAACACAATCCACAAGTGGAATCAAGTGACCAAAGCATCTCCCTCCTCCACCCACGCTGGAGTAGTCGGGGGGGGGGGGAGGGAGGGGGGGGAGAGAGGGAGAGAGAGAGAGAGAGGAGAGAGAGAGAGAGGAGAGAGAGAGAGGGAGAGAGAGGAGAGAGAGAGAGAGAGAGGAGAGAGGAGAGAGAGAGAGAAGAGAGAGAGAGAGAGAGAGAGAGAGAGAGGAGAGAGAGAGAGAGAGAGAGAGAGAGAGAGAGAGAGAGAGAGAGAGAGAGGAGAGAGAGAGAGAGAGAGAGAGAGAGAGAGAGAAGAGAGAGAGAGAGAGAGAGAGAGAGGAGAGAGAGAGAGAGAGGAAGAGAGAGAGAGGAGAGAGGAGAGGAGAGCTGTGCATTGACCACCAAGCCACTGAGGAGCCTCACCTGGGCATGCCTGAATAAAAATACGGTACTGTCTACGATCTGGATATTCCACCCACCACTAAATTGCCAGACCGGAATAACAGAGTGTGCGAACCCGTTAGAAAGCCAGAGTGTTCAGCTGCACACGTTAGGGTGACGTTATACACCAGCTTATTTCCAATAACTTTGCATTAGGCATACTCATGCCGTATGAAAAGACAGGAGGTGTCAAGTACAAAAATGAGTTAGAGGTTCAGAATATTATCAACGAACTTGTTGAACTAGCTGCCACCAGGTTAGAAAAACCACTTGTACTCTCTGAACCCCCAACTCAGCTGCCTATTGGACCACATCCAATACACTTAAAGATAGTCAAATGTGGGGACGCCCTATTAAGTCTTGACAACCACTGAATAAGCACCCTCAGAGACAATTACCTTACTTTAACATTGATGAATTCTTCAAGCACACACTGCCGCAACCAACAATGGCCGCTGTAACCGCCGCCACCCACCGCAGCTAGCCAGCTTACGAGGAGAGCAGGAGCACAGCCTGGCATTGCTAAGGTAAGGTATTGGCGAACTAAAATTCTTACTACTTCAGACTTTGTTCCCATAAGGAAACCTACAAGGCTGACGTCATACAATGGTAAAGTCCCGAGACGTAACTAAATTCGCCTTACATTTTGATGTTTTAAATGTCCTTCGCGATACTGGCATCCCGTAGGTTGAAGTACTCCTCAGCTCTTAAGACTCAACCTACCGTATTTACCAGAAAGGAAGACGACTTCTTCCTAAAAAAGATTTAAACCTGAATTCAATACTACCCTTGTGAAATGATGAAAAAGTGATTTAGGTTGAAGATATTTTTGCAAGAATTTATGACAAACTCTTCAAGAAGAAATGCTATTATATACATAATATGAAACATTTCATTTAGTTCTTATGCTGAATTTACATTGGGGAGACGGAAGTAATGCTTTACCTAATCACAGACGAGTATTTTGTGACGTCAACACGACAGAAATCTTGGGCGCAACAAGCATCAATAAACGAGTATAATTTCTTGTTGCAAGAGTGGTGGCAATGCTAAGTTGGTCACATTTGTAATAACATGTGAAGATATTATTTTGTTGGTGGTGTTGGAATATTTTATCTATAGTTAATTATTTTAAATTTACTTTCTTTAAGCAAACTTGGTTGTAGGTACAGCTATAAAGTGTTTTCTTGAGTGAAATGTAATATTAATCGGTACATGTTTAACGCTTCTTAAAACTGTGGTTTCAGGAAACATGCGCAGTGTTGATTTTACTGAACGATTCTGTAAATAAATTAATTAATGCTAGTGACGAACAAACATGATTTTAGTAAAGTGAAATTTTGAGGATTCCCATAGTAAAACAGGTGTTCAAAGGGTTACGAATTTTAAAAATAGTGCCTGAAAAAGCTGCACTTTCAACACTTGTAGTGTGTAAATATTTTTTTGTTTACCTGTATCGTGAATGAGTGTAAGGTTAATTTTGGACAAAATGTGTGTGTGTTTGTGTTTGTATTGCTGCATCTGTACGAATTCGAACAGCAGCGTATGTATTGCATGTTTTTTTTTTTTATTGCAGTTGAAATTTTCAAAGTTGCAATAATTTGAATGGTATTTCCATGCGAGCAAAAATTTTCAACGCTCCATCAAAAGAAACTTTGAGCTTCTTTGCCACTGTCATCTCACAAAAGACGTAAATCTAAAGCCCCCTATACCTTCACTGTTTCCTTTTTTCCCCTCGAAATAAAATAAACAAAACCCATGCAAACATAACTCGTCAAAAGTAAAACAGGTTGGAATATGCCAACCTATATATACTATCCTACATTGATATGGTTAGACCCATACTATTTTTTCCAACTGGAAAACTATAAAACATAAAACATTCATGTGGTTGTTTGCACAGAGTTTGTTTGTGTTTCTACTTTCTAGTAAAGATATTCTTCTTCATTTCTTCTCTTAAATACACAGATGGCCTTTTGGGACATTTTCGTATTTTCAGCAACGAGTAGTCAAAATAGTGTTTTTGGTGTCATGTCGCGTCAAAGTGTTTTCATTACAACCACAAAATTCAAAGACATCACACCGGCTGCGTCGGATCTGTCGCATCGCGCCTGTTGCGCCAATGTAAAGCCAGCATTACACTGTAAAAGTTTTGTGGGTGTTATATTTGTGACTTGAACCATTTTGCTTTCCAGCAAAGCGCTTCCTCTTTGCTGCCAGGTGACATGAGATAAGGGGACCCTTGTCAAAGTTGACAAGTACAGTCTCAGCACTACAAAAATACGTACAACCATAGGACACATGGTATTTAAGCATGAAAAGCCTTTGTCAAAATCCTCTGTCTTGTGGCACGCCAATTTTGGAGGACTAACTCCTACATGAGAAAAAAATAATGAATAGAAGCCTGTAGAAATTTTGTGCATGTAACACAAACTTAAATACTGAACTAGCAATATCACACATTTTTGGTATTTATGGTCCTAGGTTTTGAATTGAAGACGACCCCGAATTGTGGACGACCCTTATTTTTTCTATTCCTTTCTGTCAAAAAACCTCGTCTTCCTTTTCGGGTAAATACGGTAGTCACAAACTCACCTCAAGCTTTAAATTCATATTGATGTAAAAAATCCCAGGTTCGATACCCATAGTGGACACTAACAAACCCCTTAACACGAAACACGCTACTACACGTGAATTGATTATTGGGCTTCTGTCTCGATTTTGACTTACGTCAATCATTCAAATTAAGTGTGAAATGTTTTGTGTATAAATTAATGTTTACTCAACCCAACCGAGAGGAGCACACAACAGCATACATGTGCATCTATTATGGATAGATCAGTTCTAGTTGTTGGTTGTTGGTTCCACGTGCTCATAGCCCTAAGAACCAAAACAAGAACCAGAAAACTATTTTCTCTGTTCCTTCACTATCTATAACAGCAACCAACATCACTTCCACCAAATTAATTTATACATAAAATACATTTGCCAGGAAAATAGCCCACACGTAATGCAAACAGTATTTTACCACTGTAAACTACTGTAACATGTTTCTCCATCAGCCATGAACTAAAAGAAATGGACTTTGATGTTGCAGAATCCTGGTGGTGTGCGTATTGCATGCGAAACTCACCCACTATCAACACTACAGAAACTACCATCTTTCCAGGAGATTATTCAAGAGGTAGATCACGGGTAAATGGCATCTATGTAAACTGTTGATATGCCATCACTAGACACTATGGTCTTTACAGCTTGATAGTGCATGTATGACATAAAAAAAACTTTGATTGCTTTGAGGTTATGAAGAATATTAATACTGCAAACTTGCATGTGGTGATGGTCAGTGTTCAGGTACCAAAAATTTAGTTTATTTGTGTAAATGAGATATTACTTTTATCTTCTGAGTTAAAAAGAACTAATGGCTTCTAAAGTGTTGGCTGTAGTCTGCTACAGTATTTGGAGTGAAAATGAACTGCATGCAAAGTGTTAACAGTGTGAAAAACTCGTTTCTTGGGATAAGTCAAAATCAACATAAAACTTCTTAAATATTCATTAATTGAAAATAGAAATTCAAATTTCATTTCTACCAAGATATATAGCTCACAAGCAAACCAGATTTTTAAAAGTTCAAAAGTTCTTTATAGTTTAGATGGAAAATAAACTGAAATCTAATTTTAAGAACAGGAATCAAACCAAGAACTGGTAAAAATGTGGAACAAGGAGGCTTAGTGAATAAAGCTGAAGCAAACACCTGACATGGCAGAGTAAGTTTCACCCTCTTCACAACCCTTATGTCGGTGTCAACCACAATGGATGTGGTTTTGTTCGTACAGCCTGTTTGATTAGCGCAGTCTCTCTATTCACAGCCTTGTTTGCTAATCATTGCCTGGGGGCTGATTTTGAACAAACGTTTTGTGATGCAAGACATATAATTTACTGCTACGTCATCACGTGATGTCATGCTTCCTTTGGCTGAATTTATCCTACATCTACCACATAAACAGTCAACATGATGAACACGTAAAATACACCAAAAACCGTATATGTATATTTGTTTGTAGGAAAATAATGAGATCTTTAAAGTATGTTTCTATGCAAAATGAAATTTAATGTAAGTCTGAATTAATTAATACTCTCCTATTAGCTCAAAATGTTAATCATTATACAATAAATATAACTTTTGAGGTAGTATGTGCTAATGTGCATTGTGTTATATACACTTATTTTGCACTAAGGCCTATAACTCTTCTTTAGTAAAATAAAATAGTGCCAAATACAATAGACAAACTACTGTATTTGAGAGCACACAGTTACAGATGTGTGTTTGTTCACAAATTAAGAAATATTGTCGCCTAATAGTTTCCATTTTGAAGTACTTTATATGTGTTAGTAGTACACTATCTAACTTAAACAACTGTGTACACTGTACTTTGTTATATCTGGCATCCACATGTGTATCTCTAAGTAAATGTAATAATGCTTAATTATTTGAACAGCTAAGTTAATTGAATATCACTGAAATATAACTGCTATTATATTAGCAATCATCACACAATGAAATAAACATTCCCTTTCATTTTTTGGAAAAAAAAAAGTGATTCTAAACCATGGAATGCCAGCTTGTTTGAACACTGAACATTTTTTTTTACAAGTAATATGAAATTCCCAAAGCTTTAGTCACATAAGAAAACATTATCAAAGTATTTAAAAAGGTATACCCACAATAAAATATTAATTTTACATGACTTTAGGCAGTTAATGCTTAAGAAAATGTTTGCAGTGTTAAATGAAATGAGGTTATTTTTGACATAGCAAAATTTCAAAATCAATAAGATCAATTAAAAATAATTGCAGTTTATAAAATAGAGAATATGTTGCAAAGGAAACTCGGGACACTGTACAGAGATATTTTTCAAAAGAGTATTATTTCTATTTGTGTATGATGTTATATATATAACAAAAGTTCTCATTATGCGAAATCTGATGAGGAAAACAGCCCAATATGAAAAATAACCTATGTATTGTTTTAAAATCAATGACTAAGGAAACTGTAATGCTTTTGTATACTTTCTTATGTTTATCATAGCTACCTACAATAATAACAAAAAAAAGTGCATCATATGTAAAAAAAAAAAAAAAAAATTATTATATATATATATATATATATATATATATATATATATATATATATTTGCAGCCATTGTAAAGAAGTAGGAATTAAGAAATTCCAATAATTTCTAATGTATTTTTTATATTTTTGTTGACACGCAACAGTTGACATGTGACGCTGCCAATCAATCATTCTTTTTGACTTCACATCATCACGTGCGCGCCATGTGCCCAAGGGAGATATAACCCAACTGGCCACCTCTAAGGCCAGCATCAACATAGTACACAGAAGGTATGTCGTCGTCCCCACCGTTTGTAATCCTGCAGAGAAGCAGCTGCGGGCATGAAAGAGTTTGCTACTAAGCAAGCGGCAGATACCACTCGCACAGCTGCTAAACCACCCTGCTAAGAGATGGCAGCAAAGTCGCAGCCCAACCTGAGCCAGATGGATGGCAGCAGAAGAGAATCGACAGGACTCAAAAGATACGCCGGCCAGCATAATATAACGCAGTGTGCATGGTGGAAATGTCAGTTGTGGTGAGGTAACTCGTCCTTGCACCATCTAGTGCTAGGGCTCTCTGTAAACCCCTCCTCCAGGAGGATGTCAATGCCACAAGTTGTTCCAGTAGCTCGCCTTAACATCAGTCTTGCTAAGGCCCCCTCTACTATAACCACAGTTCTCCTGAGGACTCTCCCAAGAGCTTTCAGAGTTCTATCTGCACCTGCAACCTCCGAAACCTTCTCTACCAGAACAGCAGAAGAGTCATCGCTACCCCTGACACTTGCCATCAAAAGTCACCACATCAGACACGCACACCACATGTGGTGCCTTCAGGACTACAAGCCACAATTAGGGTTCACTTATTTTAACAAGGACTGTACATATGTTACATACACCACAAAAATTGACAGCAACCCAGGTACGCGAAGGTACCTGGTATGCATGTACAGTAGAACCCCAAGCACTAGAAAGCACGATGAAGCATCTGGCAAACCAAGTCAGCTAACCCGTTCCCTCCAGAGCGTATAAACTTGCCGGAAGGGGTGCCAGGCCTGACGAGGCTTGACCCAGGAACTTCTGACTCACACTCTAGCTAGGGGACTGTTGCTTGCCACACTACAGAATGAACCATAGTAACCTAACTTATGATATTCACCCACCGACAAGGAAGGAGAAGAAACACATGGAGGACAGTTGTTATTCTAGCATCTTATCACCCCCTTAGTAATCAGCCCATACCAGCTTTCAGCTTCTTGACTCCCCGGGAAAAAGCACGGGCCACCCGACACCTAGTGGAGCTTCACTTCACTACACTCCCAGCCAACTTCTTTGGCCTCCCAATCAGGGTTCCCGGATCTGCTCACCCAGTGGTAAAGCTTTTATGGCGTAGAGTCACTCTCCTAGTTGAAGTGGTACCAATTGTTGAGTAGATCCTCGAGATATCACCAGTTATGACGTCAGCATCGGTTAACCTTGTTCCTGCCAGTCCGCAGACCCGACAACAGCCAGATGACAGCAAGGACAGCCTTCCCAGCAATCAGCTCTAGCTGAAGCCGACATCGGAGGGTCAGAGCCATCAACAGCCCCAGAGTGCCAATGCCAGTGGTAAGCCAGCCATCCCATGCAATTCCGACGCCCGAGGGCATCACTTCCCCCTTTCAGACTTTGTGCCCTGCCGGTGAATGGCACACCTAACTCTATTTAAGGGACCAGTGGACAGCCATTGCCCATTAGTATAGATATCTCCCCAGTAGTATCAGCCCGGAACCTGCGCTCCTGACTAGCGCAGAACCAAAACCTACTTGACGTGAAGTCCCATTCCCTGGCCATCACGCATCATAGTTGAAGGGCTTTTGTGGCTGACAGACAATTTTCGGGACATACCACCATTTTCCATGGCTGTGTTTGGCTGTGAGTGATGAGTAAGTGAGTTTGAAAAACAAGGAGCTCTGACACTATGCTCAGTCTGCCAAGAACATGGTACACCTCTTCTTGGGCATACATACCACAAAAATACTGTGATTGATGCATGAATCCAGCCGTATAGTTACATCAGATTTGGGGGGAGAAAAAAAACTACCACACTTTACTGGTGTACTAAATGTAATATGCTCAGTTCTTTCATCCAAAGCTGTTTGTGAAAATGTACTTGTTAAGGAAATTGATTACGGAACTCTGACTATGAGTAGTAATGGAACTATTCAGAATACAGTGTGAATGGCTGGGAAGTTCAGTGCAAAGCTGTATACATGAATGCAGATTCAACTTCGCCTAACAAGAGAGCCGAACTGTGTGTCTCATAACCAGACCACCCCTGACATTTTATCAAGCAAATGTCAGCAGTCAGCTAACCTTGTATTTCACCCAATTTTTAATGAGAGAGGATACATAGTGTGAATCACAGCATCTACCAATCTACTCATCAATGTGTATGTTATTACAAGTATAACTGTATAGTTCCTTATAATAACTTCAAATGGTGTTTTGCAAAAAATGATGCGCCACAAGTAATGTCACTCAATGGCTCTAAACTTGCCACAGCCGCAGCCCCCTCCTAAGAACAGCCATTACGCCGTACAAGCCACAGCACGCCTTCAAGTCCAGGGTTGCCTTGTCCAGCTGTTTCTGCCTGCTTAATGCAACCCGCTATGTATCACGTCACTGCTCTCTATCCCTTCAGCCTATGGTTGCGAGAGGGGTACTCGGCGCCTGCTATGGCTGCCTTCTGCCATTTCCAATGGCTCACCGCCGCTGCTTTCTCTACATCTCTTTTCTCTGCGTTTTCTCTTTCATCTCACTCCGTAACCTCTGCGCTGGCTCTGTGCGCCATGTATAAGTAGGACTCTCAGTCCTCCATTCAGGGCAGTCTCATGTCAGTTATTCGCAGAACATCACTCTACCCGAGCGCACACAGAGAGGCTGTCTCGCACCAGTCTAGTCGCAGAACATCACACTGCCCGAGAGTCACCCGAATTTAAGTCGTGACTGCCATTCGCAGCACTGTCTAGAGCCCTACTTTGATTGACACCGCCTCACTGACTACCAGCACGTCGAAGCCTGCCGCGCTTCCAGCTACCTCGTAGCTCACCCAAAGTTGACTGAAGTTCAAGTACCGCTGATTTGGGGTTACCCTCGCCCACCATGCTGCCACGTCTCCCGAGATTAGGCCAATTACGGGTCGGCTACCTAGGGTGGCCCTTCAGGACCTAGTCAGGTAACAGGCTGGTTTATGTGTGTTTTGACGCCGTGGTGACGCCGTTGGGTGAGACACGAGATGAACACAGACACTATTTACTGACTGGTTGGTGAGCACCAGCAGTGTTTCCCAGACACAGCACTTCGAGACTCAGGATTCTCAGGGATGATGTGAGTTCTGTATGTTTGTCTCACCCAAGCGTCTTTACAAAGCACTTTATATGACTAAACTATTATGAAAAACAGTGTATGAAGTAGGAGTTGGATGAGTTCTGACACTACATATAAACATATTTTGTACACTAAGAATTGCTTTTATTGTTCCACTTATTACACATTGTGCCAATACTGAGTTACGCTTAATCCCGGGCGTGATTAGCTAACTCTGTGATGGGTGATTCCCCCAGCTCCTGATTTAATTAGCACACACTGTGATGGATGAGTCCCCCGTGGTGCATGAGAACACAATCTCCACAGGGTAAGAAGTCTACAGACACAGTGATGGACTACAGATTTCACCCGTAGATGGGCCACGAAGTATGAACATGAACACTAACACGTGTGATTACCTACGTCACTAACGCATACTCGTCGGGACATGTCTCCTAACCACGTGCTGTGTGGCGATGGTCTATACACTTAGCAAGCTAGGACGAAAATAATGTCACTGTGCAAATTACACAAATATTAATTACAAAGCATGGGACACAACATGAATAGACACAATAAACACGTAGGTGCGTGAAAGCATTCTTAATGACGTGGATGCCGCAGGATGAAGTTCTTAGCGGGCTATGTGGTGCAGGTGAAATTGCAATATTTTCAGCAAAAATCATTGGAATTCTCTCTGACAAAATTACAGTGCTCTTTAGAAAATTATTCTGATTGCATTTCGAGCATGCAAACGCATCTGAGGCACCTGATGGCGGTAAAATCAAACATGTGCAAAGACCACGTGGATGTTTACACAAAGCATCAATCATGGAAAATTACAAGAACCCTTAAATTAAACACTACATATTACCATGAGAAAATTATGGCGCACATGAAATTACAAACAAGAACACTTTAAGCACAACGATGGTACAGATACACATTTGGCAGTGGTTAACCACGTGGTTGCTAATGATGTGGCCGTAAAACAATTTAACATGACAAAACCCTAAAACTACATACATAAAAATTTACCCTTAATATTGCTGGCGGCAATGAAGCAGTAATTACAATGTAAAAGCCTTTAATATAGGAGGATGGTGCCTGATTCAAAGCTGAGTGGGCCGTATGGCCTCTCCGACATCTTTCCTCCTTCCCCCTTTTAATTTTCCAAAAACCGCAAGGGCACAAAATGTTTATTTAGGCGGAAGCATTATACTGGGGATGTCTGGCAAAACGTACGCAAAGCAAAGGTTAATTGGTATACTACATGAAGAATATTGTAACCTAACTCAGTGCAAAAATGTGAAGTGCGTACGTGACAGCGTCTTACCTCGCCAGCTCTCCTAGGACGACTGCCCAGAGGCAGGGGTCACGCGGACCTACCATGGCTGCTTACGGGGTTCACACAAGCAGAAGTGCTATTCATGCCATGTGAAAAGACGTGGCATTTAAATTATTTTTAGTACAAAATTACGCAAATTTTAAATCGGAAATATTATTATCAAGACATTGTCATTTGCAGATGTTCATGCCTAAATATCAGTGTCCAGCTCTTCTGCGCAGTGCGTACTTTAAATTTCAAAAGTCAACATGGCGCAATATTATGAAAAGAACATTCTACACACATTTTACTCTGAAAGAAAGACATATTACACTGGCTCAACCCATCAAATAAGAAAATACATAGCATTAAAATAGTTTCCTGTTGGGAAAGTCCGTTATCGTCACGGCTGAGCGCATGTGCTACCCACGTGTCAGTGAGTGCCATCATGGCCTATCTGTTGCTGGCTCTTAGCCGGCGTCAATTTAATGAGCAATCAATAAACATGCATAAATCAACTCGGATGTGTTGTCACTCCCAGTATCACTTCTTCACCTTGCTCCGGTTATCTCCTGTTTCGTTACCAATGCTAGTAATACTCTTGCAGGGATATCACGAGCCGGAACTTCATTCCCTATCTCACCCTCTGGGAACTGTTTCAAAGTGGAGCTTGAGAAGCCAGCCTTTTAGGGCAACACCACAGCAGTTGTTGCTTTGGACTATTGTCCCTCCAGTACGTACCTGGGTTCACCATAGACATCTAGCTCGCCAGGTTACTTGCTGGAGAATGATAGGCCAACCCCAACATGGAATCCCGTTTCTACATTACGCTCGAGTCCACCAGCAATGTCCCGCTTGCCAAGTAGCCACAAGAACAGACACCCGATACTGTAACCCTCAGTTTGGTACTTGGGTCCGCCAGCGACGTCCCACTCGCCAAGCCACTAGACTGAAGGGCAGTTGTCCAGGTTACCTACCCTAGCCCACAGCCAGTACCTTACTCTCCATCAGGCCATTCCTATCCCTTTTTGGTCTACCCACTATCTGGCTATCTGATCTACTCCACCCCCTCCCCCTTATGATTTACCTTAGGACTGGGTGGGATATAGCAGACAGGGATTAGCTCTGGCTGGAGTCCTGGAGAGAAGAGATACAGGTGGCGGCCTGGTATACACCTGGAAGGAGGAGGAGGAGGAGGAGGCTGCTCACCAGAGGGGTTCTGCATCCAGCTCAACCTCTAAGTACATCGAAGCTCATCTGGCACAAGTCATTAGTGTGGACAGACCACTTAAAGTCACATTTACCTATACCCGCACCAGGATACCCACTCGCCCATTACATGTACGCATGCCCTCTAAGGCACAATGCTCGATAATTGAAGTGGCCAAATCCAGCAACATGGGCCCCACGATAAACCTCATATGAGTGGAAACCACTGCTTCATCATCGCTCGTGGGGGAAGAGCCTTTGCACCGCCCTCCAGCCGCCAGACACCCACTAAGGGTACGTGTCACCCTAACTTCTCAATAACATTTGCATGATAATATACTGTTGTGTTTTTCTTTTTTAATTTCTGATAAAAGTTTCTTTCGTAATTACGTACGCTTTACAGTGAGTTAATTACCTTTTTCTATTTTTTTGGTTTTATTTTTTTTCACCAGATCCAAGAATATATTATATAGGTTACGTAATTTTTTTATGTTTTTGATGTGGATTTAAGGAATCTAGTTTTGTTTTGTCAGCATAGATTTTATACATAGGTTATTTTTTGTGAGCTAATTCTGTAGCCCAGTGGCTGAAGTGAGGTTTTGTTTGTTTAGTCGAGTCCTGGCAGATGTGCAGGGTTGCAGGGTTGCAGAGTTTGTGAATCTGAACCAAAACTAGCAGCAGTGATCGGGCATATCTAAATACCCTGGCTCTTTGTCATCCCATAAATAATGGCTTAACAGCTGGTTCTTGGGTCACGTAAAACAAAGTTGATGCGGTATGGACTTGAATATAATTTTGGTATAGTAACTAAAAAAATTTTATATTGACCTGTACTTTTAATGCATTTTAAAGTTTAAATGGAGTTACGTGATAGGTTAGCAATTTAGTTGTGAGGTTCTCAATGTTGCTTCACAGTTTATTTGATTATCTGTTGGAAAAGGATCATTATAATGGATGTCACCTTGCATATAACCTGACCTTGCATATAACTCCAACAAAAACTGAAGGGGCAGTTCTTAGCATTGTTGTCTTGAGAGCAGATGGAGGTGAAACAAGGTCAGTATGAAGCAGCGCCAGAATGTGAGCGCAGGACAAACGGGAGAATACCTGCCAACCAGCAGCATAATCCAGCACAATTCCTACATGCAAAAATGCGAGAGCGACCAAGCCAGTAATCAAACCCGGTACGTCTAGGTGGGAGGCGAGTAGTCCATCCACTACACCACCGGCCCCTTCTAGCAAAGGAAGTCACCACAAGACGACAGCAGCAGGTAGGTGTGCACTTGGGTGACAGCTCGCATCCTCTCTACTTATGCAGACAGTAAACGTACTACAAACTATAAAATATGTGATCAGACAACTTGTACAGTCAACTCTTGATTCTACAAATTTCACAATTCCCAGCAAAAGGGTTGTTTTGTTATTTCCAAAGGGCTCATAACTGAAATTTTGACAAATTTTGATTCAAACCCCTATACACAGAAATTGTATTTAAATTATACTTGAGCCTTTTTTGAACTGTTCTTGTGGCAAAAGCACACCTGACATAGCACACTACGAGATCCTACAGCCACAGAGAATGACTTCATACAGTAATTACCTTCGTAAAAAAACAAACTAGCATATTTTGAGTCCTAAAAACTCCAAAAATTGCATTTAGAGGGGTTTTTTCCTGGAAGTCAGTGTTGAAATCTCATTTGATATATAATCAAAAATTTTTTTAAAATTAAATATTAATTCGATAGGCAGACATTTTTAAAATAAAATGATACCCCTGACTCGTCTATTTGACCTACCCTTGTCACTATAAATGTTCATAACCATTGAACAGCACATTAGCTTTACAGAGAGCAAAGCATATTTTCAGTGGCTTCTTGCAGGAAAACCAGAGGATTCTTATTAAAACATTAATTCATTTCCATACACAAACTTTCTGTATTAATTAATAGGTACCATGGAAGGGCATATGTGACACCCCTTTGTTGCAAAATAATATGCAAATGCAATGCCAAAGCATGACATGTGATGCACAAGTACTTAAAATGTTAAGTGGAAAATCGGAGGAAGTGCTTTTGAATGATTTAGATGTTGTAAAGACGGTAATATAAATAGTATTTATTTGATACTGTTTAAACAGTCACAAGATTTTAAATTAAATATTAATCACTTCAAAACATAATCAATTACATTAAACAAAGACATATATTGATACTGTGAGAATGTACAGTACATCTGGATTCGGGGGATAGGCTCTGGCTGTCTTCATCTGAGACCTTGTTTACATGATGGGACGGGAGGGAGATGGTTTCCCAGCCACTGGCATGTGATCCTTTCACCCTCCCTCCCGTGGCTACCTCTCTGGGGATGAAGGCAGTATGTGGAGAGGCTGTTTCAGCTGCCCCTCACTAGCTAACGCACTTGCCTTATGGAAATGCTCACTTTAAGCTAACTCAGTTGCAGTTTTCAACCACTCTTTGTCAAGCCAGTTTTCCTTTTTGTAGCGTATTTTATCACTAGCAAAAATATATTAGGTAATCAATTTTGATTGTGGCAACTATAGTCATGGGTGGAGAAAATGTGGCGACTTTGGAAAAGACGAATTGTGGTGTCTATTTGCTAATATATATAGCCCACTTGCGAGTAGTACAGTGTTCACAAAGAAAATTGCAATATGTAGTTATCAAAATAATTGTGATAAATATATTTTCCAGCATATCTCCTTTAAATTTTAGAGTTTGTTACAAAATTTTTTATGCCTCCCTGCATCACCCCCCAAAAAAAATTGTTATTTTGAGAGGCTAGGTATATCTAGGTTTATAGAATCAAGGTCGGAAATTTTGAAAAGGTGAGGCGTGCCACTTATACTACTATTAAATACGATTGCGAGTCATCTCACTTGAAAACATGTATACCTACTTCTACCCACGTGAGAATTGAACCCCGCGCCAATCGGCACACAGACATCGCAGCCTGCCACAATCCTAGAGGGCAGCCGGACACTTGTATACAAGGCGTTGTGCAAGCCAGTGGCACGTCAACACCCCTCCCCCGCGCTGAGAGTCAACAAGCTGTAAGCCACCTCAGGGCATGACCGAGCGCCACCGAAGATACGCGAAGGCCCAGAGATGACTAGAGGGTTGCTACCCCCACTCCGGACTCGCACTAGAGGGATGTCACCCCCCCCCCCCCCCCCCCAATAGCCCGCCGCGACACCTACAACCCAGAGTATATAAGTCAGTGCACGGTGGACCTCGCCAATTGTTCCATCCAATTTTTTCTAGCTCGCTCCAACACTTCCAGTGCTGGGGCTTCCGACTACTGCGATATCTTCAGCATCCTTTCAGAGGCTTCCACCAACAGCTCAACAGTCTTCAGCAGCCACCAGAGGCTGCCATCCTTGTCAGCACCGTTAAGAGCTCTGTAGCACCCACGACCAGATGCTCCAGTGACGCCAATCGACAACCAGTTACCAGAAGCTCTTCATTGGTAACTTAAGACATTCAACACACTCCGATATTAGAGCAGTGGTTTAACTTCACCGTCTCTTATAGAGATCCCGTTTCATAGTTAGTTTATTTTTGTATTAATTAATCTTCATCAGTTTTTATTGAATTTCCTAACTAGCCTAGAACCAGGTCGCCTACACCTGGCTAACGTAGGTTACTTCCAGCCACCATTCTGCTGGGCAGGAGTTAGCACGAGTCACTGTGTTGTTAAGTAATTAATAAACACAGCTTTGTTCTTCCAACCATGAGTCTCATTTCTAAAGTACTTCTACGTAAGCTGCTAGGAGGATATCGAGTTGTGCATGGCCGACCGGAGATGGGAGATTTTATTATGAACTAGCTACAGCTGGGGACACCCTTTCAGGAGGCTCCAGTCCTATACACACCCATTAGACGGTCATCTATTGTATTCCCACCGAGCACCCAGGTGCTGGAGGAAAAGAATAGAGGAGCCAATCACTAGGAATACTTTTCAACCAGGGAGAGATAGTACGCCAAAGTTGTATCCCCACCGAGCACCTGGGTGTTGGCAGGGTTATTTGCTCACGTGCTACGGCCTGGCCTTGGTTGGGAAACTCACACCCAGTAGTAGCCCACATGGCTTCAACGGTTCTGGTTCGCCCGCTAAGTGCCTTCTGAGGCACTGGGCTGGTGCTACCAGCCACTACTGGGCAGAAACTATTATAGGGTTTTACTACATGTCTGTAGTGCTTGACCCACAGTTTTCAGCAGCCATTTACACTCTATGCAGTATAAAGTGAGGCACGGCTCAAGGAGGGAGGAGCAAAGGATTGCTTACCTTGCTGCCAAGCAGCGGGCTGATTTAGATCCCCTGACAGCGGAACGACAGGCGGAACGGGAGTGCGTTGCCTTACAGATTATCAGAGAGACATACCTCCCCAGTGTGTGTTTATACTATTGTGTCTATTATTCATACGCACTCTGATTTCTACCCTGTCCCGAGTGGTGTCGTGAATGAGACAGAAGGACGTCTTGCTTTCTCCAACGCCACCTTTTGGAGTCCAGAAGTAGCTAGTGGAACCGTAAGTATAGTGTTGTCCAACACGGTACCCTCACTGCAACCTCATCTGCCTCCAGTCTGTAGCCAGCCACCACTCATTGCCAAGACATAAGTAAGTCAAGAACCCCGGCACCTCCCCCCAGTCGCCAGCGGTAACTAAGTCCGTGGTCAGTATAAGGGTAGTTAAGCATAAGGGGCTAGTCACCCAAAATATAGAGAACTTTGTTCCCCTGTGCAAGGCTATGTGCCCCATCGCAGTATCCAGCTGGAAGCGATCCATAACGAAAACCCTAGACGCGCCTCTCACCTAAGCGCAACTAAAGCCACGACGACCGTGTCTCAACCCTAGTCAACCGGACACATGTCAATGGTAACACAATAACTTTTCAAAATTCAAACTTGCGTGTTAATACCACAAGATTATCAAAGCAGGAAATGTCCATCATGATACAAATTACACTGATTTACTGCTACTTTTATATATGTATAAGATTAACAATGCATGTCTGTAAGTACTAGTATGAAATTAAATGTTCTACGAGGAAGCCGAGAGAAACAGAGGGACAAAGACTTGTTCTGGAAATGGAACCGTACTGGGCAGACAGTAAACACTAGTGTAAGTAAGTCTCAAGTTATGGTGGATATGGTGTAAGTACTGTACATGGGTGCAGAGTGCTTCTTACCGAGTCCCAGCTGGAATACGTGATGTCCAAGGTCTGGCGTCGTCCCCGCCACAACACAGGTCCACATCAACCCTTGCAAACACTTTACATTTGCACAACACTACCCTCTCTCTACCACACACCAGTCCACAAGAGGTACAGTCAACACACACTATCCTCCCACTTGCACTCCTCCACGTGCCATTTATAAGCAATTCAAGTTTTTCTTTAAGTACAATATCCATTTATATTATTATCCTTAAAGAATTGTTTATCAGAGAGAAATAAAAATGTTATGAGAACTTAAGTAATAAGAACAGTAAAGTCTCGATTCCAAGACCTTTCATGGTTCCCGGGAAAGGATTGTTATTTTGAGAGGGTCACTGTTTCAGCAATCTTGGAAATGAGGATTGACTGTATTTTATTGCTTTGTGCTTCAAACTTAACTCACATCTTCATAAATTAGTGTTACTAATATTGCTCTTGTGCATTTGTGTGCTGCTACTCCTACCTACAACAGCATCGTATCCCTTCAGGGGTACACCAAACTTATGTGACAGCTTGTTATTTAGAAGCGTTTACTTAGTATATGCTAAAAAAAATTATAGGCGGTAACATACAAAACACTGTACACAGGAACAAAAAAAATAGTACATGAAATTTTCTCATGTTTGGACAAGTTTCACATTTCCCCAGGGAATGAGAACCCCAGAGCAAACTGCCATCCTACCTGGTCATGTCACACAATTGCCAATTTAGGGAAACCAAGTAACACTACTAGCTAGAACAAACTTTAAAAAATACAGGCCTACAAAATACTATATTTATATTACATTATGAGAATTTTTAACAAATGAAAGCATCACACAGTCCAAGACGTAAGTTAACTACTGTATTATTTATTCTTAAAGTACAAATTGCTTAAGTTTGTTTTATAATTAATGTTACCAACTAAAAGTAAAGACTTTGTTTCATCTTTGAATTTCTACATGACAAATTATACTTGGTGACAGCTAACGTACTACAAGGTGATCAGTGCTAATTTTCAGCTAGTTGCCATCTGTTGCATATTGTACAGGATTTCCTGTACCCTGGGGATTAAAGAATTAACTGGTATCAAAATAGGACAGGACATCATATATCACCCTCCATATTTTAGACTTCTTCGAAAATGAACCGAATATTAATAAATACAGAGTCAAAAATGTACCACTTCTGCGACTGCAGGTATGTTTACTCCTTTGATGCTCGAGCGACCCCATCTTGCCACAGATAGTTGCAACTGATGCCACCAGGCAAAACTCATCAATAGGTACGCTCGTGGAAGTACACATCACTTGCAGAGATGTGTACAGTATATTTTTCTGAAGCCCTGCTTAAGTTCTACTGTTGGTTACCGATTACGTATCCCTTCATTTCATGTAAACATAAACACTACCATGTGACCTCTACGTTTCAACTATCAAATGCTTTATTTACTGTTCCCGCTTTTCAAAGAGTTTTGTCATATTTAAAAAAGTACTATGTATGAATGTTCACAATTAAGATCTATTACCATATTTCGGTCAGCTTTATGATTTTTCAACAATGTCTGTATTGACGATAGTTAAAATGGTTATTATATTACATTGTTAACATAATTGTGTTTTACACAATATAGTACACTGCACATAATACCCATTAATAATTTTCTACAACTGTGTACAACCCTGTTACAACGGAGGGGGAAAGAACTGTAGTATTTGAACAGTTGTTATTGATGTGTTAAAAGGAAGACCTCAGTAGGAATTAATATTAGGGGCTGTACCGATACTGATACCAATACATCAGCCGATTATCCCAAAATCAGTATTAGTTACAATCGGCCATGGTCCAACCAAATCATTTCATCAACCCAAGTGATTCAATCATCATGGAAATGACCGCACTTGGTTGTCTCGCAGGACATGTTTTCACAAACAAAGAATTCAATTTTTGCAACAAAAAAATTATTTTCTTAGTTTTATTATTATCTTTTAGTAACAGGTGATTTTAAATTACATGAAAACTGATATGGCTGGTTTTGATGTTGCTACATATTTAACTCTATAAGCCATACCTGGTGAAACTTGTAAATTAAAATGTAATTAAACTTATAATACTGGTAATTGCTATTGAGGTAGTTACATTTTCTATCACATAAACGTCAACTGTATATTGATCTATCGTTCCCACATTGTAGATTGATATTTTGTTAGCAGCATACAAATCATAAATTGACTACTAGCAAGGTTGGATATTTATTGTTTTATGTACGTATGAGCCGAAATGGCCCTCGTTCATGGGCAGAATCATAACTACATGTATTTTATTTATAAACGAACATCTGTAATCAAATATGTTGGCGATATGACATAAGTAAATATACGTACATATACATACAGCAGATGAATGTAATTTAGTACTGGACATGCGTGCAGTATTTATAAACACTGCCGTCATTACTCATCCTCTCTGTCTACGGTTAAGTTCTTGACAAATACGGCATTTGCAACTATTGGGCGAGGTTAGTGATTGTAGCCTGCTGCTTACTAGAGCAAATCGGTTAAGAATGCGAAAAACTGTTTTAAATTGTGCCTTGGAGTTTGGCAGCGTGAAGTTTTTTTATTAACTAACCAAAGTGCTAAACTGCAATGTAAACATTGAGTGTGAAGGAAAATACTGTGCTTAAATACTGCAGTGTTGTATGCACAGTGATGTATAGTGTATATATTCCATAAGGAATTGTATGTAACTTTTTGTATTTATTGACATGTTCCTGTAAACTTTGTACTCATATTAAAGTTACTCATACACAATATAAAAAATTACAAATGAAATGATTGGTATTGGCCCTATCTGTGGGATCAGTGACAAAGTATCAGTATTTGTAATATCGGCCAAATGGGGTTTGGACCCAAGGTTAGTAAAGGGAGGTTGACTCAGACGGATGTGCATCGTTCTGTGCAGGTAGCTCGGTGACATCACGTGAAGTCCACCGCCTCAACCTTTCTCTCAGTCAAGACGCGCACTCTTTTACAGATTTATCTTTCTGTGCAGACAAAATTGGTAACAGCATGTCAGTCTTGTTGCAAGCGTACTTCTTAACAGAAGAATTGGTGGTTTAATCATGTCAAACTGAGCAGTTTATGGCTGTCACAATCACACACGAAAAACTAAAAGACGGGAGATTAACGAGCTCGCCTACCAAGCCGGCAGTCGCAAACTTCAAATGGGGAATCAATGTTAAACGAAATTCCTTATCACGTCAATTTTAAAGATAACTATTTGAAACAAAAAAATTACGTTGATGCAATTTTCTCAGAGAATATTGCTACATAAAATTGATCTATGTCTACATAAAATTATTTATCTATGTCTTTTTTTTGCTATGTAATTTTCAATATTTATATTTTATAAAAACATATTAAACAAAAAAATTGGCAAAATATTATAACGTAGCGTCATTTCTGAAGAGTGCGTGGGAGAAAAAATTTTACCATACACAGGCTGTTGGTGTGGTTTTTTTAGTTACTCATAGGATACCGCCACATACGGCTACAACGTATGCAGCGTAATCTAAGCGGAGCTACCTTGAACTAGCAACACAATGCGTACGAGGTTTGTTGTAAGAGGCAGAAGGGGAATAAGAGTGGCGAAAGATGATATGCAGATAAAGATATCTGTAGGCAGGTGGCATGCTTGTGATGTGAGTCAGCGAATGGCTTTGCAATGAGCAGCTCACATTTATACAACTGAACCAACCAATGGTAGAACTGCTCTATCAATGGCAACTAAGGCCAGTTAGTCTGTTAATGTACTGGTTTTTATGTAAAGTAATCTATTTATACCCTACCAGCAATTCGAGTTTCATTCATCCAGGAAGTGCAGCGGTGGTGTAGCGGCTAACAGTGCTCGCACAGGTTCAAATCCAGGCAAAGTCAAATCCAAATTTCTCACATTTTTTTAAACGAGGCGGATGTTGCTGTTAGCTAGTAGGCTTTCTCTGGATCTTTGATATTGATCAATAGTATAAAAAGAAATACTAGGTGGCCTTAAAATACATATTTTGAGCATTGCGCTTTTAGACACACTCATAATTGTAAACACTTTGCATCTATATCCGATTAAACAGTACATTATATGCTACTTCGAAGAAAATGCCTGCTCCTTCTGTGAAACTTTTAAACAACCACGTATTCGGGGTAACTCTTTGCCAATTTAACGAATAACATTTTAAGGGATTTAACACTATTTAACAAGTAGGTAGATATATTTAATAGGTTTCCGCCAAAACTGCATTGTCATACCTGAATAAATGTAGAAAAGTTTTTCTGTTACACTGCTAATAAAAAGCATTCATATCTATGTCTATAACCATGCTCAGGACACTTTTTGGACAAACTTATTTATAACTACTGTACACCTGGAGAGAACACGGTGGCACAGGTGTAAAACACTGAACTCACTTTCGGGAGGACCTGGGTTTGAATCCCGGCCCTGCTATAATAATTAGGGTTTTCTATGGTTTCCCGAAATCGTGGCAGGTGGAAAGTTAGACGTGATATAAATGGCTGATCAGGAAACAATAATTAGATACGGTTATGAGGTAATCTCATCTTGGTGAAATGTTAAGTTACTTGATATTTTATATTTAAAATCGTCAATGCAATTTTTTAAGTGCCGACATAGTTGAGAACCACCTATTCAAATTAATGTTATGTATTCAGGTTAGTAAATCATATTGTATAGTTTCTTGTAGTTCATGTTACGTACTATTGGCTCAATACTCTCCAAGGATTACTTACCTTACGGACATACTACTCTATGTTACTGAATAAAAAATAATGGTGGAATAGATTAGAACATTAATATTCCGTGTTCAGTTCTAGCGAGAAGGTACGTTTTATACGTTGGCTTATTATATGTAGTAATTAATGTAGAGTAGATTGCAGATGATAATAAATGAAAGATAACGCTGATTTTACAGAAGATCCCAAATTGTGACTGAATACGCAAGTGATGCATACTTTTTTCACAGTTGCGCACTATGATCATGACAATTGCAATTTAAGAAACTATTATGAGGGAGAAGCGGTATTAGGAAGGCAAACACGTTTACGATATAGGCCTACTTGTGCAGTTTATCCTTTAATTCTGACTAGGTAACTTAGACGTACAGATATTGTCCTCACATAAATAAGCACTATGCTCTGTTGTGTGCTATGAAATTGGTTTTATATTTATATCACTAGTATAATTGAATAGCTTTCATCAAAATTATATTATTATAGTGCATTTTCATGTGTATTTTGTTTTTTAGAAGTTTCTTTTTGGCACAATTGTGTTGTGCATAAAATAATTATGAATAAAAGTACGTAAAGATGAGTAAGATCATTGATCTCAATGTTTAAAATTATTTGGAATGTAGAATTTTCTGTTCTTGCATATGGAGTACACTTAACGTTAACAAATATCACTAAGAAAAATGTCTAACTCCAAAAATAAATAGATAAAAACTTTTTTGCTGTATCTTATATAATATAATTAATTATTATATTCTATAAAGTAATATTGACTCGGATATTCAGAAAATCAATCCTTTTAACTCACATTCGAAAAGAATACACTTGAAAACTTATGGTTGTAAGACACCATAACGTGATAAAATGTACTTGAAAATGTTAAGTTATGACACTGAAAATATTCTTAGACTTACCATAAAAGTCAGTAAAATAAAATAATAATTAATTATAGTTCAAAAGCCTTAAACTGAGTTTCAAAATAATATTCTCTCAGCGCGGCCAGCTTCGGCTGCATGATAAACTTTATGCCATGGTTACTGTATACTTGTCCGTTTTGTGGCCACGGACAAAAAACTAAGTTACTGTTCCAAACTATGACTTGGATGCCAAAAATGTTACTAAAATATTTCTTACATCTCTAA
Organism: Dryococelus australis; assembly: GCA_029891345.1. Classification (NCBI taxonomy): domain Eukaryota; kingdom Metazoa; phylum Arthropoda; class Insecta; order Phasmatodea; family Phasmatidae; genus Dryococelus; species Dryococelus australis. The sequence continues at coordinate 217,504,772 of CM056993.1, read as the reverse complement.
TTTTTGTTTCAATATGTTGACTTATGGATTCTGGGTTATTCAGGTGTCTAATCAAACAAAGTCATTATTTTACAATTTGCGTTATCGGCCCCTGCAAACGTTGCTATCTAAAACTAGATTATTTAACACGCCATTTCAGTGATAATATTTTAGGGCCTCTTCCTAGACTGTGCCCAGGGTAATTTGTACACAAATACCTGTCTTCAAGGTCCAAATATATATGTGAAAACACTGATGAATTCTAATATGAAAATTCGGGCCGCAGCGATCACAAAATGGCCCATAACTGCGGGCTGTTCCTAAATGTTATTAAATTTTTCCTTTGTTAGATACAAACACAAAGAAAATGGTGCTCATAAACAAGTAGTATAGATGCCGGTTTGAGCGCAGCCCCCAACCATCAGAAAACCAACAGCAAATTGAATGCAGAAACCATCAGAAAAAATTACTGTTGCTTTCCTGATCCAAAACATCAGCTGCCGATTTGAGCGCAGCCGCAAAAAAGTGACTGCAAAAGTTACGTTTGGATGCATTCGCAAAAAGTTGCATTAGGAAGCAGTTGCAAAGAGCCGCTCAAGAAATTTGAATACGTAAAAAATAAAATATTGTCCATAATAAAGATGGACCAGTTTCTAAACGTATTGAACGGAACCCAACAATTTAAGAAACTTTCCGAACTTACAATCGGACAGACCTATCCCATAGACCATGCTGAAATTAATGATACACGGTATGGATACAAAGTGGTAATTACTTCTAGAAATTTTAAAGTAACCTTACCAGACATATCTTCAGATTTTCAGTGAAAAAGTTTTAGATGGTGTTAATCGTGGTAGTATAAATTTTGCATATGATGGAATGGAGGATTAGGGTGCTAAACAAAGGCATTCTATTTCATTTTATTAAAGAGTAAATGATCGTCGTATTAGACATCAGTTAATTTTTATTTGTGCTCACATCTCTATAAAGTTTTAATAGTTATCCAATCATTAAAACACAATTATCGCTCTGACATTGGCAATGTGCTACAAAACGTACTGCACGAACATCATGTTATCGTGCCGTGCGATGGCGAAAAAGATTCGTCCGTCTGGGGCCAGATGTTTAATTAGTCCAAACTGGACGGTTGCAAAAAAAGAGCAGCTCAAGAAATTTGAATGCGTAAAAAATAAAATATTGTATATAATAAATGAGCGCAAATAAAAATCAACCAATGTCTAATACGATAACGACCATGGAAATGAAAAAGGTTAACATAACTGGTAATGTTTGGAAAGAATATAAGTTTAAGAAAGGCTTCTTTGCGGAAAGAAAGAAAAAGAAATCTAAAGAGCAGTATGTCAAGTGTGACACTTGTAAACACTTTTACAAACTGTCTCTCATAAGAAGCCATCTTAAAAGTAGATTGCAGAAAGGTCTTACACCAATACGTAATAAATCACATGAACCAACAAATGCATGAGAAATTTCTAAAGTGCCAAAACACTTAATATCAAACCATAAGTTCCCATGAGAGAAACAAGTGAAATGTGAAACGTGTAGCCACTATTACAAACCGTCTCTCATTAGAAGTCACTTGAAAAGTAAAATTCATAAGTACACACCCATATTCAGTGTAGAAGAAATCGAAACAACATTTCAAAGTAGGATCAAGTCTTATGCTGTAAAGAGTGTGAATGCATACAAAGACCCAAAGCATTTCCTAAACGATGTAAAAGAAACTGTTAGGGACTAATTAGTAAACATTCAAAATCATTCAAAGTGAACATGAAATTCTTCACTGAGTACAAAAGGGGAATTGGCGAGAATATTGAATATGTAGAAAGCTCCTTTACAACAAAGAACAAAATTATACTGAAATCGACTAATCTGGAAGAATATTACACCAACAGCATTTCGAAAATCATAGCTGAGATGGGGGCATTTGAAGCAAAGGGATCTCAGTGGGTACTCAACAGAATATTTAAACTAGAAGTGCAAATAAATAAATATGTACCATTCAAGGGCAGTTCTTATGCTGCTCTCCCAGAAAAAATCAAAACTAAGCAGGCGGTAATTAATGTTAAGAACGATGATCAAAAATGTTTTTTGTGGTCTGTTTCTATCTGCATTGCATCAAGTACAAAGAAACCCTCAAAGAGTGAATAAATACGAAGCTTATGAACATGAGTTTGATGATGCACTTAAGGGTTTGGAATTTTCAATGAAATTGGATAGCATAATAACCTTTGAGAAGAGAAGTGGAATTTCTATTAATGTATACACATATGAAGAATATGGTGGCAAGAAATATATAATCTGTCCATTAAAAATAACAAAAAATAAGACAGATAAGCACATAAACCTACTCTATATCAAAGACGAAAAGAATAACCACTACTGCTGGGTAAAAAGTCTTTCGAGACGTGTCACATCACAAGTAACGAAAAATGATCACAAAATATTTATATGTGATAGATGTTTGCAACATTTCTACTCTGTAAATAAGCTAAAAGATCACAAACAAGACTGTCGAGATCACGATGGTGTTAGAGTTGAACTACCATCTAAAGGAAAAAATGACATATTAAGATTTCAAAACCAAAATCATTCTTTGAGAGTTCTGTTTGTGATATATGCTGATTTTGAATGTTTGTTGACCAAAACTGAAACTTGCCAACCAAACCCCGACGAATCCTACACAAAACCATACCAAAAATATGAGCCTATTAGCTGCTGTTACTATGTAAAATACGAACATGGATACTATAAACCGCCAGTAACTTATGACGGGCCCGATGCATCTACTGTGTTCGTTAAAATGCTAATGGAAGAAGCATAGTCTATTGGTGATATACACACAAATGAAAAACCAATGCTTCCACTAACTCGGAAAGAACAAATTGTTTATGATACAGCTACCCATTGCCATATATGCGAAAAGCCTTTGAATGGTGATTCTGTGAGAGATCATGATCATCTTACGGGGAAAATTAGGGGAGCTGCACACAGAGATTGTAACGTATCGTATAGAAATCCATGTTTTGTCCCAGTGTTTATACACAATCTATCTGGCTATGACACACATTTATTCATAACAGATCTTGACGTCGATGAAAATAAGATTGATCTAATTCCCAACAACGAAGAAAACTATATTTTTCTTTTACGAAGCACGTATGTGGAAGTGTAAATATTAGATTTATTGACTCATTTAAATTTATGGCTAGTAGTATCAATAAACTCTCTAGCAACCTTTCCACAAGCCAATTCTGAGAAACGTGTAAGCATTTTTCCAATGAACTTCTTAACTTTGTTACAAGAAAAGGTGTTTATCCATATGACTACATGGACAGTGCTGAAAAATTTTGTGAGACATCGCTTCCATCCAAAGATGCATTTTTCAACAAACTCAATAAATGCGGCATTACAGACGAAGATTACGAATTTGCGAGAGAGGTGTGGGAAAAATTCAACAAAAAATCTCTAAGAGAGTACACAGAACTCTATAACAAATCTGATGTGTTGATATTGTCTGACCTAATGGAAAATTTTAGAGATGTGTGTCTCAAAACATATAAGCTAGATCCAGCATGGTATTACACAGCCCCAGGGTTAGCGTGGGATGCTATGCTCAAACACACTAAAATAGAACTAGAATTATTAACAGATTAAGACATGATTTTGATGATAGAAAAAGGTGTTCGTGGTGGAATTTCACAATGTTGTAAGCGATATGCTAAAGCAAATGACTTTGAAAAAGATTTCTACAAGCTAATGAACAATTCCGTTTTCGGAAAAACAATGGAGAATATTAGAAACAGAGTGGATATATGGCTGTGCACAAGTTCTAAGCAAATGGATAAACTAGTGGCTAAACCAAACTTTAAAGATAGGACTATATTTATTAGCTCTTTGGTTGCAGTTCATATGATTAAAACTAAACTGTGCTTTAACAACCCGATTTATGTTGGGATGAGTATTCTCAATCTATCAAAAGTCTTAATGTATGATTTTCACTATAATATAATGAAGCCAAAAAAAACTGTGCTTCCAAGATACTGATTCATACATCTATTATATAAAAACACCAGACTTCTACAGTGACATGAAAGAAATGATTGACCATTTTGATACTTCTGACTATAGAAAAGATAACCCATATGGTATACTGTTAGTTAACAAAAATATTATTGGCAAAATGAAAGATGAATGTAATGGAAAAATAATGGAGGAATTAATTGGTTTGAAATCGAAAATGTATGCAATAAATGTGGAGGGTGGTGTAAAGAAAAGAGCAAAGGCCGTGAAAAACACTGTAGTCAGAAATGAGATTAGTTTTGGTGACAACAAAAAGTGTTTGTTTGGTAAAAAAGTGTTGTACAAAAGTATGAATCTTATTAGAAGTAAGAAACATGAACTATATACCATTGAGATGAGGAAAAAAAGCATTAAGCCCCGAAGATGATAAAAAATTTATTCTTAAAGATGGCATTAATACACTACCATGGGAGAACTGCAAATTTTAAAAGAGTGACACTATGAAAGAGCAGTTGCCCAGCGCGAGTCGCCTTATCGCTGATATAGTTTGTGAGTCGTGCGTGAGCTTAAAGGAAAGCATATGTATAATAAAATGCAATCGCTCATCGATATCCTAAACTGCAAGCTCGTCTACGATAACAGAGAGGTGCTTATCATCGATGAAGATAACAGTCCGTGGTTCAAAGCGAAAGACGTTGCGGGAATACTTGGATATACGAATCTGAAAAAAACATTGCGAGTGAATGTAACGAGAAAGTATAAGAAGCCGTTATCACAATTAAAAGGGGTCCCTCGAGGGACCCCTTTTAAGAATTCGCATCCTCAGACAGTTTATATTTCAGAGCCCAGGTTGTACGAGCTGATATTCTCATCTAGACTACCCGTGGCTACAGAGTTCAAACAGTGGGTCTTTGAAGAAGTGCTACTGTCCATTCGTAAGCACGGTGAGTACAAGATCGAGCAAAAGTATAAACCGCTACTGAATGCTGCGAACGCAATCCTCGCTGCACAAAGTAGTATCATCAACAAGCACGCGCTGCCGCCTACTGGCAATATCGGTAAGCATCACCAGTTTGGGCTTATCAGTATCGGTGGAAACCAAAACTATGTCATCAGATGTCAAAAGCGTGTAGTACGCCTATGCAACAATGTGTTGGGACAAGAGTACCCCGAAATGCAAGTGCTACTGTCTCTCAATAACGTCAATACCATAACGCTGTACAACCTAATGAAAGAGCAGATGCCCATCACGTTGATTGCTTCAGTACGACAATGAGTTGCGATGATCTCATATCCGATATCGTACGCATAAAATCATTCGCGACAGACATTCTGCAAAGACCAATCGAGTAGTGTTTCGAGACGACATCTCATCTCGAAATGTCACAAGCGAAATAAGAAGTCGTTGCCACAATTAAGAATGCACAACCTCGCACAGACAAAACAGGCAGTCATACTAAACATCAACGACGACGACGATAGAGACATCCTTCAAAACTTGCGTATATTAAAGGGGGTCTGTCGCACAAACCCCCTTTAATTCCCAACCACACGCGGTTTTCATTAACGAGAAGCAATCAGAGAAAAGCATAGACAATCATATGTTGATATAGGGAGGAGCGATTCGCTCCCCCCTTTGAATGGACTATCCTACGCTGAACTAAGGGGTGAATGATTCGCGACCCCCTTTGAATAAGCAATCCTATGCTGATATAGGGAGGAGCGATTCGCTCCCCCCTTTGACTAATCATCCGCTGATATAGGGGGTCGCAATTCGTGACCCCCTTTGAATAAGCAATCCTACGCTGATATAGGGAGGAGCATCATCCGCTGATATAGGGGGTTGCGATTCGCTCCCCCCCTTTGACTAAACAATCATACACTGATATAATAGGTCGCGATTCGCTCCCCCCTTTGAATGGGCAATCCTATGTAGATATAGATAGGAGCGATTCGCTCCTCTTGTTAAATAAGCAATCATACACTGATATAAAGGGTCGCGACCCTTGCTGAGAGCACATACACACACCGTATTCATCAATGAACCGGGCTTGTACGCGTTGATTATGAAACCAAAGATGGCAGCCGCTGAAAACTTTCAGAAGTGGGCATGTACGAAAAAGTGCTACCATCCATTTGCAAGCACGACGTCGACCAGAAGTATAAACTGCTGCTGGACATGACGATAGAGACATCCTTCAAAACTTGCGTATACAAAGGGAGTCTGTCGCACAGACCCCCTTAAATTCCCAACCACACACGGTTTTCATCAATGAATCTGGTCTGTATTCATTAATATTGACTTCCAAAAAGGACGAAGCTAGACAGTTTAAGAAGTGCTACTGTCCATTCGCAAGCACGGCGAGTACAGGATCGAGCAAAAGTACAAACCGCTACTGGACATGACGAATGCAATCATCGGCAAGCACGCGCTACCGCCGACGAAAGATGTTATCAACACAGAAGGCAACCTGTGGTTCAAAGCGAAAGACGTTGTGAGAATACTGATCTGAAAAAGCGTTGCGAGTGAACGTAATGAAAAAAGCATAAGAACCCGTTGCCACAATTACAAGAGGTCCCTCGAGGGACCCCCTTTAAGAATGCACATCCTCAGACGCTTTTTTTAGAGCCAATTTAAAACACTCTTATAGCACTATTATATAACAGTAAATGTTTTTAAGGGATAACAATCCATTAAAAACTAATAATAACCATACATGTTTGCATACTATTGGGCTTCGGTGATTCTTTCACTTTTAACATCATAAATTAGGTTTCTTTGGCTTACGAGTACCACATTACAAATAGTTGAAGCCGATATTGGTTTATTAAAATCAACTGTAAGTTTCAGATTATCTCGATCTTTTACAATAGCTGTTTTTCTGTAAGAACAATCAATAACATACAATGGCCTTCTCCCAATAAATGACGCAGAGTTGAAGCACAGTTCATTATTACTATTAGGGGTATCTAGCTTAGTCTTTGAATTTCTAAAATCGTTGTAAGCAATATACATCTTATCGAAAATTTTATCATCAATGTCTAAATTCAAATTCTCTTTGTGAAACACTTCATTTCGTCTATTATTAATAGAAATATTTTTGACGAAACTAGAGTCAAACGTTGAATCATGTGTGAATTGCCCAGGATCTTTTCTGGTATGCAGAAAACCAACAATGACAAAGTCTGGCATATCGAATTGGATTGAATTGAATTGATCTTTTACATCAAACTGAAATGAGTTTGCATTAGTAGGTACTGGTATTCCAAAACATTGCCAATAATTAAAACTAATTGGAATTTAGGGGTGTTTTTATAATTTTGCTTTAATTTCGTCTCTATAAATAGGATCGTATTCAAAAATAGGCCACAGAATTTCCAATTTCTCAATAACAATTTTACCAGCATCTGGTGTATTATCTGCATCATCAGATCCATCTGCTTTCTTTGGAGGTCTTCTGTAAAGCGAAACATAGTCACTAGAATTTTGAATGAATGTGATCTTGTACCCACCTTACCAGAATATTTCATTACAATCTCTCATAAACCCAAACAAATATCTTAATGGATACGTAATTTCGTTAAGCTTATCTTTCCTAACATATTTACCTAGTTCTATCCCTGACATTTGGAAGTATGCTGATTCTGATTCCAAACCTAGCAATGTATGCATCATTGTTGAAGTGATGCCAGGGTTGTCAATACTTCCGATTATACAACCATGTTTAGAGATCTCTATTCTTGAGAATTTTAATGGGAAGAAATTCTCACAAAGATCAATAGTTGAAGTTTTTTCATAATCTGTATTTGTATCTCTTTTAGTTAGCTTATACTGTTGGTAAACATAAGCTTCATTCGGATCTGAAAATGCATCGCCAATAGGAATATCAAACTCAATGCGCTTGTTGTATTCATTCAAATTATTTTTTGTTTGGTCATTTGGGGAAAACGACTGACGCTCATAACTTTCAATTTTTTGTTGATCCATTTATTATATAGAAAAAAAGTTTCTTAAACAACTACACTTTTCTTATCAATCCAATAATTTTGACTACTGTCAAAACCTAGCCATTTAATTCGCAGCTTATTTCCTTTTCTTCGCAAAACTTTTTCCACTAAGTAGTCTTTATCATATTTAGTCCTAAGCAGCTCTGGCTCATAAAAAATACCTTTAATAAGTTCATTTTTTAAATCTTTTACTCTGTATGTCATGGGGTTTGTGCGCAATACTTCACACACCTCAAATACTTCAGTGGACCAATTTGGTGTATATCCTTTTTCAACAAATTTTTACTTTTACTTATACGAACTTTATCTTCTATTGCAAACTTTGGTTTAACCATTTTTCTTTCTTCTCCATACATGTTGATTAGAATAGAGCTTTCATTCTTTGAACTTACATTGGTGGGTTTCATTCCAATTGTACTGTGAACAATGTTATTGTATTCACTTATTAATTTAGGTAATATAGCCACCCATTTATAGTTTCCCTGCATAGTAAATATCTTCCACATTTTCTCCTTCAATGTTCTATTAAATCTTTCTACAATGCTAGCTTTCTTTTCACTGTATGTTGAATAGTGTGTTATGTTATTGGCCATTAATGTCTTAAATGATTTATTGAAAAATTCTTTCCCTTCGTCTGTTTGTAAATGCATGGGTTTGCGATCATTCAAAATAGTTTTAAATACTAACGTAACATTTTCACCAGTTTTATCTTTGATTGGTATTGCCCATGCATATTTGGAAAAAAACATCTATCACGGTTAACATATATTTAAACCCTTTGTTAATTCTGTGTATACCTATTAAAGATCCAGAATTCATCTCAACTAAATCAGCTTGCCAAAGATCATCGATGCCTAAAGATAGAACAGTTCTTTTGGGAAAGTTTTTTCGCATTGGTTTATGAATTTCATTTGCAATATCGTTTATTATATCCCCACCAGTGAATATCGAGTTATTGGTAACACGACACCTACAAACACATTTAATTCTTACCTTGTTATTATTGGTTAGATTATATGATCTTAGTGTATTTTTCATACATTTGAGACAGTATACATTTAAGTTATCATTGTTCATTTTATATAATAAATGAGGCAACAAAAAATTGTAAACAATATAAAGAAGAATACAGAGAGAAGAAGACAGTTAATTGAAGAGTTTAAAACTTTTAGAAAATTTCGCCAAGATGAATATGATAAAAACAAAAAACACGATCAACCATTGATTGATGCGATAGAAGATCTGGGGCAAAAAATTGGGCACGTAACAAATGAGAATAAGAACTTAATACAAGAACTTGTCCCAGTTGCTGTTAAAAAATTAGACTACCCACAGACACCAACAGAAACACCTTTTGAAAGAAAACTGTTTGGTAAAACAAGCACAGATAAACGCTATGATGATGAACGCTATAACGATGATGATGACGATGAACACTATGACGAAGCGTTGGGGAGTTTGAAAACTGATATCCGACAGTTAACTAACTACAAAACAACATTTATTGATAAGAAAGTGGCAGATTTCTTAATTGACTTCAAAGACTATGTTTTTGGATTAAGACTGATAAAGGTAGATCGTATATTGGTGATAGCGAAGTAACATCCAACAATGACAAATTTACTGTAAAAAGGCCAAACATACACTGGAACTGATGGTTTGATGAAATGACTACCTAGTAGAGAGAGTAACAGAAAGTGACTACACTGCAACCGACTATGACCACTATAGTTGTATCCTAGCAGATACGAACACAGTTTTTCAAAACAATGATCCAAACTTGGGAATGCCAAAATCGAGTAAAGGGAATAAATAGAAAATTATTGTTAAACCTATTTACGATTCAATCAAAAAGAAACGCCCCTTACCTAAAAAGGGGAAAGGTATAAAGAAGTATACAGACTACCCCAAAGAATACATATGGATGGATGATGTTAGGATGCTTATTGATCGACTTCTCGTTATTTATGGCGAAGAGAATGCTGGAAATGATAACTATTACAATGAAAAAGTTGGAATAATGAATATGCTCAACAGCAAGTTTAGTGACTTTGTTGTGAATAATCCAAAATGTATACCATATCTGATACGAATGATAAACACAATACCACATACTTTTTGGGAGTCGGAGCATCACGGAAAAGGGTTACTCAATGACATAATAAATTCACTACCTTTTAAGTTACATGCACCCGGTTATCAGTACTTAGGTCCGGGTACCAGACTAAAAGAGAGAATTGAGCGTGGTGATAAACCCATTAATCCACTAGATGCGGCTGCAATGAAACATGATATAGTTTATCATCGTCATAAAGATCTAGCTGAAAGACATATAGCTGACAAAGAACTAGAAAAGAAAGCGTTCAAAAGATTGTTAAGTTCAGATGCTGGTCTCAATGAGAGATTGTGGGCTGGTGTTACTGGATTTGCAATGCATATTAAACGTAAGCTTGGCTGGGGAATTTAAATAAAATGACAAAATATTTGTTATAATAAATTAAAGTAAAAAACATTGCATTTCAAGTTCCTAACGAGGAGTTGAAGGGTTTGAATATTGATTCTTTCCTAACGAAAGACCAACTGGATCGTAAAAACAAGAAACTAAAGGAGGACAAAGTGATGACAATTTCAGTTCTACAGCTTAAGAAAATGCCCAAAGAAATGAAAACTGGAAATGGTTTGACAGTTCACAAGGGTGGATTTTTACCCTTAATTTTCGCAGCATTGGGAGCTCTAGGAGCGTTATCTGGCGGTGCAACATCTATCGCTATATCAGTAATTAATGTCAAGAAGAAAAACCAAGAATTGGAAGAACAACGCAGACATAATTTAGCTACGGAGGAATACGGCAAGGGATTGAAGAAAGTTAAGTGGGGTAAGAATGATAAAAAAAAAAGTAACTCCATTCAGTAACTTTGATATTGATCAAATGGTTGAAAAATTAAACATTAAAAATTTTTGGGGTGTATTTATGATCGATGAGCTACTTAACACGCCACTCGATAACAAATGTGGGATTGTTAATCTAGATGTTTCGACAAACTCTGGTACACACTGGGTATGCTATTGGCAAAAAGCAAACAACAAATATAATTTTGATTCATTTGGCAGAAATCCACCACAACAATTAATAGCATATCTCAGAAGTAATATTTTTTATAACGATGATAGAATTCAAAATTTCAATCAAGTAACTTGTGGTCATTTGTGTGTAATTGTGCTAAATCTCTTTTCACATAATTTAGAATTTCCAAAAATTATTTCACTATTAATAAACAATGGATATATGCGGAAATGCATTAATGAGCTCTTGGATTGAAGATCAAATTAAAGAATGCATTAACAATGATAATATATATTCTCCTACAGAACCTCAAAATTGACATCAAATCCATACTATGGTGGGGAAAAGCTAATAAATAACCTTCCCAGTCATTTGAAGTCAATTATTTTGCAGTAATTAAAAAGAACTGTTAAAACCTACTTTTTTAATGATGCCTTCTATTCCGCTGAAGAATACTTAAATAAAGATGAATTTCTATAATGCAGAACAAGACTTATATAAGGAGACTTCATGTAATACCCTGTGTTTCAATCTAATGTAGACTTTACTAATTTATACTTTAATATATATCTGTATATGAATTGTAATAACTTGTACTGCAACCAAAATGTAGTCTTTACATGTTTGAAGAGCTGCTGGAATTAAGAAGTGTGAAAATTATATTATTTCTCTGTTATATATTTTTATGTAAATGTAATTGTGTGCAAATATCCATATTGTATATAAAAAAAAAAAGCGCGCAGAGACAGAGAGAGACAGAGACAGAGAGAGAGACAGAGAGACAGACAGACAGACAGACAGACAGACAGACAGACAGACAGACAGACAGACAGACAGACACAGACACAGACACAGACACAGACACACACAGACACACACAGACACAGACACAGACACACACACACACACACACACACACACACACACACACACACACACACACACACACACACACACACGCAAAAAATTCCTTTCCAAAGTGTATTGGAATATGGAACGTGTAAGAAATAAATAAGTAAATTAATAAAGTGATTTCCCTTGGCTTCTTTTCTGCCATGCAGAAATAAGCATGTGTCCTCTATACCTGTTCTTTTTAAAACATGTCTTATTATGGCTCATTGAGGAGTCTCCCACCAAATTCAAAAGAGTGGTTTTGCGATACTATAAAGTAAACAATGATGGCCTCCAATCACTCATGACACCTGTGATGCGTTACTGTAATGAACCACTGTGCGCGGAGAGCCCGTCACCTATGGGTGGACGCGTGAACTACGACGTATCTAATCCGTGCCAAATCCCTCGTGAACTGCCGTTTTCAAGGCTTGAGGCTCAATAGATTTTACAGCTTGTGTTGCTTCTACATGCAGCCTGCAATTTTCAACATCATGTACACAAATTTGTTGTGGATTGAAACTTTCCAGTTTTCCATTTGCAATTCAAATTTATTAGTAATCGCCTATTGAAGTTCGTTACATTGACGGCTATGTAATTAGTAAAATAAAACACATTTTGAAATTTAGGGTAGTGATAATCTAAAATTCAAACTTACACAGTATCTTAATATTACCCTAATTTCAAAATATGCAACTTTTTCACAGTATCTCTTGCGCCACAAACGATTTCGCAGCTCGCAGCCACATGTCCCACGTCCTCTTAAGAGATTTCACGTAGAATACTTTCTGTTTGAAATAGTTATCTTTAAAATTGGCACAATGAGGAGGAATTTCGTTTAACATTGATTCCCCAATTGAAGTTCCTGACTGCCAGCTTGGTAGGCAGGCCCGTTAAGTACTTCAGGTTTCCGAAGAATGAAGATTTGTGTAGAAAGTGGGTTATAGCATGCAAACAAAAAGATAACATTAATGTTGATAATGATGAGATTATAATACTTTATTTAGTTTTTACGTATTTTTTCTGTTGGTATTGTACAATAATTTTAAATTTTAAAACTCTAGTACTAACCTTTACAGCTAGAATTTGCTCCATCCACTTCACGCAAGAAGAATATATGAAACACAAACAGCATATGATGTTGAATTATTCTCCACATAAGTGCCGGAAAATTAAAGATGATTAAATTCCATCATTACATCTGTCACTGTAAGAATGCCCAATTTATAACAATGAACGCTCTGAAAGATGCAAGGCAAGAGAGAGGACAAATGTTGTCCTTTAGATTTACTTACAGTTCCGCTAAAGATTATGTTCCTTGTTATGTAAATACGTTCTGAATTTCCTGATTTTCTGTATACTTCAAATGGTAACATTGAAGACAATGTGTCATAGAAAATAAGCATAGAATTCCTTGCATTTTTGTCAGTTTTTGTTTCGGAGCTATTACTTTGACGATTTAGTATATTCGCATATCAGACAAAGCTCGTAAGTAACCTAACTCTCAGATAATCTGGTAATTACAAAAAACGCTGTACTTGGCACTAATATGTAAGGCTAGCTGTGTGCATAGAAAAATGCTCTCATGGAAAAATATTTTATTGCAGCGATAGTATGATTATGTACATCATATTAATTTAATAAGCGAACTCTTTTGTCCGGTTTATGTAAATGTTATAACTTAAACATGGTCTCGCGTATCGTTGCTACCCAGTCAATAAACACAGGTCTGTTGTTATCTGTGGCACATTACATTCATTTACATGTAAAACATGAATATTCATCTATGATGTTAACAATTCTAATATTGTACAAACAATAATATGTATGCTTTGTTTGAAAACCGAAAGAAGATATGTTTACATTTCAATACCCGGCGCAGGGGTGGGTGGTGCGAAAGGCCTGAGCGAGCAGCCACAACTCCGCACCTTTCTCAACTTTCATAAATCTAACACATCATCTGACGACAACTATTCCACATGGCGTACTTCGATTTTTTTTTTTTGCAAAATGACTTGCACAGTTTTGAGCAAGTTTTGAAGTACACCACAAATTTTATAAGTGAAAGTATTAGCCATAAAATATTATTTTAATAACATCATGCATAGCACGTTTAACTTACAATTTGTCTTAAGCAAAACAATATTTTTTTAAATGAAAAGCACAGCAGCCACATACATCAACCATGAATATTTAGTATCGTCCTACTCTCCAGTATAGAAACTTAAATTTGGAGGGATTTTTACCTGTCAGTTATTTCGTGACAGTAGTTTAAGTGAAGGCCCGCCTGTGGCCCGGCAGGCAGGTAACCGGCAAACGGTAGCAGTGACGTCACGCGCCCTCGGCCGGCTGGCTACACAGGCCTTACGGATCTGAGACAACCTCCCTTTACTAACCTTGGTTTTGACCCACCTCAATAAATATTAAAATGTAGGAGAAACCAGTATAACAACAAATACATTAAATTCAAGCATCAACTCGCGTTGCTTATTTTTTTGTACATAGCATCAACAAATTAAAAAGACAATGGTAAACATGCGCACAAATAGACCCCCTCCCCTCGTAACTTTTATTTTTATTCCACTTTTATTTCCTTGCATAGGCATTTAGTTTTTACTGGGTTTATTTGATTATTTATTTATAATTTAAGGTTGGGATTGCAATTTGTTGGGATTGTGGCAAACATTCAAATCACAGAAATGTTAAACACATTACACAACTGTGTTTTAAAAACCTAGGGCAAAGTTACAAGTTGTAATAAAAAAGATATTACTTTCAAATAATTAATTCCGTCATAAAAACAGTTGACGGTTAAAACATACAAATTTTGCATGGCCAATATTTGCAATCACACACACACACTGGCACAACATAACGTGAAGGCAACAACAATCTTTCACACACAGTGGGACGCACGTTTCAATATATTTATTCCTGTTGTGGAAAAACACATTTATCACAACATCGTAACTTGCCTAGGCAGGTTTAAAAAACAAAATGTGTACAAACTTGATGTGGAAACATTAAACATATTTCGCAGGAAGAAAAACTAACACTTAGTTCAGTTAGCCAAGAGTAACATACCAAGTCATTGTCACGTTGCCACACTTCTGCCAACTTCTGATTTGTAACCGTCCCACCATAACATCTAAATATATTATAGTAAGTATTTGAACATTAAAAACGTGTGTTACTTGTAAATTACAAATTCAAAAATAATTATGCATATTTGCTAGATAAGTATGAAATATGCTAAAACATGACGTGTCCCTTTACTGTGCATTGGGCATGAGCACACTATTTGTCGACTTCACCCCATCATCGAGCCAATAAACTCATATTGGCAAGTCACACACCCGAAGACAATAAATCCAGTGCCTATAGAAGTGCTCCCAGCCTAGTGAGCCATTATAGACACGTGATGATTAAATTTATATTGTACTGCCCACTCAAAAGTCACCATGTGGTCACCTTTTCCCTCCTGAGAAATTGTATTATCCAACAAGCCACCGACACGCCAGATCCAGAGAAGCTAGTTTGAAGGGATACTGCAGGAGGGCAGCACCTTACACACAAGGTCACCACTGCAGCCAGAGCCTCACGGAGAGGCAATAGATATGTCAACAGCCTTTCGCAGAGATAGAAATGGTGGCGTGGCCCGAACAATAATTTAAACTATCCCTGTGAGGCGAGGGTAGGCAACCCCGCACCCCTCAGACAGCCTACAAGCCAGAATTTTTCGTATATAAGGAGGTGCCAAACCACAACTCAGAACAGTTGTCGGGTTGGCCCTCCAGCTTGCATAAGGCTAAGGGCACGAGCAGAGGAAGTAGCTGACACCATGATATCACTGTCTGCAAAAGACTGAGTAGACCTAATCCAGGGGAGTTCATGATCACTAGGCCTTATGCACCGAAGTCATACTCTGCAATAGTCTCTTGCGGCGGTCTCAAACAATTCCAACAGACACCGTCCGCAGCAGAGGATGACATCATCACATTAGCCAGAGGTATCCGACATCCCACCTGTTTTCTATCCACCTAATTAATCCTTGAAAACTCCGCGGTAGCAGGTCGTGCCAACATCTCTTCTAGACTGCCCTCGACATCCCTTCTGGATTAATCACCCCCCCCCCCCCCAACCGACGCCCGGCAAAACATGAGAATTTACGCAAATTCAAATCATTGCTCTTTCTTTTATCAAAGCAGGGTCACCTTTACCTGCTGTAACAATTAAATTATTTTTATTTATGAATGTAAAGAGCTACGCATAGCCCATTGAATTTCAAACGTATGAAATTAAATACATTCAATTGTCATTTAAATCATTTTTATATCAAACCACCTAGAAGTCATTGGTGATAGAATAATTTTCTAATTGGCTCATTTTTACTTAAGCAACCACCTACTGACAGGAGTCGACGAAAAAACATATTTGGTTATCCTCAGCTTGAACAAAGCTAGGATAGTCTTCATTAGTCTGCACAAAACTCTGGGAATACACCAAATATTGTCCGAAGCGCCCACCCCTCCAGTGGGATTCACCCTCAGTTATCCAGTCTAAACCATATTCATTACCTCAATCCCAGTTTGCATTAAAGACTGGACTCAGGAGGGCTTGAATGTACGCCTGGCGTTCAGGGGAGTATGCTCCTATGTATATTTTACTATAGTTAGATGCCATTTAATTCAAAACACAAAGCTAGTCAGTTACACCAATTAGCCCATTGGGCATTACAAAGGGAGTTAGATGCTACAAATATTTCTATAAACCTTCCAGACAACAATGATGTAGTAGAGTGTACTGGGACACCAAATTAATCTGCAGTAATGCCAGAACTGGATTGAAGCTATGCCTATGAGAGGTCAGGATGGAATGCCTTATTTGACATTGACTGGCCCGGGCATGATCTCAATTACACCAATAGGTTAAATTCACCAGTAACTCATTCTGAACCCATCCCCACCATCTCACCCTTGCTCCCCAGTACAAGAATCTACTTTAAGAGTTCACAAAGCTGCAGGGAAAATACTAAAAATTGTATCCCAACCAAACCTACCACTGCTTGTAGGATAGCAACGGTCTTACTGGACTTCATCCCCTTGCGGAAGCCACCCGACCCGAACCCAATTGGCATAAACGGAAGTCAGAAACAAGCGAATAAGTCCTAATCGGGTCTTGCATGGACATATTTCCTCAGTTTACAACCCCCCCCCCCCCCGGACAGCTGGCATCACGACTTTTGACAGCCTTCATGGTGATCTGGACCAAACTCCCTGGGAGAGAAACATTCATGGTGAAGCTCACCCTGGGTTTAGATTCTTCTTTCCACATTGAGATCACTCCACCCAAAAAGGGTCAACCCAGATCTTCCAAGGTGGGATGATCCACAACCCAGCCAGGCAACCCTTTCAATAAAAATATAGACACTTAAAGAGGGGAACAGGAGTTTAAATCCATCAGGAGGGAATCAGCATCTACATAAATCAATAATCCAACCTGAGGTGGGAAACCACTTAATATCTCCATCCCAGGAGATATTAAGCAGGGTAGCTCAGCATCCTACAAATTAAAAACACGTGTATAATTTTCCGTTACCATAAGGATTGGCGCTGCAAAACTGAAATAAATAACTAACTAAATAAATAAATAAATAAATGTATATACATATACACATATACAATATATATATATATATATATATATATATATATATATATATATATATATATATATATATATATATATATATATATAAAGAGAGCGAGAGAAGCTCTGCCTACTCAAGTACTTTTCTCAGATGGAAAAAACACCATACCACTATGACCTAGGCACCGTATTTTGCACTGGTATTTTTTTCATGTAAAAATTAAGTAAAAATTAAATATATTTCCATCAGTGCTACCTAAAAATTTCAATATTTCAAGAGGCAACACTATTTAATTTACAAATAGAATATCAATAAAGTCGGTGAAAACAATATTTTAACTATGAACTACTTGTTACTAGCAGTTGCCAACATATCATTCATCTCACTGTTTTTAATTCGTATTAAAAAAAAAAAAAAAGTTATTAATGATAATAAGTCAAAGTTTATTTATTCAACAACATACCACTATAAAGTTAATCACAGTGTTATACATTAGTGGTATTAAAGTTATTTAAAAAAAACAGGTTGACACAGGAAGCCTACTGCCATATTTATTTAAAACAATAACTTTGTCCCACCTTCACGTGCCATCACATCACCCCAGGCAGGGTTAGAACTAAGGACTAATTGTTACGGAGCCGACCAGCATTCGTCTAGAAAAGGTACACTCAAAGACATGGCAGTCAAGACCCTCTTCATCATTATGGCAGACGTGATATAAGGCAGCCAAGCAGCCCAGTGCTGCCCGTAAGTTCGTGGGAGCAATGCAACCTGCATACAAGGAAAATCACACTTCAAGTCTCTCCCAACAGAATGCGACCCTCGCCGCTAAGGGAGGAGCTCCGACCTGAAGATACCCGATCGGCCAAAGGACCCACAGCCAGCCGGCTGTCCCTATAGGTGAACGCAGAGCCCCTGTCTCATTAGTTGATCCTCAGCAGTTTGCTCCACAACATCGTGTGCTTGAGCTCTCTGCCTATACCGCCTTCCTCCCAAAGGACCACCACTACTTACAAGATATCTTGTAGACCTTCAACCCCAGAAGCAGTCTTCAACACCCCTCGCACTCACTACTACTCTTGTAGTGGTCCCCTGAGCCCCTTCTAGAAAATGGCATTGGCGTTAGTTAGGGTCAGTTATTGTAATAGCTACCTAACCGCATGTGCTCTTCTGTAGCTTAGAACCAGTCTCCCCTTCACCTGGGTTGCTGTAGATTTACTTCAATTACAGTTCCTTCATAATTAGGAGTTAGTTTGAGCCACAGTGATTATTCCTCTTGGAATAAACACGTAATATTACCTAACCTCAAAGTACTCATTACTAGGGTGACTGTGACTTCAACCACAGTAAACTATCCAACCTCTACGGAAAAGCAGGACATCGCGTTGTTGAAACAGTCTTTTCAAAGCAAGAGTAGAACTGCGGGCTCCCTTAACTGGGCTCACGTATGTCTGAAAACATACACATACTATGGACCAGGTATGCTAAGGTACCTGGTGCGCACATACGGTAGAGCCACAATCACTAGACACTCAATCAACGATGCAGCTAGTCAGCCAGCCAGCCGATTCACTCCATCCATTACGTTATTTTCACCAGCTGGAGCCATAAGGACCGAGTCTGGGTGGCCTAGACACAACTGGCAGTACATGTAGCTAGGGTTTTTCGCACCTGCTCTTCCGTAGTGCGGTGAACCATAGTACTTTCCTCTATGCCCTTCACTCATAGGAGTGGTCCAAAGTGGTTAGCTAAGAGGGCAACACCTGCCCCCAAACTTAGCCAAGTGAACTGCCAGACAGTGGCAACTTCCCTCTGCAGCCTATCTCCACGGGAACTAGCTCAAGTCGCCTAACTCCCAGTCCCTCCACGTTCCCTCTTTCAGCCACCACAAGAGACCACCGGCAAGCCAGCGTATACCTCCCACAGGGACTGCCAGTACCAGTGGGTATAGTGAACCCGTGGTTTCGCACACCAGGACCAACAGCCCACCGCAGGCACTTACCAGCTCATCCAGTTGCAACACCACCACCGCCCAAGGACCGGGCCCCAGACCCAGCCTGCAGAGGCATTAGCAGCCGAGCCAGCAGCTGCCCTGGGCCCAGCAGATAAATCAATGACTGTGTCCACACTAGCTGTGCGAAGAACCGCACATCCCACACCTGATTTCATACCATGCCGCAAGGCCACTCGCCCTAGCCTGTATTGCAGCCCGCACCCTTATTTCAGAAAACCTAATATGGGGAAAATATTTATATCCTGCATTTGAATTTTTTTGGCAGTTTGTGTTATGAAAGCTTTTTAAATAAAAGTTAGTCAGTGCAGAGATATACGGTTACATATTTTATGAAAACAGTCAGTTTAATTAGATATCACACTTTAGTTTCACGGACAACTGTCAATATAAACAAACATGCGGCCATAGATTACTACACACATTCTAGTTGCGAGTGTTCACTTTGCACCATTATTACTAGCAAATGGAGGCGGTTTGTTGCCAAACGACGGTATCTTATTTCGAAGTGTTATTTTACAGCTTGTTTAATCTTTGGAATATGTTTGTTTACATTTGTTATGGATAAAAAAATACTTCATGTATTTTTATAGTGCCGAAGTAATTTCGTGAATATAACATACGAGAAGAGTTCAGATATTGTGAATTTGTCTGTATTTTGTATTATTCCACATTAAAAATTGTATTTCGGTTTTATTTTGTTTTATCGCGATTTACCACAAAATCACACCTCTAAGGAATGTGCATCAAACTATATATTACCTAAAATTAAACACTATATATCATTTTATTTAGCACTTATTTGTCAGAAATTCATTGCATGTGAAAAAAAATGAGTACCAGATAGTTTTTAGTTTCATAGTACTTCGTTTTATTACATTTATTAACACTGAAAATAAATTTTACTTCAATGCAGGCAGCATCCCTGTTTCTAGGCCAAAATTTTGGCAAAAAATATGTGGCTTGTAATCATTGAAATACGGTATCAGCAGCCAGTAATTCAATACAGTTAAATAGCCCGTGCCTCTGACCGGCACAACAGAACCTTGCAAGACTGTGACATCGCCGCCAGCCCATCCAGCATTACGATTCAAGGTTGACATGTTACACCTTGGGTAATTCTTCAAAGGTTTGCTTCAAACCATCCAAAAAACAGTGAATGGACCGTATACAATTTATTTCAATGTGTATTAGTGTAGTCGTAAAGCTGATTAAATCAGAAATCCAAATCACACCGAATTATGACTACAGGTGCAAGTAATATTTTGTTGTTGTAATTACAGTATATGTTCATCTGAGAATATGTTGACTGATGATGTACTGACTTTACAAAGCACAAATTGTTTTTAGAACTGTTTTGTTGTATAACATTTTCCCTGGATCACTTAATTGGGGTCAGATGTGGTGTCAATTCTTCGGAAATGTCCTCTATGTAAAGTCTGAAAAAGTTGGTACCCTTATCTTCACTACCAGGCCTGAGAGAAACATTATTTGTAACGTTTATAAAAAAGCAGTTTTCCACTGCCCTAATAAGTTCTCTTATTCGCAATAGCTAATATGCATCCTTAACCATATGGTAGGTCCCTGATCATTAGTTAGTCTTCCATTATGAGTTCAATTACGCCAGTATGCGACAACACTTTACAACAAAGAACATGTAACCCTGTTGCCAATCACCGAGAGGCAAGTAGAGGAACTACACAAGCCACAAATGTAGTGCTTTTCGCTCATGGAAAATTTTTCGAGAGGTGTTCAGGATCTCAAACTTTGGGAAAAATCTTGGGAATACATAATTTTTTCTCGGACAGGAAGAAAACTTTTCCCAATATTATCAGGACCAAAAATTTGTTCAAGAGAGTGCAGGTTTTTCTCATCGCAAATAAAACTAAATCTGGGTTCTGATGCATACAACTTTGTATTTATTGGGGAAAAATTATTAAAACTGGTTGTAAACTGTCACTATGTATTATAAAGTTGGCTGAACTATGCACACTGAACTTATATTCTACGCAAGCTACATACATATGATTGTAAATGATTCAATACCCAAGTATCAAATGCTGGTTGATTTGCAAAGTGAGAAAAAATACACTGTAGAGCACAACGAATATTTTATGTTATTTCTACTCCCCAAATGTATTATTTTTTAAATATGGGTTTGGTTGAAACAATTTGTAAAATGCCAGCAAATTGTCTTCATTTTTAGTTCAGAATGAGTATTCTCTTTCCAAGTTGTGTTCAATCGCTGCCGCCGAGATGACTTCAAGTTCCAAACAATGCAAATTTCCTGTGGGGAAAAATATTGTTCATTCACTTAGCTACTTTTTGTTGCATTATCAATAGAGAAATTAGCTTGTATGGCATACAAGTGGGTATGCTTTATTCATAACCTACAGGATACAACTAAATTATAGACTGTGATTACACTACATATATGGTTTGAAGCTTGTGTGTAGTAAGTACTGTCTCTACTCGACACGCGATGCCGGTTGAGTTAAAGACTTGCATGTAGGGAGAATAGATTTTGATCGGATGTGGCATCAGACACACTCTTAGGTGGGGGTTCTTGTGTTACTTAGTCCTGGCGAGGTGCTGGGGCATGCCCGTTATACAGGAGAGGCCTGATAACTGTGCAGCAGGGCACAAAGTCTGGTTCTGACAGCTTGATCGGGCGGCAAGGATGTATTGCCTTCAAGGGTAAACTTGGACAAGACGTGATTGTTGGATGGGCCGGCGGTGGGCAACTTTACAACAGGTGTGGGTGTGTAGGGTTGACATACTAGTTGTCGTGGTACCGGAGTAAGTACAGCTGGGATCAAAAAGGTGATGGATTCCGTAGGCCACTTGTCTGATCAACTGATAAAGGTGGCAAGCCACGGGTGCATTTTAGAACACACTTGTACTAGGTCAGAAAATAGGTCTTTAGGCACCTCTAGTTCGACGGAATCTTGCAAATGACGTATTGCCTGAGCTTGTTCCTTAGGGTTTAACTTAGCTATGACTGCTACTAAGGCAGGGATTGGCTCATGCAGGCACCCTGATGTCAGCAAGGTATGCTTCACGAGCTCCTTAGACTACGGCGCTTGGAGTAGGTCATTGAAGGAAACACATACCCTTAATGTCTGCAAGGTCAGGCAGGGTCCTTGTGATATTTACAACATCTCAGACCATATGTGGGCCCTCGACTAAGCGGACACCCTATTCCAATACCTGGCGCAGATGCGCAGTGCGTGCTGCAAGTCAGGCCTCACCATTGAGGGTCACTGTGTAGGTGTGGTCTTGGCCGTGTCTTCCTAGTCCAGGGAACATCCCTTTTCCTGGCACGTAGATGCAGTGGAAAAGACGTCAACACCAAACCAACAAGCTGGTCTGAGAGCAGCATGCCTGTGTGAGCTCTGCCGTTCTACTTCCAGCATAGATAGGATGGGTGGCCATTCTAAGTAAGTGTGGGTGGCAACAATGTGTTTTGGGTCAAATGAGCATTTTCCCGGGATCACCCATAATGACCTTGCGTCCACGAAATCAACTGGGATGGTGCTAGCCTACAGGAAGTGTGGTACTCCGGATTGCAGCAAAATCCACATTTTATTTTCTTTTTAGGAAATTAATACTTGATGACATACTACCTCCTACATCATCAGCAAGTGAGTCTGCCGGGAAGCTATCTACGCCAATGCAAACTAAATAGGGACTGAGTAGGCTAGTGTCGTGAAAACAACTTGGAACTAGCAATCGCAGAAACTACTACGCTATGTCTAGCGTGTAGACGATGGAACAGCGTACTGGCACAGTGCTAGGGTGACTAAGCAGGATGTGGTAGGATATCCCCTCGGGAGGGTGCGAGGAGCTGGTGTTTCCGTCTGGCATGGACGTGCAATGACAGAAGGAAAGTTTAGCAAGGATAGCTAGAGTAACCATGGCAGATAGTGAGGTGGGTGTAGTAAAGTTAGTATGAAAGCGAATGGTGGTCAGAGCCTGAGCAACGCATGCTGGACGACTGAAGGCTGGTCAGAACTCTTCAGGGGAGAACTGGAGACTGGTCTGGAGTCGAGCAGCATCTCGTAGGCAAGGAGTAG
Organism: Dryococelus australis; assembly: GCA_029891345.1. NCBI lineage: Eukaryota > Metazoa > Arthropoda > Insecta > Phasmatodea > Phasmatidae > Dryococelus > Dryococelus australis. The sequence continues at coordinate 217,481,052 of CM056993.1, read as the reverse complement.
TCTCAAAGCAAGGGGTGCAAAAAGTATAGCTCTTGACCGTGACATTACCGGCACGCTGGAAGAAAACAAGCGAGCGACAAAACGAGACTGGTAATGCTATCTAGCAGCGAGCTGAAGTACATGGTGCTCTGAATGCAGTTACGGTGGGCCGGTGAATAATACAGTCTAACCTTTCTAGAACCTTTATCCTAAATGGCAAACAGTACAATCCCATGGCAAGGAATAATGGCAATGTTAAATTCTAGTCTCAAAAGCAAGGCTATACGTAGGGATGAGTTGAAGTCGTCTATCACCATTGTTGCAAAAAGCAGCATGCGTTAGTACTACTTTTTTTTTTTGTTTTTAATATAATTTAAGTGATTTTCCTGTTAAAAAATGAGGCTGGCAGATTGAGAGAAGTGCTCCAAACCCAGAGGATTTATTTTTAGTGCAACATTTAATCGTATAAGAACATAAAACAGTATCATGTTTGTGGCTTTCGTCTTGTCTCTTTTAAAGTATACAGTCATTAATTATACCGAGTTTCTTGTATTTTTTCATAGGATAAGTCATGATCAAATGTTACATTCATTAAGTCTAGCAACCCACAATCTTCTAAAGAATCAAATGTTTGTCCCAATTTTTTCTTAATTTCCATGCGAAATCTGATTTTCCCCATCCTAATTTCTTCCGATAAATTTCAGTTCTCGTCCACTCCTTCTCTGCGACTATCCGAGAAGTCCCACGTTAGATGATGGGATGACACGATAGGCTGCAGTGTTGCACCAACTGCAGTGGGAAGGCACTCACTGCAGGGTCATTCAAAGTAGAGTTGTTCTGATACAGATACTAAGTATCGATATCGGCCGATACTTTGCCTTTTCCCGATGTATCTATTGGGTAGAGTATAGAGCGGAGACATTAGTATCGTTTGTAGACAATTAAGTCAGGTTATTACTTCCTTTAGTGACAAAAATTACAGTATTTTGGTGTGTATACAGTAAAACCTTGTTAATTCGAAATCATATATAATTTGAAGTGTGTATTTGGCACTAAAGGAAAGAATTGTATTTTATATGATCGTGCCAGAGTTTTCACGTCTGTTGAGTGGTTTTCATAGTCTCTTCTGCCTGCTAAAGAAGTGAAAAGACGCGACAGTGACACACACTGTGTGAAGTTAGGGAGAGTAGGACAAACAAAATTGCAGGCTGCATGTTGTGACAGTTGAAGGGAGGAAGGAAGTTTGGTGCTGTGTGGGCGTGACTTGATGATGGAGAGAGAAAAAGAGAGTAGTGGTGTGGGCATGACTGGAGGATGGAACAAGAAAGGAAGCGAAGCAGTGTGGGCGGTGCAGCTAAGGAGAGGGATGAAGAACAGCTGGAGGAGGGTAACCTGTTAAAGGAGGAGGGGGGGAAGAAGAAGGGAGCTAGCAACCTTTTCAGAGGCCAGACCCAGCTTAGCAAGGGGCTGCTTGACCAAAAAGTGCAGGACACTTGGCTCCAGCACCCAGCTGGCCGGCCAGGTAGCGTGGGATTGAAATAACATTTGCTAGAAGTGCATTCATAGTAGAGGGTGCGAGAGGATTCTGGCTACCACTGCTGCAGTTTTTAACCAAATTTTTTTGTTTTTTTATATTTTGGCATAGCAATTAAAGGCAACAATAACAACACCTATATTTTAATGTACGTGAACATATAACTGATGACCAAGATAAATGCAACAAACTTATTATTTGGGACATTTCCATCAAAGTTTTGACTTTTTTGAAACCAAAAATTTTATGGTTCCCCAAAACAGGGTTGTAACTTCAAGAGGGTAGTTATTCTCGAGGCTGTAGTTCTGTTTACTTTGGAAAGGGAAAATGAGGTATTTCTTTAATGCACATAAACAAACTTTTTTTAGTTCGATAATTTGAAATTATGTAATTCAAAGTTAAAAAAATAGGTCCCAAGCACTTAGAATTAACAAAGTTTTATTGCACGCTTTACATTATACTAAAAGAAAAATAAGAACAAATAAATCTCATCCACCAACCATTTTTTATGGTCCCGGCAAAATTCTTATTTAAATAATGTTAACATAACCTTTCATGTTTATCACATTTAACTATGATAGAAGATTTCCAGCAACTATAATTTTTATGCTTATTGTTTATGCAAACAGCTAGTAAATGGATGTGGAATACGTCAGGTACACCTTAGTTTATAACTGCTCTGCAGCGCGCTGTCTGATGTCTTGGCTTCCCAACACGCCTGTCGAGTAGACACTGGTTAATTTTCAGTAACTTCTTGCGGGGAAATAGGACTTATATTAATTTATTTCAATAGACACACATCTTTGAATAAACTGACAATATGCAAGTACCTATTGGACACCTTTTGCAGTCTATTAATGGGTAGATAAGAATAGAGCCGAGTGCAGTGTAACTCACGACAGGGAAAATCAAACGACGTGGTTTTGAATCATTAATTATTAAAGACAGTGAAGAAATAAATTATAATCACATTATCACTGTCTTAAAATTAAAAGTTTTCTTTGCAGTAAAATTTGAATAATTACTTTAACAGACAGACATTTGCCATGCGTGCAAGGTGTTGCCAACAAGTAGTGGCATGGAGAGAAGAGGTAATCCTCCTGCCGCAACCGCCCTCCACCCAAACCAACTGCCTTCACATTGCTCGATTGATAACTTCTGCATGCGCTCTTAGCTGTTAGTGCATGTGGAACATTTAAAATTTGACTTGCATTTGGTATCATATTTTCATTTTCAGAGGGTTTGAAAGTTTTAGGTCAGTTTGCATTTTGTGTCTGATTATAATAAATTACATACTGTATTTTAAGACTTTATTTTTATTATTTCAACGAGTCTAAGAAAAATGATTTTTTATGTATTATTAACAGTAATACCTTTTCTAAAATTCAGTGCGAAGGACATTGGTATTAGAACAACTCTAATACAAAGTAGCATCCCCCACTGGGAAACGTCGTCCTGCAATTGACTCTCTCGAGGGTAAACTACCACAGACGAGAGTAACTCGCCCCACTGAGAGGTCTGTGTCTTGGGCCCTGGTGAGGATGGCACGGAATATCACAGAATGAGCCACTGTTCTGTTTTTTTTCTGAACCTGAGCTAAAAATATAAAATTATTATAAATTTGAATGGGAACATATTGAATAGCTTTCAAACCTTTGGTCAACAGGAAGCATAAAATAGGACAAATGATCCGTAACTGGTACAGCAGGGTACCACACGGTGACAAGAGGAGGAAATTTCCATCCACCTGCTAGAAGAGCGTAGGTCAAGTAGTAGACTGCAGCCACCCATCAGCCAATGGGGGGGAGAGAGGGGAGAGGGGGGGGGGGGGGAGAGAGAGAGAGAGAGAGAGGAGAGAGAGAGAGAGAGAGAGAGAGAGAGAGAGAGGAGAGAAACCCCCCCCCCCCCCCCAGAAGTGCATTTGGACATCTCATTATTGCCAAACAAGTTCAGTGCCTTTTTGCAGAAAAATTACAGTTTTCCTATAAAAAAAATGTTAATTTAATTCATTAGGCAGACATCTGGGATGAGAAGATAAGGACATGCCAACCTGTAGAGCTTTTCCAATTTTAATAGGATTTAAAATAGTATATAAAAGCTCACTGCATTTCATGTGTAGTGTGTGTATAATTGCTCACCATAAATAAATTCCCACTGAAATAAGAGGTTACTATGTCTGCAGTAATATTAAAAATAATTCAGAAAGTAGTGACCAATTGTAAATTTCAGAAACATTGAATTGCTCCTGTGTTTACATGTATGTTTATTAGTCAGGTGCTAGATAATGTAAGTTTATCAAGCAGATAAAAAGTTTCAACTGGAAATTAATTAGAAAGGGTTTTACTGTAGTCTGCTGCACCAACACAACATATAACTGATACAGTCAAAACTTAACATTATAAATGTTCACAATTCAAAGAAAAATTGTTAGTACTTTGGAGGAGTTCTCCAATTTTAAGCCAATTATGGCCCACCCCCACAGCCTGTATGTAGGGTTACCATATGTCTGGGATTAGCCCATACAGTCCAGTATTCAAGCATTTGTCCGGGGAAGTGTGCGGAACTAACGAATGTCAAGGATTTCCGGATATCTGAGTGAAAAACCGGGCAGCCGGGAAATTTCACTCTGTTTTGATGTAGGAATTGGCAACATTGCATGCAGCGATTCTCAGCTATGCCGTCAAAATAAAGCAGAAGACGTTCAGACAGTCAACATTGGCAAGCACTAGGCTTACCAAAATTTCTGGACTCCAATCCCCAACATGTTAAAATATTAATAATTTTTTCCACTTAGATAAAATAAGTAACGTAATTATTTTTTAAATTATTATTTTTAGAATAAAAAGTCAACTAAAAGTAGGCACAAAAACATCCAAACATTTACTTAGAACTGGGTCCTGCGATTACAACATCTGTACCATCGGGTTCTTGCTTTTGCCCTGGAGTTGGAAGGGTGCAATATTTCTCAGATGATAGTACTTTTCCAAGGAACACCTTATCAGTTTTACTTTATTCGTAAAAGTCCACACAAGACATCTTTGAATTAACTTTTATGTTGAGTAGTTCACTTACAACGAAAACGGACATTCTTCCCCTCTCCGCCATCCAAAACGTTTACCGTTATAAAAAATACTCTTTCCACCGGTGCTAATATGCCCGGCAAGCACATCCCGAACTCCACCAATTTGAAAATGTTTTTGAACTTACTGTTGCACTTTTACATTGAACCAAAGACTTCCTTCCACTTCTCTTGACTGCTGAGCTTTTTTCTTCAGGCAGGTCTTCTCATTTTGGCTACAATTTTCTAATTATGTCACAGCATAATGTACGCTTGTCAAACAACTGGTCAACATCAACTAATCGCATACTATGCAGTTTACAGTCATTCCACTCTCTTCCAGTTCTGACTAGGTAATTTCTTCATTTTTCAAGGACAACCATGAAAATTTGTCTGCTTTGTCGAAACAAGATCTCCACAATTTTATGTAGTTTATGCCGGCATCATAAAACTCTGATACACTCCCAAAAAACTTGTTTCCCTGAACTTCACCTTCAGATTGTAGTAGTTGGCTCAGCAGTTGATTGGCCGCAAACGGAACCAATCTGTGGCACTTCCTCTCTTCCAACTGCCCTACCAAAGCAAGGTAGACCTGTGACGCCTCAGTAGCTGTCATGTCCTCTCGCTCTACTTCTATAATAGCTTTTTGAAACATCTGCAATGAACCATGAACAAACATGAGGAAGAATTCATTAACAGGGTTTTTGAAAAAGTCGACCATCAGTTTTGGGGTATGTTCGTTTGCTAGAAAGTTGACAAGCCGTAGTTTACTTCATTTGCTGTAAGAATAAAACTTTAGTTATATCTATTATGTGGTGAATTGTCAGTTAGTTGCTGGCAGATGCTGAGCATCCATAATTCCCATGTAACGCACCACCTCATTTCAAGCAACTCGCCCAATAACTTGAAAGAAATCTCTCCTTTCTTCAGTTTGTTGTCTATTTTCGGCATATTTTTCGTAGTTTTTCGTACTGTGCCAAATGCATTTGTTATGCGATTATGAAGCCAATGAAACAGGTTTGGACTGGAATACCAGTTGTCTACAAATACCACGTGACCTTTGTCCAAGTATGGTTTCAATAAAGTAGCCACAATATCACCAGACTTTCCCAGACCTGCCTCATCAATGTCACTATTTGCACCAGTGTACACAACGAAACCAAGAACATATCCAGTCAGACAGTCACATAAAACAAAAGTTTTTATTCCAAACCAACTTCGTTTTGAAGGCACATATTGTTTGAAAATCAAACGGTCTTTGAAGTGGAGCAGGCTCTCGTCAATGCACAGTTTTTTGTAAGGCAAAAATGAAATACAAAAAGCATTTCGAATTCTATCAACAACAGCCTGAATTTTGAATAGATGATCGCCACCTTGATCCACACTGTCGTCACAGAAATGCAGTATTTGCAGTAAAAGTAAAATTCTGTCTTGTAACACAATCTCTCCAAACACTGGTGTTCACAAAAGAGCATCTTTGACCAGTATTCACTTAGCTTCAGTTTCTTCACATGTGCCATTAGTAAACACACTGCTAGCAAACAAAATAATTCCTCATAATTTGTGTCTGTCCATTGCTTCACACGGGAATGGGACTGCAAAATCTGTGGTGCATTTTCAATGGCATACTTGTAGTAGCTGTTACCTTCATTTGCTACAAATATCATCAACGATACATCAAAGAAGACTAGAAAGAGGTCTATGAGAGGACTGTAAATATTTACATTTGCTTTATAACATGCATTTGTATCATCATAGGGATGTATAATGGCAGTCAAATTATTCAAAGACCACTGAAATGTATCACACTTCCTTTTTGTCCCATGATTTTCATTTCTTTCTTCATTGCTGCTATCTTCCTCCGATTCAGAAGACGATTCTTCAAATATTGTTATTGAAGTACTATGTGTAACCCCAGTAGACGTAGTTGGCTGAGGAGAGTTATCTTTGTTGTGTGGCGTGTACTCTACATCTGAATCACTCGATACAAACACATCATCTTCGCTGTCACTCCTTGAGAGAATCATCTCCAGTGCTTCTTGGTCTGTCGGATAGCGGTGTCTCTTCATTTTTGTAATTACAAATGACAATCACAACAAGTGTTAGAAAAAAAGACTAAGACTTTAGGTAATAACACTAACCAAAATGTCCGCTGGCAGGCTGTCCCACATTTTGCAATACAGCTTTTTTCCTTCCTTTCTCCAAATCACATAACATTCCCGCCATCCTGTTTATCTTATCTCTGCAAGTGGCCCGGCAAGTGTACATCTTATCTTTCTAAGTGGTCCAGCAAGCCACCAGGAAGAAAGGCCAGCTGTCTAGCTGGCCTTTCTCACCGTCTGGCATTTATCACCACCCATGTCACTCTCCATCACGGAATAGGAACTACAGTGTCTGCTGACACAATTCCTCTTGACATTGCTTGAAACAAGAACTACAGTATTTCAATGTAAATAGGACCATTTAAGACACTCTTATCTGAGGCTAAAGAATGTTGGACTTATCAGGACGCAGGTGGGTACTAACAGTGGGACGAGATATCTCGTCCATAGCACACATGGCTCCTACATTGAAGGGCAAGATATCTCATCCATAGCAGCGAAAGGGTTAACGGCTGTGAAGGCTGGAGTTGGAAACTGCGGCATTAACAGTCTTGCAATGACCTCTGGCTGTGAAGGCTGAAGGCATCCTAACTAAGAGCCGGTCGTCCTACGCCTCCGCAGCTACCATGACGACGAAACTTTCCAAGAGGCCATCTTCCTCTAAAGGACGTCACTTCAGCAGAGCCTCCAGTCATCTCCGCAACGAGCAGCTCCTACATCGACCTAACTTATTCTAAACCCGCACCTTCCAGGTAATCCATGGTCACGGTGATGTAGTCCAGTTAAGGCCCTAGCCAGACCACTCTACCGATAGAGTAGAGAACCCCCTTGTATTATACTACGAGGTCCCTTCTGGACACACCCAACAAAGTTCAGTTAGGATTCCTGGGCTAGATTATAATTAATTTAAATTCATTAAACTTAATTAATCACCAAAGTACTTTAATGTAACATAAATGTAACAGGTAGCCTTCATCTGACTTGCATTTAATGCATTACTAACTTCAGCAGTTGAGTTGTAACCAATATATATTTTATTATATAGTAAAGTAATTCATGATCCAGTTTGTTACCCATAAAACTATTATTTTAATTTACTGTATATGCTTACGTAGATGTATTAAAGCCATCAAACCAAAGAATTTGCAGAGACTTAATAAACAAAGGATGTATTAATAACCTTTGTGTCCCTTGTAAGTAAAAAGTATACAGTTTAAATTCCAGTTCTTTTTGTATGTACATGAAGTAATGCTGGCTACCTGTAACAGCCAAACAGCAACTACAAGTAACACAAAGTGGTATTCCGAGTATGGCCAAGGTAATGTTCAGGGTATTTCACTGGGCAACCTTCAGAGCTGCCCTTCACTAGGAACTCAATACAACTTGGTACTGCGGCTGATCACGTGATATGCTGTACAACCTTTTGGAATAGTGAGTGGCCAGAGGAGGTTAAGCTGTAAGACACGTTGGGTCTAGTAATTTACCTTGACATACACTATAGGACAGCTAACTATAACTAGCTTCACGCCACATACATTTCTTTGTGTGGCAATTCATATTATATCAGAATTGATATCAGTAGATCTGCCTCATGCCGAAGAATTATAAGCCAGGGGAAAAGAGCCGTCTTAAATGGGAGCTAAGAATCCTCGAGGAGGAAATCAACAGTAATTCAATCCCAGAGCCACAAGAAAGTAACACCTTGATTTCCTTACCAACCCAAACAATGGGAAGGATACCCTTTGAGTATTTGATTATATTACATAGTTACACAGCTACACTGGGCAGAGATCCCTCAGTACTTTCGTCAGAATATACTGCCATCCTTCCACGCCCTACCTATACTCGCCCAGCAGCACGAGCACCACTCCGCCACAACCAGAGTTGGCCGCTGTACCTCAGCTGGCCGCTGCAGCACCATCAATAGAGCTGAGAAGATCTTTGCTGCCTGTGACTCCACAGATAACACCTCGGCAAGGAATTTTGCCCAGTGCTGCAAACTTTGTCTCGACACGCAAATCTACATGTCCCACGTCATATGCTGGCACCTTGCCCAAGAAGGAATAACTTTTCCTGGGCATGCTTTACGCTACACTCACATTCAGAATTTGAAGACCACCAAATCCTCTCGTACACAAACTGTGTACAAGCGTACACTTAAGTTCAAGTTGTTCATCAGGGTTTCTATTCCCCAGTCACCTACAACTAACACGCCACAAGACACCTTATCTCATAGCCTCCTGTTTTGACATGGAAAGAAACACTATACTAGTTAGCCTGGGACTGGTGTGCGACTACCAGGTGACTCCATAAACAAGTGTTTTGATACTGGTGAATATTTCCTGTGTTTTACACACATTGGTATATATGAGGTTTATTTCCTCACGCCACCAACCATAATTGGTACGGTGCTTTGCCAACAATCTAGGTGCAAGGAGAAGCCTCCCCTTGTAACAGGTGGCTTAAAAGTTGGGGATTCAAATTCCCCACCTGCTTCAAAATAAAAAACTTAAATTTTTGAAACTGAGTGTAATTTAATTTTTATTTACCTATATTTATATTTATGTTCAGTGTTCCTTCATCAGTTGAGCCATGATCAATCCCTTGGTTAAAATTATCACAACTGATTTATTTGCGACAATTTTTGCCAACCACCACTTGGAAGTATTTTTTAGAGTTTTACAATTCTAACTAAACACGCAGCCAATAGTTTCCGATAATAATCATGCCTGTCAAAACCTCGAATGTAAGACGACCCTCTACATTTGTCCTTTGGTGATAGGAAAAATTCCATTATGCCACAAATACTTATTGACAGGCCATGATGATAAAAACACTCAGTCAAATTTCCCATGGAAATCATTTTTAATATAGGTAAAATAGGTAAAAGTTTACCAGTCAACAAACCCTATGTATAGAAATCCCAGAAAATGGAGAACTGCGAAATACACAAATCAACGTGAAATTAGACATTTCACCGTTTGATATATATATATATATATATATATATATATATATATATATATATATATATATATATATATATATATATATATATATATATATATATATATATATATACACACAAAATGCGAAATTTTGCATGAAAAAGGCATTAACACAAATATTTACATTGTACAGAAAAAGTAAATAATCGTTAACAATCTATTGTAGACAATGTATTGTGAGTCGACAATCAATTGTACTTCCAACATGGAAATTTTCGTTATTTGTAGTATTTTGTAGTGATAATTTTTGTGCTGAGATGCAGATAATAGCTACCATTTTTTATTGTGAATGCTTAATGAAGCATGTTTCTAGAGTTTTGACATCAAGAAAAAAACAAATGATGTGCAAGTTCGGTAACATATGTGCCGACTGAGTTGTGACAAAGTACTTGGCTATTCTAGTTTTTGAGGTTAGGTGGAAATGAAGTGAAATGTAATGTAATGTTACACGAACATAATTTTCATATCAAATTTATGTTTGTTGGTTTCAGGAAACATGCACAGTGTTGATTTTATTGAATGATTCTGCAAATAAATTATGTAATGCTAGTGACGAACAAATGTGATTTTAGTAAAGTAAATTGCAAGGATTACAATAGAAAAAGACGTGTTCAAGAGGTAAGCATTTTAACAAACAGTAAGATTGCGTGTTTTGTAAATAATGTATATTAAAATTTTTACTATATGTATTGAAATGCATGTGGCCTGAAAAAGTTGCACTTTCAACACTTAAGTAGTGTGTGAACAACATTTGTTTATTTGTCTACATAGTAAATTAAAGTGTAAGGTTAACTTCGGCCAAACTCTCTCTCTCTCTCTCTCTCTCTCTCTGTGTGTGTGTAATGCTGCATCTGTACGGATATGAACAGCGAAGTATATATCGCATTTAGTTTTTTCATTGAAGTTAAAATTTTCAAAGTTACAATCATTTCAATGTTATTTCCATACGAGCAATATTTTCCACTCTTCCATCAAAACAATATGCAACTCAAAAAGGCAACATGCTCACATGAACCACAAAACAGTGCCATCTCACGAAAGACGTTAAACTAAATCCCCCCAATTCCTCACTGTTCCTTTTTTTCCCCTTGAAATAAAATAAACTGAATCCCAACAAATTACAAAAAATAAAACAAGTTGGAATGCCAACCTAGCTATAATATCCTACATTAATTACTGGATGGAAGTAAGCTAACATCAGACTTTCAGTGCCAGCCCTGACAGGGAACACGAGGAAAGAGGAAAATGCAAGTGTGTATTGGACTCAAACATTTGTTTACAAAACATATTTTTCTTCAGCGAAAAACAGCTGTGGCGAAAGAATACATTGTAGCCGTGCTACTTATCTAGAACTGTTGAAATTTACCCCACATTTTTAAAAATAATATTTCCTTTTTAAAATAATTAATTGTGCTACTGCCGTTTCTTGAAATTAGTTATTTATTCTCTATTTATTATTGAGACACTGAACACGTGCATTAATTTTCTTTCAAAACATTCTAATTTTAAAAATTTTTAAATTTTCAAACACGGAAATTTAGTTAATTTTTTAATATGAATGCAAAAAAAATCATTATTGATTTTATTTTTAAAACAAGTTACATAAATTTAGCATCGCTTTCTTTTTAAACACCAAAATTGACACTGCTCTAATTTTGAAATACTGAAATTTAAAACCATTTTAATTTTTAAATACAGAAATTTAACACCGCTTTCATGTTTAAACACAGAAATTTAACACTGATTTTCACAATTTTTTTGCACTGAAATCAGGCAATCTGTTTCACAATTTTCTGGGGTCCCTACTTATGTACACGAAAAAAAGTATGCAGTATAAGAAAAACTGTTCTGTGTCAATTATTCATCACTTGAACGAGACTCCCTATTAGAATGATCCTCGGGCCATGTCCGAAATGTCAGATTTTTCAACAAAATGATCACGTGACCCTGTTTTGTATACAAAAATGACAAAGAATTTGGTATTTTATATTTTGTAACTTGGCAGATGTTAGCAAAAATAAAAAATGTCAAAATCTGCACCATGTTAGTTTTGACCTTCAAAACAAATAATATGTGAATACATAATTAAAACGTTTTAAATGAAATAATTTTTCATAAAATATACTAGGCATGTTCTAAAAAGCAAGTAAGTACTGTGCTTTGTTTATATATTTCGCAACAAAAATATTTTTAAAGCCGTAATTGAATAATTTATTATTTTCGTATGTATTAACATATTCCCAACATTCTACTGATGCTTCAAGAAATATTACGCCAGTTTTAAGCATTAAAATTAGATAAACAGTTTCACTGTTAATGTAAAAATATGTTGCTGCGATTGCTAAACAAGTGACTGCTGACAAGGACTAATTTCAAACTTACAAAATGATAAACCATAAAACAATGAATTTTGTCATTTCGGACACGGCCTCAAGAGTCTGACGATGGTATTTTTTCATTTTCCCATAGGACATGGTCTTCACTGCCATCAAGTGCAATAGACAGGCAGCATTTTTTAAAGCCATTCATTAAAAATTTGCTTCGTAACTACAACGTTCAAATTTTCTTAGTTGTGACGCAGACGAACCTTTTTCTTCAACGTGGTTACCAATAGTTATTTAATACATGCTCATTTAACAATACAGTAAAACCCCTCCATTACGACCACCTCTCTATTACGACCCAATCCGAGGAACCGTGAAAAGTTTGGGTCGAAAAAGATGAAAATTTGAGGCACATCTAAAAATAGATATAGTAATCCCTCACCAATCACTGTTTCAGTTATGCACGGATTTGTTTTGTAGACATTTTCTCCAACAGCGGTACTAGTTTCTATTATCCACGGTTTTCAGTCTATGGAAAACTAGCCCTTACTGATAGTGGTCACGCATTTCTCAAGCTGCCATCATAGACTTTGACATTTGTTGTCCCAAGCAGTGTGAAGCAATAAATTACTTCATGCCAGAAGGGGACACTGGAGTACTGTTCACGGATGGCCGGCCGCGAGCATAGAGAGGGGGGGGGGGGGGGGGGGGGGAGGAAAGGGGGTGGAGTTGCAGGTCAAGTTAGTAAGGATTCTTTATACTAGTCACATGCCACCGCCTCCGCCTTACCCTCCCGGTCTTTTTTCGCTTCCATTATCCCTCCTCTTTTGCTGTAAAAACAGCGGCACATTACACAGACTAGTTTCTTAATCAATGTATGTATGATAAATTCAAATTTAATTCAATGCCCTTTTTTTTTAATTATCATTTTTAAGTTTATGTGCACCCACACCTACGTAATATGGTAATTTTTTATGGTGGGCAATTGTTATTTTTCTTGTGAAGTCAATTTTATGTGTAAAGTGAATAAAAATAAGTCTGTGCAAATAAAATGTGTTCTTATGTTACCGGTACCATATTATGGTGAGTGAGGGATAATTAATCATTCAAGTAGATCGCACTAAATATTTATATTCCTGTAAACATTGCCGGGCCTCATCGTGCTAGTGCAGAGGCGAACATGCCGTCTACATTTCGTATAAATTCAACACATGGACGTGAATCACATCTATCAGCATGTTTTCCCAATGCCGGGTCGCTGTTAGGAAGTGAACTGGCCCTGTAACAACAGCAGTGATGGCGGGCGGGCGGCGGCCGCCTGCCATCATGTAGTGACCGACAGAGAGCTGCCCAGCCTGAGGATCTAGGGCCAAGCTTCAGCAGCAAACCGCCACGCCCAAGCTCGGCCACGCTGCAGAGTATCTAGGCGCTCACTCAGCTACATACATGGCCAGACCAAAGCGATAGCATGGCGTGTACACATGTATTGCGCAATGCCACCTAAACTTTTTGATCGCTACGTGCCTTATAGCAATGTATGACCCAAGAGACCTGCTTGATAGATTTTTAATAACAACTTTATATTTTAATAATACATAATCTAATCTTTTCACACACTTTCAATGGCCTTTTTTTTATGACAAGGGGTGGTCCAATGTGCCTTTCTAGGGTATCAAATTAATCAGGAGACATCCAGCTATTAAAATATACATATATATATATATTTAATTTAATTTAAACAGGGGTTTTTTATGCACAAGAGATGATTGAACATACTTCATGCCAAAAATGGCAAATTTTTTAATACAACCCCCCCCCCCCCTCTAATACGACGCTATTCTCGGGAATCATGAGGAATCGTAATAGAGAGGTTCTATTGTATATTTGATACAAAATAGGAAAACGGCTTGAAACTTAAGTAAACAACATAGAAAAAAATACCAATTATAAGTCATAGATACAGCTACTAACCTGTACTCACAACCATAGACGTATTCACTCTGGGAATGTTGAACATCAGCACTAAAGTTGGTCATCAAACCACATTGATTAGTCGCGTTCACAGACACAATGCCATTTTGGTGATCACGTAGCTGCTCTAGATCACAAGATGTTTAGTTTACAACCATGCTACAAATATATCTTATATCTTTAGTAAAAAGCAACCTAGCCAACCATCACCGCCTATGGTTTAATGTAATGCACTGACCCGTTTATGCATATTTAATACTTGTACCAATATTTTAACGGCAGTTTTGTAAGGTGGTTTCGTGGCAAACTTGTGTTTTTCGAAAGATTAGAATATCTCTCTGGAAGCCATGAACTAAATGCTATTAAGTGTAAATATTAACCTGAATTTTTTTTGTAATGCGAAAATAAGATGATCCCTAAATTTTTGACAGTGAAATTTGGAACAAAATATAGTCTCATATTCGGGTGAATATGGTACATAAGAAGAATAAGAATACATAATGGTTTCTCACTGTCACCAACCTATGAATGCAGTAGTAAATATGCAGGAAGAAGAAAATTGTAATTCATAGAAAACAAAAAACTGTTGCGGAATGTAAACAATACTATCACTAGCACCAGTTGTCGACTATGCGTGTTGTTTCGTATTCACATAGTGTTAAAAAGTAATAAACTGTGGAATATTTGGCGAATGTACCAAAAGAAATGTGATAAACTGTCAATAACTGAAATGAATCATCGAAAATCCATTGCATTTCATAGCTAAAACGATTGTTCCGGAAATATTTTGGCTTTCGGGCAGAGTATCTGATCAATGGATGCTGAAAATTTATGTTTTAAGATTTGTAGCATGTGGGTGTTTCTAAAATTGTTTATATAGGATAGTTGTCAAGATTATATAATTAGGGATGTCCAAATATCAATTTTTCTCTATAACAATTCTCGATTCAGATACCATAAATTAAGATATAGTGATTATCAACATGTGCCACAGTCAATGTATCCTTTTGAAATTTTGTTTTATAGGTCAAATTATACACACACAAATATGAAGAAAAGACTTTCTGGTCTGCTAAATGAAGTTAATCTCCTATACTTATGTAACATTCAGACTTGTATAATTAGGCCTAACAAGTTCATATCAGTCTTTTTGATGAATATATCATTTATTTGAAATGAATATAGACACAGTAGTACACAAAAAAGTTAAACAAAAGTTCTCAACTTCCCAATGCAATATTTTAGTTCAACTTATGAAGCTAACCAATATGTACACAAATATTGATGCTATTCATTAATGAAACTGAAATACAAGTAACCTTTCATTTAGCATTGCTAACTGAAAATGCTTCTACAAGTCATTTTAAGTTGCAGGGACACTGGATGACTTGCTGCTACACGCATATTTGCCCAAAAAATCTTCTGAATCATAATTATTGGCCATTTTCTTGTACTCACAGTATTTACATAAGTGTTTTCTCATGTTACTAGTTGTGCGACTAACCCCACCTAATGAAATTTTTGCTGAACACAAACTGCAAAATGAGTCATTTGCATAATTTACGTCAACTGAAAAATAATTCCACACATTGTTTGAAATTTTCTTCAAGTGTATGTAAATAAAATTCTCAGTACATTGAAAACTTTAACACTACCCACTTTTAGAAAAAAAAACACAAGATATTTTTGGTAAGGGTAAACACGAGAGAAAAAAAAAAAAAAAAAAAAAACTGCTCTCTATTTAGACTACACCAAAAACGAAAATGTCACAAACAGGAAATATGTATGGTATGAAAAATGTACGTGTTCTTTACCTAATATACCATTAAATAATAGGTATACAAAATAAAAAAAAACCGCATAATACCAGGAATCCTGGTATTACTAAGAATCTTGGTCCAGGATCCTTTTGTTCCCACTACTAACAACTATCGCACAACAGACTAAAAGACAATGCATGTTCTGCATCAGCAACCTGCAACTCAAAGAGCTTGCCACTAGCGAGACTTCCCGCAGGCGGCTTATCAACTAATACTGCCAGTTTGTTTTAGTGGTTCGTCTATGCGGACATTTACAGGTTTAGCTATTGTGCGGTAAATTTTCAAGTGCGTTTGTAGCATTCTTGCAACAGTATACAATTAGTACTGAATCATGTCAGAAAGTGCGCAAAAGAGAAAAGTAGTGCAGTTTTCCCATTAAAGCCACGCCACACAGTACATAGAGTGATGTAGGAGTGAAGTGAGGCAGCCATCAAGATAAAAACGACTCGTTTATCACGAGTTTCGATTATCCGACTATCTCTTCTCTTGCATTGTTGCGGATAATCAAGGTTCTACTGTATTATCTTAATTCTATCATAGTTGAACCATCATTGAATGGTTAATTCCGGTCAATGCATGTGAGTTCGGTACAGGTTCAGCCTATTTGGAAAACCACACAACGTCAAAAAATTATGTGAAAGTGGACGAGGATTTTCAACAATTAACCGTTCAATTCTCTATTCTTTGATACCTGTAATAATCGAGGGTATCGAGGAATCGACTTTGACATCCCTAATATATATACATATATGTATGTATATAAATGAGAAAATGGAATAAACAGGATCGCAACAACGAGGTTTCACTGTACTGTAAAGTATCACGGACTTTGGTGCACACAATCTGCTACGTAGAGTTGGGAATCAACATATTCAAAAACATGGCTGTCAATTCTTGATCACATGGCCTATGTTCTGTGGTTATTGTTATGCTTTCAATTGTGAATCAAGCTTAAAAGTAACACACTCATTGAGATACTGTGAATGGATGCTATAGAATTATATTGGAGGGCTATTAAAAATAAATACTATATTCAATTAACTATATTTTGTTAGGCATGGTAGTTCTCAATTCAACTTAGATGTAAGCAAAAACCTTTTTCACACATCAGCAACACATTGGTGAATCTGTATTACAGAATCGGTCATCAGTGATTCAGCACGTCAGCATAATTTTGTGAATCTGCACAAATCACTTCAAAGTACCATGGAACTTAGCCCCTGTGTACCCTAAAAATATCTTTTACTTGACCTTTTCAAGAATAAATAGTAGCCATCCTTATGTAGACAGACAACCAGCTGCCAAAAAGTTTGAATATTGTGAGTGTAAAATGTTTGAATAGTTGGAATTGTTACGAAAGGTAATGAAAAATTCACCACAGCTTATCATTTCGATATAGAATCTAAATATGATTTCTAACCTTTAAAATATCCGCACTTGAAATATTTTGCATTGAATTAAGGTTGTAATATATTTAAAGACACCCTTTTTTTAAATTTACTTTCCCCAATTTAATAATATCAACAATTTTAATCTATTTTTGGTCGCATTTATTGTCAACATAACAAAAACCTTCTCTCTCTTTGCTTCTTCATTACAACAAATTATTTTCCTTAATCCCATGAATATAGTGAAAAAGAGATTTACTCTGTGTAATAACAGCTGAAGATGCACCGAATACCACTTGTACAGAGCTGTTGCACATAAGTTGGCATTTTCAAGAGAGAAGTGTGGTGGGTACCTGGGGGCGATGAGGCAGGCCCCATGGGTCAAGTGCAGAGTGCGGTGGCTGGGGCGATGGGCTGCCCAAGTCTACGTCAAGCAGGTCCAACATGTGACTGGGCCGCTCCTCAGGAAGTCCCGGCAGGTGATGCCTGCAACAACACTCACAGTCAATATCTCCTTTCAGTCGCAGCTTGCACACCACACCATTACATTATACTTACTACTTCGCAAGCTGAAACCACTGAAAATATGGAACAACAGGATGTTATAATGTAATATGCACTGTAATAACATAAATACTGTATAATTAATGAGCTGGTAGGACAGCTGACTGTGTCTAGTGTCGCGTTTACTCTCCTCTTGGTTGGGTAAATATAGATTTCGAACACAACTCAAAACACTTCATGCTTAAGTTAAGTAAATTACATAGTTAGACGTCAAGAGACAAGCCCAAGAATTACTTTACGTGTAAAAGCGCAAGGCATTGTGTTTCTCACATTGCGACAAGGGCTACTTATTAAGGGGACTGCTAGTGTCCGCTCTGGGAATCGAACCCAGGAGTTTCAATGTCAATACAAACTTAAGACTTGAGGTGAGTTTGAGAGACATTAGTGTTTTAACCACTGATGAGGACGTCGACCAACGCAAAGCCAGTATCATGAAGGACATTTAAAATGTCAGATTTTTAGGACGGAGTGGCAGGGGGTGAATTTAAACCATGTCGGGGCCTTACCCTTGTATAATGTTCACCTTGTTGGTTTCCTCACTGGGACAACTCTGGAGTGGTCGGAATTATAGGCCGTCGATACCTTACCTTAGACACGCCTGGCCGGGTTGCTCCTCTCCTCGTAGAGTCGTTGACTGCTGTGGTAGGTGGCCTTCCAGCAGGCAGCGTTGGCTGCGGTGAACTGATGTCAAAGAATTCCTCAAGGTAGTAGGATGGTACATAATTGATTGGGAGGATGTCTTAACCAATTAGGATCTAGAGCTAACAGGGCTTCCTGGTACTTGGCTAAATTCAGGTGTATTGGGTGCTGTCCTTGGGGGGTTCAAACAAGGAAGAGGTTTCTCTAATGGGATAGCAACTGGTTCAACAAGTTCGTTAAGGATGTTTTGAATATCTATTTTACGTCGGTACTCGGCATCACCTTTCCGTTTATAAGGCACGAGTATGCTGAATACAAAGTTACTGGGAATAAGCCGGTATAACCCGTGACCCTAAAGTGTGCAGCTGAACACACTGGCTTTCCAATAGGTTCGCACTCTCTATTATTACTGGCCCGGCCTTACATTAGTGGGTGGAATATATAGTGTGTACAAGTCACTGTAGTTTGGCCAGGCGAGGCTCCACAGTGAATCAGGTGGTTAAGGCACTCCTCTGTCTGTCTGTCTGTCTGTCTGTCTGCCTGCCTCTCTCTCTCTCTCAGCGGGTGGCGGAGTACGGAGATAATTTGCTCACTTTATTTCACTGGTGGTTCGTGTTTCTAGTGATCTGGGCGCTCCCAAAAACTACCCAGCAGCAGATTTTGGTTCGCCGTTAACGTGTATGTGTTTTTGCCTTAGTGGCCCAATATAAGATTAGGAAAGTTAGGAAAGGTGCAATTACAAAAATGAGAACCAAATAAAAGTTAATTAAAAAATATGTTTGGTTTTATTAAAACGGTATCTAAACAAGCACACTCCAAATAATTTGAATAATAATACAAATAATTATTATAAAAATTTATGATGTTAGAATCAGGAGAATGCTCCCTGACAGCAAAGTGAAGCTGGGTGTGTGAATTGTGAGAATTGGCAGCCAAAGTTAAATTAATCGCAGCCACCATTAAAAATAGAGATTCCTTAATAAAGTTGTGTTCTGAAGGACCCTAGCTAGTGGAGGTCAACACCACAACAGGGTTCTCACCAACTTGTTTCAGTTTATTTCCCTGAGTTTTTCCAGTTTTCCATTATATAATTTTTTTCCCCTGTGCTGAAATTTAAAACCACACATACATATTTTACAGTACACCATCACCAAAGAAAAAAAATTACATCATGTATAGACATAAACAAACAAAACACAGATTTTATAAGCTACAACATTTAAATTACCTGTATTAATGTGGGTGTTTGCGAACACTTCAAAAATGTCTTCTAACAACCTCTAAAGGATTTTGAAAATACAATTTAAAAGTTTTTTTTTGCTCATTCCATTGATCACAAACTGAAAACATTATTTGTCGAAACTCATAATTATACAACTCTGGTAGCCAATACAATTACTGTAGAATAATTTTGAAAGTGGTAACTAAACCTAATACAGATCAATGAGAGTTAAAAAAGCTGTCCATGTCCGTTAAGATGTTTGCAGGAAAATGTTAACTGAACCACGCAATGTACATACAGCATATTGGTTAAGTTCAATGTACATCCTAACAAAACCATAAATCTTTAAAGCAGATTATATATAGCTTTTAATTTTTTTTTTATTTTCATCTCCACCTCCTCCTTTTGTTTTTTTATTTCAATTTTCTGATTTAGTAGTTATTATATTTCTGCAGTTTTCAGTTTTTTTCCTTCCTTGCAATATCCATCCTTCTTCTTGTCTGCATCTTCATTTTGGCGCTTTTGCTCCAGAGCACTTTTGTACTTAGAAGCAGTTTAGAGGAACTGCATACCTTATTATTACCTGGTCCACCTGAATGACACTTTCATCACCAGCATTACTAATCCCATCCCAGCCAGACTCGTCGTAGGCCAATCAAAGATTCGTCATGGAGATTACATTTACGTTATAAATTATATTCAAAAAGTAGTTAAACAGGATTCAAAAATATATTGCTACTATGCCCTGACCTTGCCGAGATTATCTTTACAGTGGGGAAAAGGGACAACGACTTGTTACCAGAATGGCTCCCTACCGCAAACACATTTATGCTCACCCAATCTCGTAAAACTGGTTGGCCTCAGAGCTCTTCTGGGGCCTATGCTCGTCTGCTTCCTTCGTCTTCAGCCTACAATCTCAATCACACGTATATCGCCTCAATATGTGGTACCAAATGGGGGGGGGGGGGGGGGGGCGGCAACGCCACGCCCTTTTATAACTGGGCCAAGTAGGGCAAGTTTGTGAAACCACTGCGCTTGGCCAGTAACTATACCCCGCACGACCTTACGTTGCATAGCAATGCCAGGTTATCGCTACAGTAGGTAAAGTAAGGGTATACTTAATGTAAAACATTCACATAAAGAACTATGAGTCGTAATCGTAGATAATTAGTAGTATAAGCGGCATGTGTAATAACAGCACCTGAAGATGCCCCTTTGAGCACTATACTGCATTACGACGTTCCAGTGGACAACGAACAAGATGCTGGTGTGCTGCATGCTGCTTCAGAACTTGAGGCTGTACTAAAACTTGAATTAATAATGCTCCTTGGTTCTTGGTGATTTAAAGGCAGAATCAGATATGATGACATAGATACAGAACTACTGCGCATTGAAACTAACTTCCTGTGGAGCTTTCTTCTTGATGGCTCTTAACGGACTGTCTACCCATACTACTCAAAGAAAATACCTTTTTACACAAAACACATTTTGCACTATTGACATCTCCCTCAACGCGACATAACCACATTTGCCAGTCAGGAAACAATGTTCCATCTAGCCACGCAGGATTGAATTTGGACATTCTGAATATCATACAATTATCCATTTAAACTAGCGTGGAAAAAGTAAAGTAGCACAAAAGGTCAAGTACTGAATTACTTAACCTCCCAAGCTCATCTTACAAGAACAAATAATCAATTAAAACAAGCAGTACATTTGCTGAACACAATCTTGTGCACAACCAGAACCAACATATTTTATATCAAATGAAAATAGGACACCATAGTAATTTGTTGACGTCTAGAAAACACACTTTTTTTGAATAAAATATGCTTTCCACTATTGCAATAAGAACTAATGAAAATGTTTTAAAAAACTTTTTATTACTTGTGCAGAAATAACTTACGGTACAAGAAACGGTTTTGCCTTTTCCGCGCACTGTTAGCTATTTTTGTTTTGTAAACATGATAGTCATAAAAAAATGCTACCAACAAATTTAATTAATGTAACACCAAAATTACGAAAACAAAGATTACTAGCTCCAGCACATACTAATGAAAATACAATTATATAAAAATTCTATTTTCAATATTTAAACTCGTTTAAAAGGTTTCTGACAAATGGGTTACCACACAAACATATGAAAGTCCTGGTACCACCACTTTCTAATGTGTTCTATTTCAAGTGTAAATAGTTGCTGGACAATTTCATGTTTTGTATACACTGATGTAATTTGTCAGTTTAAATTTAATATTTGTACCAATTTTATATCTAATTAACACTCTGGTCAGTAATTGACATTTAATCCACAAAACTAACACATTATCCAACACTTTGTTTACGCAAAAAAATCCACGGCAGCACGCTATTGTTTTTGTTCAGAGTGCTTCTAGTACCATCGTAAATGTCCGGCATGTGGGGAAGACTTTGCTTAGCAATCAAAGCTTTGATACTGCTCTGAGTTTTATAGCTTCGGAAGAAGTGGGTGTGGCTAGCACCCAGAGGGGAACGTCGTCGTCATGACTGAGGGATACCTTGAGGAAGGTTACCAAGGAAGAAGGAAGGTCGACGAGAGTGGCGTTGGCAGGACCCTCTCGTTATGCCGGTGTCTGAAGGCCCCTGGAGCTGGAGGTTGCTGAAGAGGTGGAGACCCTAAGCTCCGGAGCTGCTGGTGGCTGTTGAATGTAGAGGACCCTCTGGAGGACACTGGCTACCAACATGGACAAAGTGTTCTAGTACTGGCTTACCCTGTGAAGATATCATCTGGCCATTATAGCGGGGGACAGGGCGTGGTAGCACTTACCTTTAGCCGACACCTTCAGGACTCCCCGCAGACTGCCCTCTGAGGCTTTGTTTGCCAGCTCTATTTATACTGAAAATCCGAAATAGTAGGACCTCAGAAGAGTGAAGGGGGAAACTGGCCTTGCCTCCAAGGAGTTGGACTTCTGACTTCACACATGGGTAGCTGAATCCTTTATCTGGTCGCTGCGGAGGTGCTGATATTTATTTGACTTTCCGTACACTCATGGAGGCTGTGATGCTCCAGCGGGCTGTGTGCTGCCCTCCAGCGGTGCAGTGGTGATACACCGCAATCATCCTGAAGTAGCTGGCATTCTTGTAGACAGATCCATATTCGGAGAGGGGTATTGATGTGACGGCTTTGGGGTGCATGGCAGTAAACAGCAAAATTTAGGGTCACATGTTTGTAGTATCACTTGGGGCACCCCAATGTTGCGTAGTGTGTGCTTCCTAGAAGACCGAAATGTGTCAAGCATCACTACATTAGGGATGGGTCTTTCCATCATTTTTTCAGTTCTCGGTTCAATACCAGTTCTTAAACATTGGTTCTCGGTTACCTATTATTTTTCTTGTTTAGCTGCTTTAAAAATACTGTCATATATCATATGGTAA
Organism: Dryococelus australis; assembly: GCA_029891345.1. Classification (NCBI taxonomy): domain Eukaryota; kingdom Metazoa; phylum Arthropoda; class Insecta; order Phasmatodea; family Phasmatidae; genus Dryococelus; species Dryococelus australis. Next base: position 217,458,032 of record CM056993.1, on the reverse strand, counting down.
CAACTTCAGGTTTTCTTTTTGTATCAAGTGGCTCTGGTTTCAAACAGAAATGCTATGATAAAATGCAAATTGGATGAGAATTATTTTTATTCATGCCTAAGAAAAAAATTAAATCAATTATGGTATCTGCACAAGTTAACTAATAAGACGTAGGTGCTTTATAATGTAATACAGCACACAAGTAAATAAGGTAAAACACTGTTATTTGGGTTTTCTACTTGGTAACTAAATGCACTGTATTATTTAAAAAATAAAATTTTTGCTACTTTAAGGTAAGCTTCTGCAAACACAGTTTCAATTTAACATGTGCATAAATCACCTAACTTCTAATATTATTATTTATGTTTGCAGAAGCTAGAGATGTTGGTGCCAAGTTGCACAGAACATCTCATTATTAAACTGTGTTTCCCTAATTCACCGCTATGAGCACTACATTTTTTTATCGTTATTTATTTTTGTTCAGATTGGAAAAATATGCAGTTAGATATGAATACAATGTGTTTGCATATAAAATCTCGAGATGTTAACCAATTTAAAGGTGAAAATATTACTTATTATTATTACTATTATTAGTTAATAGTAACATGGTGCTAGGCTATACGTTTCCCACTTCATGTACTTTCATCTGAACTAGTGTGTTTACTGGTACTGTTGTAGCAGAACCGAGATCTTAACACAGATTCCCGGTGTCAGTTCTCAACATTAAGGACCGGCAGAACCAGTGACCAGAATTCACCCATCCCTAGTCTACATGTAAATATTTATTGTAACTTGACCTTGTAAAACAAAGTACAGTAGAGCTTCACTATAACAAACCTCAAGGGACCTAAAATACGGCTAGTTTGTTATAGTGAAGTTCTTTATAGTGAAGCGCACAAAAAAATTTCTTGCGGTAAAATTAGATGCGGCCAAATGTTACTGAAGTGAAGTTAGTTTTGAATCTTTATTGCCAACCTCTGGCCAAGAAAGTAACTGTGACTCACGCCGAATACGGGAGGATAACAGGTCATGCTCAGCGGAAGAACTGCACATGTGCCACACTGTTGCATCAGGAATGCGCACAGAGGTGCTCGAAAGTAGCATGTTCAGAAGCTTATAAAATGAAAATTAAGCATAATAAGTTAATAAAACATACCATATGTAGGTCATAAGTGCCTTTAGTGTTAAGGTATGCAGAAAAGTCCAGGTTCTGAGATTTAATTTTTATTTTGCGAGACTTTGAATTTCGCAATTTGTACACACATCTGGAACAAAGTCCCAAGTTCATAGGCAAATATTTAAAAATCCTGCCACTGCAGGTAATACAGACCATATGCATGTGGCTCACATGTGCCTTTAGTATCAAGATATGCAGAAAAGTCCAGGTTTCAAGATTTCATTTTTATTCTGCGAGCCTTTGAAGTTCACAGTTTGAACACATACTTCGAACAAAGTGCCAAGTTCAGAGGCGCATATTTATAAATCAAGCTACTTAAGGTAATATAAACAATAAACTTAAGGTAATATAAACAATAAACTTAAGGTAATATAAACAATAAACACATTGCTTTCACATGCCTATAGTATAAAGATATGCAGATAAGTCTGGGTTCCGAACCTCCATTTCTCTACTATGAGCCTTTGAATTTCGCACTTTGTTCAAGGTGTGTGTTCAAATTGCGAAATTCAAAGGTTTGCAACATAAAAATGAAATCTTGGAACCCGGACTTTTCTGCATATCTTTATACTATAGGCACGTGTTAGCAACAAGTTTGTTGTTTGTATTACCTTAAGTGGCTTGATTTTTAAATATTCGCCTATTAGCTCGGCACTTTGTTCGAGGTGTGTGTTCAAATTGCAAACTTCACAGGCTCGCAGCATAAAAATGAAATCTCGGAACCCGGACTTTTCTGCATATCTTGATACTAAAGGCACTTGTGAGCAACATGCATATGGCATGTTTTACCTACAGTGGCAGGATTTTTAATTATTTGCCTATGAACTTATCACTTTGTTTGAGGTATGTCACGTTTTCGGTCAGGCGATAAAAAATAGATTTTCTCTATTTCAGAACGTTGACAATGTAGATTTCGCTATGCCGAATTCTGTGACAATTTTTTATTTTTTCTTCCATTACCTACAGCTTTAATTATAGCAAATAATAAAGAACGAACTTATTAAAATATGGTAAAATTTATTTGCAATTCACTGAAAATTTGTTTAAATTTGTTGTGTTGTATCCTCATTTATAATTCACAGTAAAATACGCCTATGCGAGAACAGACAGAGATATAGCGACAGCATTTTATTGTACGTAAAACTTTGGCGAAGTCAGAGGCTTCTTATCTGTGCCTGCACAATGATGTAGCGTATTAGTTGCAGCGATAAACACTAGTAGCGCTGTGCTTTATGATTTTTGCCTCGTATTTTAACACCAATGTATTGTATTATCTATGACTGAGTTATCTACAAAAAAAAAACAGTTGCGGTTTGTTTGTTTATGTTTTTAACATTGAAGAATTAATGAAATTTCGCTGTTTTTTTTTTACATTTCATTTTGATTACAAAGTGATCGTTAACGTGAATATTAAATAAAACTCCCGTAAATTTTCACCAAAAATTTAGTATAACTGAAAGTTATTTGCATATAAATGTATGGTGTTTTGGCGGGACCTAATAACAAGTTCATTATGGTGAAGTGTTCGTTAACTTGAAGTTCGTTAAAGTGGTGCTCTACTGTAGTTGTGATGAGTTTGGCAGTTTCCAATATTCTTGGCATATGGATTGTTTATAACAATAAAAAATTAAAACAGCACTTGTGTTCCACAGTATCACTTTATAAACTACACATGCAATGCTATATTATAAAAATGATTAAAAATAAAAATTTAATGTAATATCTTAAACCATGAAAACAATTTTTGTGCATTCATGTCGTGCAGTGTTACCCCGTAAACAATATTTGCAAAGCTGTACTGTATTTTTACTATAATAGTAAAATAAGCAAAGGCTATGACTTGATTTATGAAAATTACATTATCAAAAATTTAATAGAAAATGAAACAGAAATTTTCAACATAATACTTATGTACCAGAACTTACAACTTCCATTGTACACAGGTCTACTGCTGGTCCAAGCTAACCGAGTTCATTAGACTAATGGGTATTCTACTGCCTCGTATCAATATTAACATCACCACCGAGCTATGACTGTTATCTAAGTCTGAATCTTGAGAAACCACGACAAGCAACCATTTTTTATTACTATGCAAATTCTTATTGTAAAATTAATAAACAAAATTAATATACTTCTGCAGCTATTTATTGATAAAAAACTTTTAATAAGCCATTAATAAATGTAAATACACATCCTAATCAGCTGCCAGCAATAAAGATAAGTAGTTGAGTCAAAGCTATTAATGGCAAGGGCAAAACTTATCTTCCAACGCAGACTAAAAAAAAAGCAGAGATAACCTTGAAGCAACTACTGGCAATTTTGGCTGCAGTGATGGAGAGTTGTGTGTAACTGAGGGTGATGCACTCACTTGAACTCCTCCTCACTCTGGGAGAGCGCGAGCTGGAGGCGCACATCGTCACTGCGACGGCGTTGCTCCTCCTGCTCCGCTTCCTCGCGCGACATGGCAAGTGCTAGTTGCAACTGCAGCTCCTCCTCCCCTACCGTCTGCGGACGCGCCGTCTCCAGCTCTGCCAACATGCACATTACCACCTTCACCACACTGCCACAACTATCGTCAACTCATATTCCACTTGTTCCATCACACCCATATCATACTGGTACTGAATAACAGACTGAAATCGCATCATGACTCTTCCACAAAGGTAACAACTGAAATAACATTATAATCTGCATTACAATCTTTCCAATCTATTAATTTAATTTGTTTTGCCCCTTAGCAATGTCTTTTTGTTGGCTTGCATTATGTTAACATTATCCTGTACGTCAATAACAGTACGCTGCATGCTTTGCTATTTATTGGCATGTCTACCTTTTGCTCTTGCCTGTCCACCAACTTTGTGGTGGCCTGCATGTAAAATGTAACAAAAAGCACAAACAACAGAACAGATATTATAAATGTAAACATTTTGTGAATAGAATTGATGCATGATGGGTAGAAAACAATGGTAATTAAAAGACTTCAGATCATCAGCATGGCAAAGCATTGCATCCTGATTTGAACTGGGTTTGTTATCGTTGGCCGCAACATGACTTCACACTTGTACTGTTTACCCCGGAAAGAATGGACATTCCAGTCAGCAACTTGTACTATTCACCGGCCTACCAAGGCTATGCAGCTGAAGGCACAGAGTACTACTGCCTACTGCTAGATGGTACATACAGTATGTTTCATTGTTTTCGTGTTTCCTTCTCCACGCCGGCCGGCGACGCCATAAAAGCTATGCTTTCGCCACCCCCCACTCTACAGCCACTCCTCACGCATGAGACGTCAGCCAATGAACCGCCAAGGCAGCCGCCCGGCAGAGTATAAAAGGAGAGTCAGAATGCGACTAGGACCAGTCTTCAGTTTTCCCCTGTGGAGTTATGACCAGTTTACTGGCGATGAGTCTTCAGTCTTCCACTGCACGCGCTGCTGGAACTGACCAGTCTGCTCAACCATGCTCCTAAGAAAACCTTCCCTCTTCACCGCACTTCTTGTGCCAGAATAGACTCCTCATCCTCGTTCTCTTCGCAGAGACATATCCTTCCCGCACTGCTTAGTAATCCAAGCACTGTGCCAAAGAAAATTATCCCCCAGACCTCCACACACTAGACACTGTGGCCCCTTCTGGGAAACAATAGGAATAGGGAGTAGTACCAGTTATTAGTTGTTTTCGCAGCACTAGTCTACCCCATACCATTTAGTTCAGAACCAGGTCTCCTCTACCTGGTTTGCGTAGCATAGCTTCCCCATAGCTCATGCACATAGGAGGTAGTGTAACAGCACATGTTTATTTCCTTTTGCCACAAAAAAAACATTGTGTTTAACCCGATTTCTGAGTATCACATTCCTGTACACATAGCACCATTCCTGGTTGATATCGCTTGAGAGAATCACAGGTGACCAGGGAACTATACTCAATTGAGACAAAACACGTTTTACTAACCCACACGCACTCGCAAGTCCAGCCTTACTGCTTACCCCAGTAGACATAATGGTAGAGTCCAATCACAGGTACTCTGTTTCCAGACCAGCTTGCCATTTTGGGGCTCAAACTTTCCACTGCACTTTCAGTGCCGGAGGGAGCGTTCCCTGGATTGGGAACATACATTCACGACTGGAACACACCCACGTGTTGAGACTGTTGACAGCAAGGGCTGATTCCCAGTGTTCACCGCGTTTAGATGCAGAACACTGGGATAGGGTGACCTTTCAGTCGGCAGCCGCCTCACGTGGCCTGACATGGTAATATGTAACACATTCCTTGCCTTTCGCCTCACGGACGTGAGGTTGTATGTGTATATCCAAATGCTTTGTTCCACACGTAATGGTATAAGGGAGAAAATTAAAGAGGCACTCACTACCGCCAGATGTATACAAGAGCTGATCCCCTGCCTGGTTGCCTTCATCAACAAGCCACCACCATGAGAGCAGGCGCAGGCCCAGCACCATCTCCAGGTACCGGTGACACCAGCAATCATGGAGGAACTGTTTGCGGTTCTGACTCATCTCAACGAGGAAGTACACCCGTGGCTAGTCGAGCACCTGAGTCAACCAGACTAACTACAAAGAGTTCAATTAGCTTATTTATGTATTATCTTGTTGCTCTGCCCCCATCAGCAAGTACCAAAAAAAAAACACACACACACACACACAGACACATACACACACAGACACATACACACACAGACACACACACACAGACACCGACACACACACACAGAGACAGACACACACTTGCCACACCTGCACGCACCACTGATCAGCCTATGGTCCACCTTGGCACAGTAGAGATGCGTCGCCAAGGTGTCACACCAGCTGGGGCATCACACATCAATAAGGAGTACAAGAGTTTTTCTGGCACCCAATGTTGGGCTTAACTGCTGTAATTTCGACGAGGCAGTACGAACAGTTCAGCCAAAACCCACTCGAAAATCTAACTGTCTTTGGAGAGTCCCAGGAAAACCCAGTGGTGCCCATACCACATTTCAAAATGTCCACAGCCAACAGGAGTAGGCATGAGCTTGACTGCACTGTGGCAGCCGCGACTGAACACAGCCGCTGTTAGAGACCAAATTGTCCGGCATGGGGATTGATAGGATACAATGTGCTCATTGCCAACAATGCAGTGATTATTTCTGCCTCTGCTGGGCAGACGAGCCCCGTGACACGGATGGACTTGAGTACAGATGTAAGGATTGCAGGACCAGACAGACAGCGTTCTGTATCTGTGGAACCACCTGTTCACTCTCCACACGAGGAAGCACAGATGTCACAACCTACAGCGCAGGATGGAGCAAAGCAACCAACAAGGGGAACTATATATTCTACGCCAGTAAGGATTGAGTTTCCCAAGCCACATAACAGAGTTCGGAACGGTCATTGCCAGCGACACCGTCTGAATTCCACACAAAGTTTGCTGACCGACCCAGGAAGTGGACACCAAGCATCACGGAAATCTCTTGGCAGAGCCTGTTGGATTGAGACCCAGGATGACTGCAGTCTTCCCAGAGCACCAACACCCTGAGAACTTTGCACTCCAAGACCGTTCGGACACCAGTGTTACCAGCGCCAGAGACCCAGCCCAGCGAGAGGCCTACCATGTCGGACGACGTTGAAGCATTCTCCGAATAGCTGCCGCCCACCAAGGAGGCAACACTCAGAGCTGCCAGTCCAACCGAGGCCGCCCTCCAGGCCCCGGAACAGCTAGTACCTGCGGCTGTGATCACCCAGAATTGTGCCGCCCCCCTAGCAGCGGAGTCAAAGCTCAACGCAGAGGCTCCCGTATTCAAGTTCCCGGCGCCACACCATGCCGAGGAGGTAACGTTAAACCCAACAGTTGTTATCACAGCTATACCTCCTATTGATTACAGGCCACCAGTGTCGCCCAATGCCGCAGCTGTCATGGGGATCTCTCTTCCTGGGCGGGGAGAAGATTTCACAAAGCCACACATCTCCCCCGCTGTGACAGCTGTTTAGCTGGATGAGCCTAACCAAGGAGAAGTAATACCGTGCTTTTCCATTGTTCTGCTTCATAATGTTCACAGGTCATCACCGTTGCCAGATGACATGACCTGCCCTTGAGAAATACAGAATACAAGAGATAATGCCCATGCTGAGACCCCGATCACAGAAGCAGCCCCAAGGGTGCCCGCTGTTCCCTCTCATGGACGAAAGGAGGCCGACGTAGGGGTATCCAGCTTGCCGGCAACACTGATAGTCTTCAGCTGACCTGCTACCCTGCCCGGGGGACATGTGGGTCAATGCCTCACCATACAGACAGAAGAGGAACCACCTCTGCTGAGACCGCTGCTGGCAATCCAGATCACTAACCTTGTAGAGGGCGCCTTCCCTGTTTTATGCTAGGGTGTTCTTCCTTCCACCAAGCTCAAGTGGATAAGAGGGAGTACTTCCACCATCTTTGTTTATTTTCCTTTACAACAAAATAAAAATTGAGCTCGCTTAACTTCTCGAATATCAATCCAACCTTCTACCCCTCACCATCATCGGATCTGACAGGGACAGCAGGAGACCTGGTTTGCTCTTTCCGAATCCACACTGACAACAGACCAAAACATCCTTGGAAGGCCACCCATTCTCTGCCTAGCGCAGTGAACGGTAGAGCCACGACACTAGGATACCGTCCCCTGAAGGTGGATTGCCAGCTTGAAGTCGTCCCCGCCTCACTGCACACTCAGCGGTGCAGAGGAGGGGAACTTCTTTGGGCCTAGGGAGACCAATGACCTCGGGATACCCACCTCACCACTATTGGAAGGCCACCAATTCCTTGCACCCAGGTTGGAGGAACGGTAGAGCCACGACACTAGGTACGCTCCTAGTGAGATCGGCTTGCTGGCTGAGGTGAACTCCTCTCATCGCACATTTTGCGGTGCTGAGTGGGGTTACACTCCAGTGCAGGGGAGACCAACCTCCCTGGAACAACACCGTGCAGTTCCTGCAACCAACACTTTGCAGCTCGAGACATTCACATCTCCGGTGGGGAAGTTGAGAGTGAGGTGCGGTGTTGGCTGTAGCAATCCGCACTTACACTTGTACTCCAACACATCAAATGCCTAACTCCTGCAGGCCCGATCCTAATTTAGAGCCAGATGTCTTACACTCATAGGGGTGGTGTTCAGAAGAGGGCTATCTCTAAAGATCCACAAGGACTTAACACCCTTCCCAGTGGGTTCGGACTACTGAGTCCACGAGAACAAGCTGCTTTGCTGTGACGACTCATCATACCAGTACCATCTGTAACTTCTACAGCATTGTTTAAGCCACCGAACCGTATAGCGGAAGGTTACCATCCAGTGGTGCGGGAGATCCTGCGAGGGGTCCACCTACACTCCGGCAGTACCTAGCAGCTCCATGCCACATGCCAGTGGAAAACCCCAGTACCTCAAACGCACACCCAACGTTCCAGCCAAGTGCAACCAGGGCCGAGGGACCAACACTAACGAAACTGCTCATGGGCCAGATGCATCGTACCGCAGTTATGATAAAAGATAAATGTGCATGTAACTAAGAAAATTAAATGCAAGAGGATTTACTTACTCCAGCGTATTTTTCGGAGTAAGTATAATTTACGCTTCGTTTGGTGAAAAAGCAACACGCCATGTCTGCCAACTTCACTTTGTTTCTGCCGTGCGATCACATTTAAATATAATAAAATAAGTATTCAAACATCAAAATCGCTTTTCAGTTGTACATCACAAATCCAAAAATCATTATTTTGCTGTAATAAGTATGAAATATGCTACATTTGAAAACATGTATAATTTTCGCATACTAGAGAAGTGAAACCTCCTGAGTGTGAAAGAGACGAAAAAGAGAATGCGACAAGCCTCGCTCAACAGACAGTTGCTTTCTCGCTCGATAAAACAACACCGTACCATTACGGCCTACTTACAATATTTTCCGCTGTTATTTTAAACTGTAAAAATGAGATATGTTGCCATCGGGGCTGCCTAAATATTTAAATATTTCAATAGGCACCGTTTATTTTACAAATAGTATACTAAAAAAATTGATTATATATTTTAACTATGAACTATTTTTTACCGGCTGTTGCCAACACGTCGGGGCTCTTGCTGTTAACTCATATTTAAAAAGAAATAAATATTACAAGTTATAGAAGATATCAAGGTAAAGTTTCATTTATTCAATAATACAGTACACTAGAGTTAACCACAGTATTATATATTTGTGGAATACAGGTTATTGAAAAAACAGGTTGACATGTTATGCCTAGAGTGTTTTTTCAAAGGTTGATTTTCATAAGTTGCTTCCAATCGGGAATGGACAATAGTATTTTTATTCCAACTGTTGTAACAAACTACTGCTGCCAATTATAAAAAAAAATAAGAACTCCTTAAATTATGGTATTTACATTTGTTATGGATGTTTGTCATATAAAAAACTAACAAGTTAATTGCAACTTTTTTTTGTGATGCTCTATGATACTTGTTGCAGTTTCAGCCTGTGTGTCTCGCTAGAGTGCTCTGAGGAGAAATTCAGAGATTAAAGTGTGCTAAGAAATGTCAGTATTTTGTGTGAAATAACTACTGACTAAAAATTCTAGAAAGACTTTAATAATGTTTTATACTAAGAAGAAAATATTGTGAAGACAAACAAAACGTTTTTTAGGCACGAAAACAGTTTAAAGTAAAAAGTGTGATTACAATTCTGTGTTCATATTTCTATGGCATCCATGTTGTACTCTTTAAAGAGTCCTTTTCATGTTGCTTCTTTGGAGATGACTTCATCTTCTTTCTTTCTTCGTGATACAACATGTAACCAGCATACTTCAACTTTTGAACTCTCCTTCTGGAATCCAACTTTGATTATGTATATTTAATACATCCGACTTGCCGCCAGTACAAAAACTTTTGCGCATTCTTTGTTAAGCATCGGGAATGTGTTTGTTTCGCGGATTTCGTATTTTTAATGTCTTGTAGCTGTGCAGTGGTAGCTGCCGGCGAGCCCTAGCGGTGCATTCCTGGTCCTGCAGAAATGACAGGTAAGATACATGTTTAATTTACCTGTACACGAAAAGTGCAGCCAGCATATTGAAAGCCAGCATATTGAAGTTTTTAACTAAAAAAGGACTCTTCAGTTTGAACAACAAAACTATTGGTTTAGACTTTTATTTCTGGAAATGCTGTTTTCAAATGGTATTTTGATTTGAAATAAGAAGATATAATGTAACATAAAGTTTTATTCAGTCCAGATAAAATTTTATCTCGCAACGAAGTAATGTTGCTAAATAATAATACTGGGGCCCATAGTAAATTCAGAAAAGACATAAAAAGAACATTAAAAATAAAAAAAATTTGTTGTGAGATTCCTTAGATGAAATTATAAAACAAAGTACACACAAGTTGTTAAATATTGTTGTTCTATGTTGATGTTGATATATGTTGAATTTTATTGGTACAAGCAAACTGCTTGTCAACCTGAATGCCTAAACTTCTTTTATTTTTTCTACCCTCTCTGAGATTTATCTAAAGGTTATTGGAAAAGTTATGTAATTAAATTATATCCAAAACAATCTTAATGATCAAAATAGTTAATCAACACTTTTAAATATAAGCATATCTAGATGTATCTATCTATAATTACAGTGTGAAGAAGTAGGTGCTTCCAATTTTGCAGGGCTCTGCCATTTTGTTGTATTCTTGATATTAAAGAAGAGCATCCTACATACCAAGCAAATAATTTAGTTTGATCCCAATTATTCTTGCACAAGGTGTTGCACTGCCCTCTCGGAACTTTAAGTAAGCCTATCGCGGCATAAATGGCTAACGTTCTGGGCCCGACGGGTTATGGAAGGGTTAGATGTCGTTGGCTGCTTAGAGGTAGGGTACCATCGGGAACGATGAGAGTCATACCCCAGAGTGAGGCGGATGGAGGTAGATTCCCGACCAGGGAGATCTACCCTCCTCACTGTAAGAGTTGCCAATAAGCAGGATGCCAGCTATCCCAGGGAGATGAAATGATGATGCAGTTACGCAATCGTGGAGGTGGTGGCGTATGATCTGGCTGATATGATTCAAATGGGACGAGTGGGTCGACGTGCGGGAATGAAGACTGACAAGGAGGTGCCGCACGGGACATGGAGACTGCCTTAGATGGGAGTTTAACCCATATCGTCTTTCCCGATGCCAGCTTTATCATGCAAAAGTTTGGTAAATCTACTTCTGCCAGGTGTTGAACCCCGATGAGCTTACCAGATGTGAGTTTAATGACGCTGGATATCTTAGGGGCCTGGCTAGTCACTGTGTCCTCAGGAGTAGTGTGAGCTATAGACGATGACTGCTCTACTTGGGAGAGATGTTCTCCTGCAGGGTACCCGAGCCAACAGGCGCCTAAATACTGGTCGAAATGAGACTCGTGCTCAAGGGGATGGCGAAATCGGCCGAGGGATGGTTTCGCTAACCTGCGGCAGGAGTTTTACCTCTGGCGGGTTACTATCAAGGACGTTGACTCTTTCGGGTCTCTCAAAGGCACTGTGTTCTTTAAGTCATTGGCTACTCTGCAATCCACAACATACAGTTCTCTCCAACAAAAGTGTAATTACCTGACACAAAATACCCTGACACTAGAATCTAATGACTGGGAGATAGATACAAATGAAGGTGAACGGAAATTAATTCTAACATGAAAAGGAAACTGGAAAGTCCCGGCTGAAATTCGATTAGAAAATTTACTTAGCTGACTGGCTAAACAATTATTACGATAATAAAATTACGTGAAAATACAGGTGAAGGAGAGCCTGTAAACAAAATCTACCAAATTTTATCAGACTAAAATCTACGGTAAATTAAAGCAAGTTCACAGCGTAAACAAATCTAGCGGAAATTCATCCGGGTCGGGGGGGGGCACTCTAGGACGTGACGGCTTGTTATCTCTGAGTCACGGATTAATTTAATTCATAGATAAAGGGTATACTACCGGATGACTCAAGTGAGAGCATGATGTAGAATTCACCTTGGATATGAGAAGTAGCTGGTCCCTCACAGTCAACAGTGTAGTTGAGGAAGATCTGTTTGCAAGCTCTAGGAGACTGCTGTCTTCACAGTCTGCGGATAGGCTGTCTTGCAGGCTTCCAGGTATTATACCCTATTGCAGGTCGCAGAGAGGAAGGGAGTCTTTGCAGACTGAGGAAGTCTTCGCAGTCTTGGAAGGTCACGATCCTATTCGGCAGGCATGCCTGGCGTCTCTGCCCATGACGGATGCTGGACCTCTATTTATAATTGACAAATCTCACCATCGCAATTCTTCGGGCGGGGGGGTAGCATAGTCGGGTGTGGGGGTAGCTCATTTCTTATCACCTCTGGAGGCGACGACAAATTATAACACCTCGTCCTGAGGCGGGCGGTTGTGGGTCACAAGGACACAGGGGTGCTGCCATCTCTGGGAGTTGTAGGAACTTCTTCCAGGGCTAAGCGACAAGTAGTAGAATATCACAAATATTTATTTTATTCCCGGGGGTGACACTTGCATGCAGGTTTCCGGGCGGACAATGCGGATTGTAATTTTGTGGCTAATTTACAATTATGTAATAGGCAGTCCAGGCTTGTGGAATCTCCTTGTCCGATACATTTATTTTATTTTGCCACTGTTATGACTTCCCCTGAGCTCAGGTCACTCGTAGACGGGGCGAAGTCGCCCGCAGAGTTGGCAAGCGTCGTTGGCAAGCATCAACACGAAATGGTTACAGAAAATATTAACATAATTGGAATCAATAAATATTTGTATAGTTAAATGATGAAATAAGAAACTTTTTGCAGTAACATAAGAGAAGGACTTGCTGAGAAAAATGCAGAAAAATGGAGGATATTGGCAGATTTGATTTTACCATCAACTAAAACTGCAATGCAAATACATGGATGTAGAAAGATTCTCCACAAAAAAACTGCTGAAGTACCCTAAATTATTAAAGTTTTCCAAAAACTGGCTGCACCAGGTACAGTCAACTATCGACATATCGTTATTCAGGGGAGTGCCAAAAAATGTCCATACATGCGGGATTTCAGTACATGCGGTTTCTGACATGTACATCAATAAAATACAACTTCTAACCATATAAAACTTTATGTTGAGTATAGTAAGAGCTGTACATTATCTGCGAGTAAGGTTCAGCTAATAAACACAATAAAAATGGGTATTTTAGAAAAAATATTACTATAAATATAACATTAAAAAACATTTCACCTAAAATAAAATGTCTCAAAATACTGTATATAATTTACTGTAACCCAACACCAAATGCAAGGTAACCTAAAACTTTCGAATCTTCTGAAAATGAAAATAATGTGACACCAAATGCAAGTTAAATTTTGAATGTCCAATGCACACTTGTTCAGCTAAGAGCGCGTGGAGAAGTTATCAATTTGGCAGTGTGTTCACGGTGGCTGGAGAAGGTGTGGCAGTGGGAGGATTACACCTTCCACACGCCGCTATATGTTGCCGACGACTTGCACCTGTCGCAAATGTCTATCTTATAAAGTAATTAATTATATTTTACTGCAAAGAAAACTTGTAATTTTGAGACTAAATAAATAAATAAACAAATAAATAAGGCGATTATAATAGATTTCTTCACTGTCGAAAAATGAATCATTCAAAACAATGTCCTCTGATTTTCCGTCGTAAGTTAAACACTGCACTCGGCGAGATGCTTACCTATCCATTAATAGGCAGTAAAAGGTGTCTACCAGGTCTGTACATTTTATCAGTTTATTCAAAAGACGTGTGTGTATTGAAATAAATTAATATAAAACTTCCCATTTCTCGGCCGAAGTTACTGAAAATTAATTTTACACTTATAGTCACTCGATGTTCAAACAATTTTTGGTGACAAAGGGAGTTCAAGTATATGGTTATTCGCAAAGACGCTACCCTTGAGTTAAATAAATATTAGGTTTTAAAATCATGTTAGTTTACGTCTGATACAATAAAACACCAACTTTACTAGAAAAAAATCACTTTTAATAACAAAAGAAAACATATTTTCAAATAATAATTCCTTGTTAAAATGTTTTGCGTAACATTTTCAGGTGAAACCATTTTCTTTGAAATACAAGTGATGTTAGGTAAAACTATTTGGAGAAACGCATAATCTTGATAAAATTACATTCACCAGGGGTACTCTATTTGCTCTGCTGCCCGCAGGCGGTGTGTGGAAGGCAAGCGAAGTGGGTGTGGCAGTGAGAGAGGGAGAGGGAGAGATAGATAGAGAGAGAAGATGTGCTTTATCTTTTGCTAGACAACAACTTTCCCTCTCCGCGGCAGGACATGTAACGGGAGGAAAGAAGGTGGGCGGCTAAGAGAGGCAGAAAGAAGGGTGAGAGAGGATGGTAGGTTGACATGCTCGTTGCTATGCGTAATCCCTTCCCCTCTCGGCAGGCGTGTAAGGGAAGTAGCAAGTCACACTCGCTAGTCGTACCACGCCGCACTGCTGACATATGTGTTGGGAAGACAAGACACTAGAGAGTGTGCCGCAGAGCAGTTTTAAATGGCGCCACACATGACGTATTTCACATCCAATTACTAGACGTTGTTGCAGGAAATATTAGGTGAAAAGACCCAAAATATACTTTGATCAATGCTCCATGCAATAAACGATACCAGCGGTTTATGTTAACATAATTTACATAGGGATTTTTCCGGGACCAAAAAAAATTGTTTTTGGATGTGGTTTATCGATACATGCGATAACGATACATCGAGAGTCAACTGTTCACACACAGTGCACTCTGAGAACTATAAAAGTTTAAGTGTCACATGATTGCCCAAAATGAGTGCTTGTCCATTGTACTTAAAGATAAATTGCCACACTGATTCTGGACATCTTTTCTGTCGAATCGACAATTTGAATATGGAAAAAAACTATACTAAGTGCAATTGCAGTGGCACTGAACACTCAGTGGAGATATATGGGTGGCTCTTAACGATGAGGTCTTGAGAGCCAATGAGGTAT
The DNA here is from genome assembly GCA_029891345.1 of Dryococelus australis. Taxonomy (NCBI): domain Eukaryota; kingdom Metazoa; phylum Arthropoda; class Insecta; order Phasmatodea; family Phasmatidae; genus Dryococelus; species Dryococelus australis. The sequence goes on along the minus strand of CM056993.1, from coordinate 217,442,888 downwards.
AAATGAGGTGAGTATGGAGCATTGCTGGAATGCAAAGGTGAAGGAAACTGGAGATCCCCAAGAAAACCCTCCGACCAGCGGTATCATCCTATTCCCACATACAAAAATCTGGGAACAATCTCACCGGGAATCAAACCTGGTTTGTCTAGGTGGGAGGCAAGTAGCCTAATCACTACACCACTGCGGCTTCCTGAAAACTCTGAAATCTATCAGTGTGCACTAAGTGTTCAATCCAGTGCAGTAATTAGTATTCGGTATAGTTTTTGAATATATTTGAACAAACTTCCCTTAGAACTATCTTAACAAAGCTATCTCCTATTAGTCTTTCAAGAGAGCCTGAAACAGGAGTATATATCACTCACGCCAATCCTACCCACAGCTTCAGGTACAAAAAAAGTGCTTAATATAACAGCTTCACAATAAATCTACGCACGTTATATCAGGCTAAGACTGACCTCTCGATGTTGGCTCCGAATCCGACGAAGACCACTGGCCCTGTAACTGAGCAAGAAACTTGTCACATCACACGACACAACTCCTGAGACAATACAAGCAACATGTCAATGGTTGTTCACTAAGTCCCTTCTTCCCCTGCAGGCTAAGCTATGCCTAGCAACCTCACAGTAATGAATACCATCTTAATTACTCTGCAACAACAGCAGCTATGCATAGTGACCCACAAGGCAATAAGTACACAAAGTCCTTTGTACGATATTTCACTACACAGCTGCAATCAGTGACCATGTTTCATTACACTATATTTATGTCTTGCTAAAAAGTCAATTATTTACTATCCACACTACTTACAATGCTAGCACATTTCTGTTACATACATTCTGTAACAAATGCAACACACAGCAAGGTACTTAGTTGTATGAAGATAGTTTCACTCACGAGGCTGCACAGTGCGGGCACGACCAGCTGAGCGGAAGGATAGTTTCATATGCTCAATGACTTCAGGCATGTCCAGGCCCCTTTGAACATACTGTGCCTTTCAAACAAAAAACACTGTGTATTTTTGCCCAAGCCACATTCTTACTAATATTTTTAATAACCTAAATATTGTGGGGGAATTAAAATTTATAGATTCAACAAAAAGCAAACTCTTGTAAATGTATTCTTGCTTGCTCTCTTGTAACAAGGTAAGTCTGGGCCAGGTTGCTGGTCTAATGTTACAAATATTCTGCCCTCGGTGCTGGAGCTGCAGCGGTGCCAAAGCTGACGGAATTTTGTTTTTCCAGTTGTTGTCCGCTTGGTGTGATAATGGTACGTCATTATATGGGCTTTAGTAAAATGTTTTAGTATACAGTCAATTTTTTTATACCCGGGGCCCAGACATTTGGCCCTCTGGGCCGGATGGAACAACAATTCTCGTGTTGGTTGTTCGTTTGCTTGTATCATTCTCGTCATATTTCCATTTGTGATTTGTGCGGAGATTGAGGGCGTTCGTGTGTGGATATTGTGCCGAAAATTGTAAGTGCGCATCTGAAGATTAGGGATGTCTCCTATTCGTCAAGTTAATCAGCGCACGTAATTTGTGAAGATTTTTGGTGTGCAATAAGTTTGTGAACTTTACGTATTATCTGTACATACAGGTTAATGGTACGGAACAAACGGTATAGCAAGATGGCGTCGTAGCTTCGTCAGAAATCTAGCAGCTTGGATCAATTTCTCAAATTTATTTAAGACCTTGATAGTAAATAACCAGGTCCTTTCTAATGTGAACGATTCGCGTACTTAAAAGATGGCCATGGAAGGCGAGCCTTCAGCACTAATACAGTCACTGCCTTTGACAGGTGACAATTCTGAGGTTACTTGGACTTTATTGGTGAAGCGATACGATCAAGTGATTGATTGTGTCTCATCACATAGATGCCATTTTGCAAGTTCCTGTTGCCCACTTCAACTATACAGCATCCATGCATTACCTTCTATCCAAAGTGAATGAAAACTTGGCAGCACTGAAGGCCTTGACACTTCCAGCAGATCAGTGAGACATATTATTACTTCATCTCCTTGAGAAACGTGTTAGTGTGGACCTTTGAAGAATGTGGGAGTTAATTGTACAGGACTTGGACATTCCTACACTGCAAAACGTCCTGACATTTCTCGAGGGGTAATGCAAGTCTGGTGAAGCAGTTAGAGAGGAGCCTGATAAGCCCCACTTCCAGATGGATCATAGCAAATCTACCCTTAGTCCGAAGGTTCCAGATCAGTTGCGTACCACAACAGGTACATACCTGGTTACTCCATCATCTGTTGTATGTGTAAAGGTAAACATTCTATTTATCACTGCAGGATATTTGCCCAGAAATGTTCAAGGGAAAGGTTTGAGTGTGTTAGGAGCACAAACTATGCATCAACTGTTTACCACCTCTCCACATATCTCCACATCTCACCATCATTCACTTTTGCATTTCACCAGTGTAGATATAGACAGTTCTGATCAACAACCACATGAACCTACAGAGTCTGTAGAAGTGCCTGGAAATATAGTGGGAAAGAAAAAAGACCCATCTGCAATTGTTCTTTCATAATTTTCTGAAAGGACTAACTGTGCTACAGTAATGTTGTCCACCGTTGTAGTTGAGGTTCAAGACACATTGGGAAACTTTCAGCAAGTTCTAGTTTTGTTAGACTCGGGTAGCAAAGCTAGTTTTATTTCAGAGGAGGCCCTGTCACATCTAGGCCTGTCTCGTAGGAAGACAACAATGCGACTTCAGGGCCTTTCTCAAGGGCCACTCAGTGTGGCACATGGAGTTGTGTCATGTGGGCTGAAACCTTGTGAGAAGGAAGGAACTTGCTTCTCTACAGACATACTAGTCCTTCCACGTCTAACAGGACACATTCCTTCGACACCCTTGCAACCAGAAGTTGAGGAATTTTTAGACACCTTCAACGCCGTGAGCTAAATAAATGGACAGAATTAGAAAAAAGGTGACGTTTAAAGTTTTACCTCCAATGTACAGCCAAAAGAACATACGAGAATTTATATTACGCCAGTGCACAGGAAATCTTGTGGCAACAGATTGTAGATAAATTATTACAGACATTCAGAAAACTTGGAACATAAGACCACTACAGACAGCTCTTTCACACAACAAAACACCACCCTGACGAGAGTACACAAGCGCACACAGAAAATCTGACATTCTACAAAAACAAGTGAGAGACACAATTACCCGAATTGGAGTTTGACAAAATAATTTGGGCCTCTTATCACCCATCCTTGCAGAACAACTTGAAATACCAAATTGAACCAATTAAAACAGAACATCAAAAACACTCAGCTGGGTATGTACAGACACCAACAAATCATACACCAGTCTATGAGTACACATCACGCTAAACTCCAAGATGAGATAAATTTGTTGAAACAGCAACTACATGATCTTAAAAAGCAAACAATTATACTGCACCCTCCCCACGTCCAGTGAGAAACATTCACACTACTACATTACCACCCCCACCCACACAAACACGTACGTTAAGCCCAGGTACTACCGGCCCACGGTAATTGAATGGCCACAGAGAAGAACAACATACAGACACCCACCACACCAAGACCCCTATAAAAACGGCGCATACTACCAGACAGACCCCTTGAAGGCACAACCAAGAAATTACGGTCAGGTACAAGGGCACGTCTATGGGGATAATAACAAAGAAAAATGTCTCTCCCCCACCCAGGAAAAGCATGTCTACATTCGAGAAGCCTGTAGAGCCATTTTCAATAAAGTTGTGCCACAGCGCACATATGCTGGCATCGCTAGGCTTAATTCCCGTAGCAGCCTGCCTGTCTCACACAACCCACCCTGTATGTAAAGAAATGTGTGTGTGCCAAAAGAGAATAGAGTACAACACTCCATGTTGCAAATACATTTTATGTCAACGGCAAAACTAGCTACTACAAAGCAAAACACTTCCGCAATGCCCGTAAAGCCAATGGCTGTAGTTCGGTCAGGCAAAGTTGCGTCAAAACCAACACTGCAAGAACAGACAACAAGCCCAGAAACTGCAGTTAGGATGCGTAAACATTCCACACAGCACATTGCATGGGTGAAGCCTGTGCAAGGCGACACACCTGAGCGCACACCCCTCCCCCTAAGTGCGGCCGACCAGCGTTGCCACACCTCCGCCACAGCACGATCCACTTCGCGACACTGCCAAACATCACAAAAGTGTCACTCATAAACAGGAAGTTGCCGGCCCACATAGCCTCGCACACGACATGTGCACACACTGTTTCTATGCCAGACACAAGGCCAGGCATTGTAAACCGTTTCCAAAAAAAAAATTTCCAGTTTTCTACAGACATTGGGGATTGCTTCCGGCATTTCAAAAACACGTTTGGACTGACACCATGGACAGTTCACATACAGGGTTCAAATAAGAGTCACATCATACCCAATAAACAGTGTTTTCAAAATACACAGAGCCAGGCCCGCGGAGATGAATTGTTCTTGAAAAATACACTGAGCGAGCCTGCACTAACACTAACACCCTACACTAAAAGCTGACTGTCAGCATGCCATACTCACAACAGCAACACCCCGCGTTCCAGTTACAATAAAGAAGACAAAATATTACATGCTAGTGGATACTGGATGCTCTTGTAGTTGTTTAGCTAGTACACTGACATTGAATAAACACCTTTTACCGTTAAGGGAACAAATAACTTTAGTCTGGGCTATGAGTGTTTTAACTCCACCTAAATTTGAAACATACATACATTTAAATATATCAGGGCACACATACCCTCAGAGGTTTTTCGTTGTCATAATCTACAAGAGGACTTAATCCTCAGTGTTGGCTTCATCAAATGTTATGACATTATATAGACTGTTCACGGTAAAGAGAGCACTTTTGAGACCCTTGTTACTTTTTCCTATCAGCCATTTCTTATCCTGTAACCACCCTTTTAAATAAATATTACCATGTAAGTAATAAACACAGTGTGTATATTCCACTCCACTAGGAAGATAACGTCTAAGCTACAATTAAATATATTTATTGACTATTATTCTAAATGAGAAGGATTTCAAAAGTGCTCATTTTACTGTGAATAGCCTATACCAATTTTAAAAGATGACATAATGCTTATTCATGGCCACGATCCCAACAAATTAGTACAGGTTTCATTACACTTAGGGCCTTCTACAGTCGATTCCAATATTTCCCTTGAACATTCCTTAAAAGCATTAGAGGACTTTGAATCAAATCCTCCTTGCTTTCCAAATATAAACAAAAACTTAACGGACACACAGACAGCTGCTATTGCCGGCATTATTCATTCCTACAGCAATCGGTTTGCCAACTATATTTTAGAGTTAACTGAGGCTAAGGACTTTGCAATAAAATTAGACCTCATAAGCGACAAACCTATACAGACCCACCCATACAGGATCAGTCCCAAAGTCAGAGATGAACTTTTAAAACAAATTTAAGATATGGTTGACGCAGGAATTATTCAGGAAGCGGACTCGCTCTATTCAGCGCCAAGTTTGGTCATTTCTAAGAAAAGTGGAGGCTTAAGGTTTTTAACAGATTTTAGGAAATTCAATCAATATCTCACTAGGGTACAATACCCATTACCGAGGACAGAGAACATATTTCACGCCCTGGAAAATTCCCCTCTACATAACAAGTCTAGACTTATTCCCCGGTTTTTATAGTATCCCCATCAGGGAGCAGGATCAATTTAAATTGGCCTTCACAATTGACAGTGTCGGTTTATTTGAATATAATAGAATGCCCATGAGACTTAGCACCTCCCCATAATATTTTCAAATGTTCATTAATAAACTATTAGGTCCCCTTAGATGGACAACGGCCATTGCCTACATAGACAATATTATTAGTCTGGGAAACACTTTTGATGAACATTTAAAGTCTTTGAGCGTTTATGCATGTTTAATGAGAAAGTGAAAACAAAAAAATGCACCTTTGCTGAGCAAACTGTAAAAGTACTCTGTCACGAAATCACCCCTAACGGTATTTCAAACAACCCCGATAAAGTGTCAGCTATAGAAAAAATGGCCAGTCAGCGAATTTATAGCTACTTCGTACCTTCCGAGGTATGACATTGTATTTACGATACTATATCATGAACTACGCAACAATAGCACAGCCACTTATTACCTCGACTAAACATAATATTCTGTTTAAGTGGACCGAAAAAAAAAAAAAAAAAACCCATTTTACAGGCCCCTGTACTACAAAGATTCAATGAGAATAAGGAAATCATTCTAGCCTGCAATGCGAGTAATGATGCAGTCGGCGGAGCACTCCTACAGGTAGACCCGCAACCTAAACAATGCTATATTATTGCTTTTGCGTCGAAGAAACTTTCAGATAAGGAATTATGCTGGACAACTACAGAGAGAGAACTTAAGGCTATTGGATACCTTTGTAACCACTTCCGGCAATATTTATACGGTAGGTAATTTAAATTTGAAACAGATAACAGATCACGTGAGTCTGCGATATCCGCACTCTATGGCGGAGCACAATATCCGAATACAGAAAATGGCTATAGCACTCAGTGAATATGACTTCGAAGTACATATTGTACGAGGTAAACTGAACACCCTCCCCAATGTCCTAAGCAGAATCACTACTACCCCTCAAGTGCCAACACGTACAGTTAACGATGCTCCTTACGCAGTTAAAGAAAACATGTTGACATGCACCTCACTTTACACAGCGTTAGCGGAAGCCCTCTAACAGGGCACAAATAATGTGAACGAAATTAGAATCACTGTTGCTAAATACACTAAAAGCCATTGGGATGACATTAAAAACTACTTCAAATCACAATACAAGCGCAAGATAGAGATAGCTAAGGTGCTAGGAAACGAAATATCTTCCCCATGTACGCGATCTGCAAAATTATTTCGACCTTGTACCAGGTCAATGTTCAGGTAGTTAAAGAAAATAGCACCCTTCAGTTAGAGGCCACTTGCATCAATCCCATCCTGAAATGTAAAATACTTATTATTAACAAGTCGGAGATACTGCACTGTTTACCTGTATACACCCATGAACAAGAATAAATAAAAAATGATGACGATTCCATTTTCCACTAATGCCCCATCACCGTTAACACATCCCCTTTTGTGGATGAATACAATCGTGACCCTCACATGAAAAGCTCAAATTATCATTACTGAATTCAGATCAGGCAGATACTAAGTACCGTCGTTTGAGCCGTAGATATGAGATAACTGCAAACTGCGAGATATTTTTAAATATTAACATGCCTCAAGGCCCATACACGTTGACCCTTGTCCCATAAATATATGTCAATGAAATAATACAAGCTCACCATGACGCACTATTCGGCGGAGGACATTTTGGCACCCTCAATAATGTTGAAAAAATTAAACATTCATATTATTGGGATAACACGAACGCTGATGTGAAGAGATATGTAAAGACATGCCCTGCTTGTCAAAAAACTAAGGCCACTGATTCTAAACCGATGGGTCAACTGACACCTATACTGCCCCAACCGCTTTTGAAGACTTGGGCTCTGGAAGCAAAAGGACCCCTCCCCACCGTTATCCGCAAAAATTAATATATTCTAGTCATGACTGAGTATGCTACTCGTTACGTCATTGCTAAGGCCGTTCCCTCCATTGACGCAGCCACTTGTGCAGATTTTATTAAACAAGTCGTTCTCCAATTTGGTTGCCCTGAGCAAATTTTAACAGATAGAGGCACGAGTTTTCAAAATGACTTGGTCAGTCACCTTTTACAATCTCTACGCATTAAGAAATTAATGACTACAGCTTATAATCCAAGATGTAACGGGCTTGTAGAATCTTCGAATTGCAAATTGGGGAACAACTCACTACATGTGCAAAAACAGATCAAGCTAACTGGGACCTGTATATAGATTTAATTTGCTTCACTTATAACACCAGTATTAATACTGCAACTAAATTCACTCCCTTTTATATATTGCATGGAAAATAAGCCGCCCTTCTGGCACAAGTGGTCGCAAGCCAACACTCGCCCCGAGCGCACGATTGGTGCCAAAAGCTCATGTAAAACCATGAAACGGCGAAACTAAACTTAATTAACGCCCAACAAAGTCAGACCAATCAGTTCAACCACTCTCATAAGAAAAGTACAATCTGTATCAATGATTATGTCTGGGTATGGAACAGAGACCATTAGAAAGCCCTCACTCAGCATTATCACGGGCCCTTCCAGGTTATTGACATATTAGGCGAATCAACAGTATGTATTAGAATAAACAAAACTGGGCCGCCTAATATGACACAGTGTACACTTGTCACAGAAACCCGCCCTTGTACGATAATTTAATGTTTTGTCGAACCTAGTTTATAATATGTATATGTTCTAGTGTTAAAATTTTTTAAAAATATGTTACAGTATAATACATTGTCTTTCTGCATGATTCAACTCACGTGAGCCATTCAGTGTGCAGCTTGAAGCAGAGACAACATAGCCTATTTGCGCCATGACTGGGGCGTGGTGAGACCGGCCTGGGCTCAGCAAATGTGTACGTAGCAGGGAGCAGGCAACGCGAGGCATCAGCCCGGACTTCCTAGCTGCCGTCCGGCCACAAACTTTCTGCAGCACACCCACAGTATGGAGAAGGGAGTCATGCCTGCCAACCTCACACTGCATGCGGTGCAGCAGCAGCAACAAAAAAATGTTACCTCTGCACGACATTGTTGGCAGACCTGCGTGAGCACAGGCCACACACTGCCCATGCGCGTGGTGGTTGCCATGGCAACTCCAACCAGCGGCCGCCTTGGAGTCAAGGAGTAGGCAGCCCGCTCCAATCGATGTGCTGTCAAGGTCATGACTGCACTCTGTATCTGCCTCCAGCTGTTTTCACACTGCCGGCAACGTACCATGTGCATGCCAGAGTCTATTGGACTCCGGCAGCTATCGGCTTTACCTACGAAGACCACCTACCCCTTATTTACACGATTCCTTTCAATTTTCCACAAACCCCTGAGAGTTTGGACCAGTACTTACATGTAGCGTGTGCAAATCGCACCTCTACTTCGTGCAAAAACAGCAAAGTGCTGTATGATTATTTACAGGCGGTGGAGCATGATGTTCTTTGAGAGTTTCTGGATGACGTTAGTACACACTTTCGCCAGAAGAGAGGAATCCAGGTCCTCTGCGACATCGGCACGTGGTGCTGCAATGTGCTCACAAACAAGCACTTGCAGGCATTGCTCGATAATGATGCCCAACTTGACAACCAAATACACGAGCTCACTGACAACACACCCTTAAAGTGATCAATCAGATCGAACATACAGTCAGAGACAAAGTTAATTCTCTTTCAAAGATCATTAATGGTCTATCCAATCTTTTGCATGACCAACAGTCAGCCTTAAGCACTTTAAATAGCATTGAGCTACAATTCACTCTATCTACAAGCATTCTACAATTACTAAATAATGTCGTTATTGAGGAGTTGATACAAACCTATATACACACTTGCCAGATCCGTCGACTACTCGTAAGTGCTGTAAACAAGGCACAGTTGACGCATGATTTAAATAAGTTGAAGGTAGTATTACACAAGCTCAACCTTACGTTAAGTATTGACACAAACGATATAATCAAATACTACACTAAAAACTTAGATGAATGTAGTTTTACAAATACACAGTTAGTAATAAAACTACAGATACCTGTCATTCGTATCCACTCAAACTGGCAGATTTATAAAGTAATTCCAGTCCCCTATTGTTTCAACAATCATACATGCAAAATTCACATCCCATCTACCATTGTGGCAATTGATCCCAATACGGTGGGCGTTGTCAAAGTTACATCACCATCACCTGACATGTCCCCAGATGTTACAGCCATCCCCCGCTAACATGCGAAAATTCCAAATGTATTAAAGCAGCCATTCTGCTGTCAGATGTCAACAAATTGTTTTTGACATTCAAATTTCATTGTTTTCATGACAACTCATTTTCAATCCACCCCATTCTTCCCCACCAGTATGCATTTACTAACCCCCCTAAGGGTACCATTTTAAGATGTTCAAATAGCTCTCTCAATGCTGACGTACAGAACTACAAATTGAGTACCGTTGAACTACATGTGCTGTGTGGCTGTCATGATGCCACACATGACCAAATAATAGTAGAGGCTACACACTTATGTGATGTGCGAGCACCCACTGTACCCCTCCAGCAGACTGCAATTCCAGTACACTGGATAAACCAGAAATAATTTCATCTCCAACAACTCACGCTCACGTCTGGAATACAATTTTAAAATATTGCTTCAGCGCTTGACACAAACTGGCAAATAAATCATACACTATACACTGTTGCCAGTTCTACCAGAATTTCATTCAGAATACAGATATGGTAGGTTCATGGAAAACGAACTGTTTTCTGTTATCAACCCTCTACATTTTGATTATATTTCAATGGGCATTATAGGTGTCTTTTTATTTACAGTGGTCACCCTATACATCAAACTCCTCAAGTTTTCAATCATATTGACACGCCTACAAACTCCTACATAAACAGCTCCAATACTTTTGTCCGGCCTGTAGATAGTCATGCTTATGTAAGTGTACACTATTGAATTACACTCCTATGAAAAGGGCTTGGAGATATTAGCTTTATAATTATTTATTTAAAGTATTATTTGACTAATGCAACACATTATCTGGTATCTAACGAATACCATTAATTAGTTCCCAGCTGGAACATATTTTTGCAAATGATGGGTTTATTTTCATATAAGACCACTGGGCCTTTACAAGGTAGCAAGTATCACAACACAAGGTTCAAGTATGCCTCCTTGCAATCATAAACTAAAGTTGTAAATTATTTATGATATATGGTATAAATACATTCCCGCCAAATTAAGGCGTTTCGATTAAAAGCAACATAAAAATGCTCCTATGACACTCTTTATTTACATATGTGTAGATATTAAATCAGTGCTTATAAATATCTTGTGTAACCAAACATTTATTTCTTATTATCCCTAAATTTTAATGCATACCGCTTATACCAACTACCTACAATGATTACGACTCATCTCACTGCAACCCTAGTAGGCCTGTACTACTTCTATACACGTGAGATTCAAAACCCGCGCCAACCCGTACACGGAAGTTACGGCCTGCCACAATCCTAGAGGGTGGCCGGACATATGGATACGAGGGGTTGCGCAAGCAAGTGGCACGTCACCCCCTCCCACCCTACGCTGAGAGCCTACAAGCCACCAGCCGCCTCACAGCATGCCCGAGCCCCACCGAAGATACGTGAAGGCCGAGAGATGCCCAGAGGGTGCTACCCCCACTCCGGCCTCAGAGCAAAGGGATGTCATACGTCCTTTCCCACGGCCGCCATGACACGCGCTACACTGACTATATAAGTCAGTGCACGGCAGACCTTGCGAGTTACTTTCCTGCAGTCTTCGAACTCGCTCCACCACTTCTAGTGCTGACGCCTCCGCCTACTGTTGGATCTTCAGCAGCCCTTCAAGAGGCTGCCACCAACTGCTGAACACTCTTCAGCAGCCACCAAAGGCTGCCTACCTTGACGTCGCAGTCAGAGCTCTGCAGCACCTGCGACCAGACGTTCCAGCGACGCCAATTGCCAATAACTACCAGAAGCTTTCTGTAGCTACCAGACATACTACACATATTAACTTCTTTGTCTCTTACAGACACCCCAGTTAGAGTTAGCTTTGTAGTAAGCAATCTTCAACAGTTTTATTACACTTTCCCCGACTAGCCTAGGACCAGGTCACCTACACCTGGCTACTGCAGGTTTACTTCCAACCACCGGTCTTCTTGGCAGGGGAGCACGGGCCTCTGCGTTTACTAAGCTTTTAATAAACACGGCTTTTTTTCTTCTGACCTTGAGTCTCGTAGATAGAGTACTTTATAGCCAACTGTTGGAAGAACCTCGAGCCAAGTACCGCAGACCACGAACGGGAAATTGTTACTACAATCTAGCTATAACAGGAGACTCCCCCTCAGGTGGCTCCAGTTCTGATACACACATTATAGATGGCCATCTGTTTTATTCCTACCAAGTATACAGCTACTGGGGGAATAAAATAGAGGAGCCCAACCACTAGAAACCCTTTCCAACCAGGGAGTGACAGTACACCCGAGTTATATCGCTACCGGAGCACATGGGTGCTAGCGGGGTTTTTACTTAGGTACTACGGCTTTGCCTTGATTGGGATAACACACCAAGTAACAGTAGTGGTAGCCCATACTGCTGCAACGCTTCTGGTTCACCTGCTAAGATGGGGGAGGGGGGGGGGGTGGAGGGGATATGGGGGGGGGGGGGGCTTCTGAAGCACCAGGCTCGTGCTACCAAACCACTACTGGGCAACACTATTCTAGGGCTACTCGTGTCCGTAGTGCTCGATTCATAGTTTTCAGCAGCTAACCCACTCTATGCCATTTAAGGTGAGAGACACGGCAAGGAGGGAGGAGCGAAGAGTTGCGTGCCTTGCTACCATGCAGCTGGCTGGTTCAGTTCCCCTTACAGCTAGTCAACGAGCTAACCGAGACCATGCCACTTTGCTTAGATCATTAGAACGGTCTACATCTACAGCAGGTGATCCATATACTGTCTTGTCATTACCTTTGCGCAGGTATCCTGCCTACCACCCCGTTGTGAGTGGGATAATCAAACAGGCCGAGGAATGCCTTGGCATCTCAAACACCAACTTCTGGAGCTCAACAGCTACAAGGTGAAACTGTAGTTTTTGTGTTGCCACACCTAAGGCCATCGCAGCTGCCCGGGCTGAGAACGATTGACTCAACCAACCGTACCCAGCTAGTCCCTGTACTCAAGACGTCAGTAAGTTTGCTACTGCTAGCACCTCACGCCAGTCACCTACAATACCTAACCAAGTTACTAGTAATAGGGAAGACCAATCTAAGGGATTCGTTAATCGTAACGTCGAGAACTTTGTTTCCTCTCTGTAATGACTGACTACCAAAGTGACATATATCAAAGCCTACACAAATATAAAATCAGTCTATTGCATTTCACTGAAAGACATTTTCCATGAACTTCAAAGTGAATGTTACCTAAGTGCAACAAATCTATCCAAAGACATTGTGCGTCAAAAAGTGCAAAAACACTACCAACAAGCAAATTAAGTCACGTGCTACATCAAGATATGTAGCTTTTATATTTTCAAATGTAATTTTATGATCAATGTAGGATTCATAGATCTTTCTACCTTGCCATTTACAAATAATTTTTAATTGAGTTCTTACTCCTTGTAAAACGGTGCCTCAAATTTAGTATTCCACCTACGACACTGCCCTTATATATATTCGTGCATGCCACCAATCGCCTACAAGTCGACATCTGCGCCTGAGCTCCTCGGCCCCACCACTTCAACCCTGCCTTCCCAGGATAACTTAAACTAACCACCTACTCTACAGCAGCTGGGACAGATTGCTACTTCGACCAAGGGGCCCACACATAACAAGCTAAGGTAGCATGCACCATAGATTCCTTGCAAGCACCCTGTTTGAACAACAAACCTTGGGTTACCTATTGTCACTGGTCTATAAAAGGTTAGCGCACCATACCCCCAATCCCCCAGAAGCAAGAGTGAGATTGAGAAGCGATGTAGTGTGCCGGAGCGGCACAACCACAAGGGCAATTTGATACTAGGCTCTGGAGGAGCTCCAGGCGACACTGCACCCTACAGTTCTACAAATATGGTGAGCATAACTCCGGCTTGGTGATTAGGTGACATCCTAGATCTCGAGGACCCATTATTAATCCATTTAATGAATAATATTATGGCAAGGCTAGGGATAGCATCATATTGTATTTATCGTTGTGAGTGATTACAGAAGTAAAGTAATTAACGTTTATTGTTCTGATCTTGTTACATGTATTGTTATAATCCAAGTATTAATGGTTGTTGTAATAAACGTGTTTTATATATAGAATCTTACTTACTGGTTTAGCCATCCACAGCTACTAACCACCCGTAGGCCTCCCTATCCTAAAGAGTTTTATATATATATATATATATAAATAAAGGCACAAAGGCACCGAGACTAAGTGGAGTCAGTAACTGCAGCATTCTGAGTTAGGGATAGGGAGTTCTCCTACAACCTGCAACAACTACTCTCTCACGGAGGTTTTCAACAGCGGAAGTTCTCCAGCAACTCCCCTGATCTCCTCTGTGACCTACCTTCAAAAGATGTACAACAGTCATCAGAAATCTACTCGTTTGACGACAGTACCTATGTGAAAGTACTGGGTTCAAATTGGAATTCAGGTAAGGACACCTTCTCATATGATTTTCAACTTTATCCCACTGTGCTCACAAAACGAGGGATCTTGTCAGACATAGCTCGTATATTCGACCCATTGGGATGGTTGTCACCTCCGACGCCCCTGGCCAAACACTTCATGCAATGCCTGTGGCTGGCTAATGTCGGCTGGGACAGTCCAGCTCCTCGTGACACAGTTGAAAAATGGGAAGGCACAAGAAGTGAATTGCCATGTTGTTCCACCATTTTGATCCCTAGCTGCGTAATTCACCCCCGGACCCACTCAGGCATAAAAGTTCATGGTTTTGCTGATAGTTCAGAAAGACGGATAAGCTGCAGTTGTCTACCTACAACTAGTATCAGCTTCGGGCGTCATTTCAACTCGCCTATTACTCACAAAAGTCGAAGGTCACACCCTTGGAAAGGGTGACCCACCCACGTGTGGAACTGTATGCTGGTGTCCTCTTAGCGCATTGTCTACACACAGTAATTGAGGCTTATGCTTTCGTCCTGCCCTAGACACGTGTATGCATGGACTGATTCATCTGTTTTTCTGGCATGGATTCAGGCCTCTCCCCAAGAGTGGAAAATCTTTATAGGTAACAGGGTTAGCAAAATCCAAGAATACACTTCCTTGGAAAGGTGTCATCATGTACAAAGTGTGGACAATCCTGCTAATTGGGCATCACGTCGCCTCACCCCTGCTAGGCTTGTGGAACATCTTCTGTGATGGTCTGGACCTGCATGGCTGTATCAATCTAAGAAGAAAATTGTCCTCAGCATCCAAGCACCATACACAGTGACGTGTTTTCTGAAATATTTCCTTTGTCAATATTACTGGAGAAATATACCACCTTGAAAGAGATCAAAAAGATTACTGTATGGTGTATTTGATTTATCAAAAATGTTTGCACTACTTCTGTAAGGGTTTCAAACCCATTGGAAACTGAAGAGTTTCATAAGAACTTCAATGTCTTTACTAAGGAAACGCAAAGTTCGCTGAGGAATTTGTTCGACTTGCCCACAACCAGCTGTGTTCACCTGCCATTCAAAGTTTGACACACTTTGTTGATAGTAGGGATGTGATTCTCGATACTGCGATACATCAATACCCTCTCTACTTTATAATAAAGAATTGAGTATCCATGAGAATATCCAAAAATATTGAATTTGAACAGTCAATTTCTTGTGCCATAATTATGGCACAAGCATACCATAACTTTCGGAATGCATACAATACTTTTGAAAGGTGTATCATAAGTTACAGTAAAACCTCATTAATACGAAGTCGATTAATTCTAAATCATATATAATTCAAAGTGTTTATTCACCCCCAAATGGAAGAACAGGATTTTATATGCTGCAAGTTTGGTTAATTCAAAATTCACCTTTTATATAATTCAAAGTTGGATTTCATCCAAAAGTGTATGTGAAATTAAGATTAATTAATCAAAGCTATAATAATTATGAAAATAAACATGAATTGCCTACAATGTCGTGGGTGAATGCACATAAACCAAAAATTGGTGGCGACACGGCATCAGCTGACGCAGCCACTGCCTCTGCCTGCCACACTGATGTCATTGATCATGCCAGAGAGATTTCACGACTGTTGACTGGTTTTCGTTGCCTCTTCCGTCCGCTGAAGAGGTGAAAAGATGTGACAGTGCCATGCACTGCGTGAAGTTAGGGAGCGTAGGACAAAGAAAATTCCGGACTGCCTGTAGTTACAGTTGTCTTTAAATGGGGAAGGGTGTTTGGAGCAACAGGATGAAAATGCAGATGATAGGAAGATATACAAAGTGGGAAGGGAGAAGAAAAAAGAGAATAGGGGTGTGGAAGAGAGCTTAGAGCGTTGTTGAAGTTCATCAATGGGGCAAGGGGTGGGGGGGGAGGAAGGAAGTTAGGTGCGGTGTGGGCGTAGCTTGATAATGTAGAGAGAAAAGGAGAGTAGCAGCGTGGGCGTGGCTGGAGGATGGAATGAGGACGGGACCGAAGCTGTATGGGCGGCATGGCTAAGGGGAGGCATGATGGACAGCCGGTGGAGGTTAGACTGTTGACCTGGGAAGGGGGGAGGGAGCAAATACAAAGAAAAATGGAGCAACAGACCACCATAGAGTAAATAAGGTTTATACCAGAGTGACAACAGCAATGTTATCGAGCGGTCACATATTTTTTTTGGCCCTATCCATGAATAACAACTTGGTCAGCACAACTACTGAATCACTTCGAACTATGAAGTTGGCGCTACTGAGTACTTACTGCACATCTGGTGGATATACCTTGAACTTCTTAAAACTGCAGTACAAATATTATTATAATCACATGTACTGTTCAATATCTTTAGGAAATTTGAACACTTGTTGACCACCTTCAACAGTGGAATAAAATTAATTATGGGTGGAATCAGAAGATTACAATGTTCTGCCAAGAATTGCAATACATTTCAGAAATTCAAACTTATCCTAGCGTTCTGCTATAATCAACAACAATATGGCCAGGGAACATAATAAAAATTAAGAGGCAAAAATTTTTCTTTGCGTAAATCTGTGAGAAGGCATAGTTTTTTCAAAATGTATAAAATACTTAAGCTCCAGCAGTATAACAACTCGGAAACAAATTGTAATTGTTTTAATGGATATCAAAAGATTTCGCTATAATGAGGGTATGCATGGAGAGGGCCTGAAAAAATAAGTGACCTGTTGTTCCCTATCCTGTAAACCCCCCCTTGCAGACAATGCCAGACCCAGCTAAGTGGGGGTACTATTTGGCACAAAAACCGCACTGCACTTGGCTCCAGCGCAGCGCCCAGTTGGCCAGCCAGGCAGCGTGAGATTGAGGCAACATTAGCTGGAAGTGCATTCATAGTAGAGGGAGTGAGAGGATACTGGGCTACCACAACTGCAGTTTTTAACAAAACTTTACCATCTTTAATCTTTTTTACATTTTGGCCTAACAATTAAAGGCAACAATTACACATATATATTTTACTGCACGTGAACATATAACTAATGACCAAGATAAATGCAACAAACAAATTTTTCGGGCTATTTCCTTCAAATTTTTGCCTTTTTTTAAACAAAAATTCTATGATCCCCCAAAACAGGCTTGTGACTTCAAGAGGGTAGTTATTTCTGGGGCCGTAGTTGTGTTTACTTTGGAAAGGGAAAATGTGCATTTTTTAAATACACATAAGCAGATTTTTCTAAATTCAATAATTCAAAATTATGTGATTCAAAGTAAAAAAATTAGCTTTTGAGCACTTCGAATTAACAAGGTTTGACTGTAATATGCATCCTTCGGGCATTCCAATGCACCCATAAATTTTTACCTAGGTCCCATGGTTCACACAATATTAACAGCAAATTTTTATATGTACAATAATTATATTGGTTGGCAGTGAGCATTCCAAAGCCAAGTATTCCAAAAAGCTTTCGCAGGTTGAGAGTGGACAAACGGTTTATAAGTTATCACATTTTAAAAGTACAATTGTAGCACAATATATCATATATTATTCATAGCATAACATTCTCATAGCTGTGAGCAACCTTGGGGTGTTTTTAGGCAACCCATACTTAATTGACAACATTTATATTTTATGGTACATAAGTGAGGTACAATAAAAATGGGTTGAGAGTTGCGAGCGAGCGCCGAAAGGCGCAAGTGAGCGACGAGTAGTTATTGTACACCCAATACATAACACAATTATATGTAGCACCAAAATTTTTTATTTAATCAATTTTGATCACATTAATCACTTTTAGGGTACAGCCGACTCTCAATCTATCGTTATTCAGGGGACTGCCAAAAAATTCCATACATGTAGGATTTCAGTAAAACTTTATGTTGAGTATAGTAAGAGCTGTATATTATCTGTGAATAAAGATTATATAATAAACACAATAAAAATGGGACTATTAGAAAAAGTATTACTGTAAATAATATAATAGAAAACAATTCACCTAAACTCCTTTAAAAAAGAAAATAACATCTTAAGATACCACGTATAACTGATTGTAATCTGACACCAAATGCAAGCTGACTTAAAACTTTCAAACCCTCTAAAAATGAAAATAATATGACACTGAATGCAAAACAAATTTTGAATGTCCTGCACGCACTCAGTCAGCTGAGAGCGTGCGGACAAGTTATCGATAGGGCAGTGTGTTCACAGCAGCAGGTGTTGGTGGAGGGGTGGCGGTAGAAGGATTACCCCTCCACACAGCTACTTGTTGCAGTGTGCAGACACCTTGTGCCCGTGGCAAATGTCTGTATTTTAAAGTAGTTAATTATATTTTACTGCAAAGAAAACTCGTAATTTTGAGACCGAAATTAATAAGTAAGGAGATTATAATGGCTTTCTTCACTGTCTATATTAATTAATCATTCAAAACCACATCCTCTGATTTTCCGTCAAGAATTACACTGCACTTGGCTTGGTGTTTACCTACCCATTATTAGACGGAAAAGGTGTTGAGTTGGCCCTTACATTTTATCAGTTTATTCAAAAGATGCGTGCTTATTGAAATAAATCAAGATAAATACTCAGATTTTCCTGTAAGAAGTTACTGAAAATGAACTTTACACTTATAATACAAGTTGTTCGATGTTCATAAAATTTTTGGTGACAAGGGGAGTTGAAGTATATACTTGTGGGCATATAATTTTATTCGCAAAAATGCTGCACTTTGAGTTAAAAAAAATATTACGTTTTAAAACCATGTTAATTGTATGCGATACAATAAAACACCAACCTTACGGGAGAAAACAACCTTTAATCACACAAGAAAACATCTTTGCAAATAATAATTCTTAGTTAAAATGTTTTTCGTAACATTTTAAGGCAAAACAATTTGCTTTGAAATAGAAGTGATGATAGGTGCAACTATTTTGAGCGATGCATAATCTTGATAAAATTTCTATGTTCGTCAGGCATACATTTGCTCTCAGCCAGCGTGTGAAGGCAAGCGCAACCAAGACACTTGATTTTTCTTTTGCTAGACAAGAGGTAGCTTTCTCTCTCGTAGGCTTGTGAGGGGAGGAAGGAAGAAGGAAGGTATGCAGTTGAGTAAGACAGAAAGAGGACGTCGACTAGAGATGGCAACCATTTTGGTTTCCAGGAACTGTCGAACGTTCCAGATGGCTTGTCGCCATGCTTGTTGCTATAGGTAACCACTTCCTCTCTTGGAGGCTTGTAAGGGAAAGTAGCAAGCCAATAATTGTATACCAGAGCACGTCTGATCTAGCGCACGCCAAAGCTACATTGACTAATCTAAGAGACACGTGTCAATATAAACAAATTATGTTTATTTTCTGTACGGAAGTGGTGGAATAGTGTGGCATTCCGACAGAACTGTTAATTTGGCTTACTTGGAAGAGTAGTTCCAGTTCCTCTCTCCAGAACCATTCTTTGGAATTGTTCTGGGAAATATTCCCCATCCCTAGTTTCTACAGACATGTTGGGAAGGCAAGAGACTAGACAAAGTGCCGCAGGGCAGTTATAAACGACAACGCGCGTGATGCATTTCACATCCAGTTACTAGACATTTCCATAAACAACCAGCTTAAAAACAATAGCTGCGGGAAATATTAAGTGCATAAACCAGAAATATACTTTCATTGATGCACCATGCAATACATGATACAAGATGTTATGTTAACATTATTTACATAGAAATTTCGCCGGGACAACAAAAAATTGTTGGTGGATACGGTTTATTGATACATGCAATAATGATACATCGAAAGTAGACTGTATATATTTCAGGTACAACAAAAGCAGGTAGAGAGTTGTGAGCAAGCACCGATAGGCACTAGCGAGCAAATTGAGTAGTTATTGTATATCCCACACATACCATAATTATATGATGCAACTGCTTAATTAAATATTCACAAAAATAAATACCATAAATATCTAATATACCCGTTGTGGCCTAGCCCACCAATTCCACCGACTATGATGCCACTGCATTATTAAATATTCACAAAAAATATCATAATTATCTGATATACCTGTCATGGTCTAGTCCCCATATTCTGCAGGCTAGACCATGGTAGATGTATCAGATAACTGCAATATTTATACAGTAGTTTTTTTTAAATCGAAAAATAAAATAAAAAACTGTAAAATCCCAAAATACTGTGTACTGAGCTATCATTTTCCTCAAAGTTTGATTACAGCTTTTACTGTGGAAACGTGATTATATAGAATCGAAGGAGACTGTGTTGGTTTATCATTAGTTAAGGACGTTTGGATTACAGGCCATTCATCATTTGTTTCCAGTGTAATATAGGTTTTTGTATAGTCCCAGTGCATGTCAACGACACTAGTAAAATGAGCAATTTTCTTGGCCATGTTGTTTTGTGTTCATGACAATTTTAATTTGGTAACAAGAAAAGTATTGCTATAGAGTATCGTGAGAATATTTTGGCATTAAACTGGTGTCGAGTGTCAAGAAAATGTAGTATTGACCCATCCCTAGTCGACAGCGAGGATATTTTACGGGTGGGTGGTCGACTCCAGAATTCCGACTTGCCAGTGGATCAGAAACACCCCATACTGCTTCCTAAAATCAGTCTTGCTATCCTGCTCATAGATCAGCTCCATTAGGATTTTCTACACACTGGTTCCCTCACTATGCAGAATCTTCTACAACAGAAATTTTGGCAACTTGATTCAAGAAATCTGATTCGCCATCGACTGAGAATGTGTCTGAAGTGCTTCAGGACTCGCCCCAAGAGTGTGTCACCTGCTATGGCAGCCTGCCAGCAGAAAGAGTATCACAAGCAAAGCAGTTTCTTCACAAGGACTATGGTGGCCGATACTATCACAATGGCCAGAGCAAGAAAGTCACGTGCACTGTCATCATATATCTGCCTGTTTGTACCAAGGCCGTGCATTTGGAACTTGTTTCTGACCTCTTTATCTGCAGAGGCCTTTCTCGATGCCTTTAAAAAGGTTCATTGTGATTCAGGACATTGTGCTCACCTATATAGTGATTGCGGCACCAACACTATTGGAGCAAATCATAAGTTGATGGAACTTGGAGAATTTCTTGCTCAAGCTGAAACCAAAAAAACCTTTGTAGAAACTTTGGCCTCCGAGAAGACAACATGGCACTTCAATCCACCAGCTGCACCCCATTTTGGTTTGTGGGACGCAGGAATTAAAGCTCCTCAAGATAACTGGTCTACAGCTGCTGACCTGAGGAATGGAGCACTGTACTGGCCCAAGTCCAAGTATCCTTGAATTCACAACCCTGGTGCCCCATGTTGACTGATCCCAATGACATGTCTGCACTAACTCCCATCAGTACCTTACCTTTGGCCGCAAATGCTCCCACACCAGGATGTCATCTCTGTTCCCACCAACAGGCTGTAGCGATGGCTATTAGTGCAACAAATTCACCAGTCATTCTGTAAGCAATGGCACCAAGAGTATTTACATGAACTCCAGCAAAGCGAAAAGTGGATCAGTGAGAAGAAGAATGTGATTGAAGGACAATTAGTCCTCATCAATGTCTCCTCTATGCTGGTACTTGGCCATAATTGTTAAGGTGTTTCCTGGCAAGGATGGACTTGTATGAGTGGTTGAAGTGTGCACCTCTCATGGCACACTCATTCCGCCTGTAGTGAAATTGTGCCCTCTCCCTACTCGGTAACCAAGATAAGGTGTAGATGTGGACATGTACGTATCGTAAATATCTTTCAGTTTGTGATGAACAAGGTTTTAGTGTTGTGTTATGTTTAATTGTGGATCTTTCAAGGTGGGCGGTTTGTCTGTGCCAGGTTGGTGGTTTAATGTTTCAAATTTTCCGCCCTTAGTGCTGGAGCTGTAGTGGTGTCAAAACTGATGCCATTTTGTTTTCCCAGCAGTTGTTCGCTTGGCGTGACCATGGTAAGTCGTTACCTGGGTTTTGGTAAATTTTTTTTAGTATCCAGTCCATTGTTGCGTACCTCAAACCCAGACAAGGTGCTTCTCTTCAAAAGGGCAGCAACTACTTTTGTGTTGAAAGTGATGATGTGAAAAATACCAGAAACACGGCTACAATCATTTCATATGTACAACCATATTCTTTTGCACGGCTAGTCTTGCACTAAGCAGTGCTTTTAAAAACTAAAAATTATATATAATTAGGGCTGATCGGTTAACCAAATTTTTGGTTCGGTCCAGTCATTTTTACATAAACCAAAACCGACCTGAATTCTCAGGAAAAAAAAACCGACCAGTCATGTTTTTCTTGCACTGAAGTTAAAATTAACAAATTATTAACAATTTATCCAATAATGAAACAACCAATTATATTACGGTATGTAGCATATCTGTGGCATTATATTGACAATATTACTACTCACTAGAGTTAAAATCATCCTAAACAGTTCCCCGGGATAAAGAGGTTATGGTTTCCCAATAAACCATGCATTGCCGATACAGGAATACTATTTTATTGTGCGAGATTTTATTTCATTCTGTTAAACGTGGTTATATATTCAAATTGTATACACAGATGTAATGTAAATTACATTAATTATAATTTCATATTAATGAAGCATGTAAAATGTTCCCTCGAAAATATTTAGGGCGGTATTCATAAACAGAGCTCTAGCTTCGTCAAGACAATCTTATTTGGTGTCTCAAGTGCGTATTTACATTTCATGAATATCTCTTAAGCTTGTCTTAAGCCCAGGCAAACAGGGCGGTCTTCATGAAGAATGTCTTCTTTTTGTGCGCCTAAGAATGAATATTTCTGTTCCATAGTCACTGCTTATGATCGCAATTTTGAACCACATTTGATAGTCATCGAGACCTTACTTGAGATGGCAAATAAGCTCGTCTTTGCCAAATCCACTGTAGAGGTGATTTGAGACTGTGCTTTTTTACATGGTGGATGCTGATTCATATGTCAAACTAGCAGAGATTTCTGCAAAATGGCAATAGTAAAACATGAATTAGGTTGATATTAATGATTTAATTTCACATTTGGATGAAAATCTAAATTGTTCTGCTCTGAAAAAGCTTTTATAGAACAGTAAATGTACAGATACCATTAATTTTTTAATGTAATTCACATAGTAGGGACTTACTAATGACATAGTTGTAACTTGATAGCGCTAATCTTGATATAAGATATTTACAAGAAAAAATGTTTTTCTTTTTCAAATTTAATAGTAATTTGCAATAACTGTTCATCTATGTAACAAGAAATAAATAATAATCTTTTATATTCTGTGTTGAATTAAAAATAAAAATTGAAGTTTTGTAAATATAAATATATGACACACTGCAACTTTAGAATCAAGAAGTTATAAAAACCGCCTTGGCCCTGTATTCAGTTTTGATTATTTCTGTTCAAAAGTGATGCTCTTGATAGCTGCCAAGCTATTTTATGCCTGCTCGTGTAAAGTATTTATACAGTTTCATTTACAATCTCTTTTTACGCTCACCCGCAACATTTTGCTAAGCGATAAAAGCAATTTTGTTATTTTTCACTACATTAACATCACTTTATTAGTTTTAACCATGTTTTTATGGGTTTGCAATACTTACGTAAAATTTGAAATACTTTATTTATCAATTTGCTTTTAATATGCTTATAATATCACGCATACATTACGTCGTGGTTACAAAAATTGCATATTTATTTCTATTTAATGTCCAGCTGCCATGTTTAGTTTTAATTTGAGCCTTTGTAGCACGCCTTAAGCTCGTACTTGACCAAGCCGCAAGTGATGAAATATAAGCTACGCCTGCCTTGAGCACGCCGCCTTCACAAAGATAGTCTTGTTTGTAGACTATGAAACGTGAGGCACATATAACAGTCTTGAGAAATAAGATAGTCTTGACCAAGACTATCGTAAGCTCAGCCTTGAGACATGACTATGATTACCGCCCTTAGCAAATAAATATAATGCTACGGAGCCAGTGCTGCCACACTTGCTCATGCAGTTTTCCCTTTCCAGTGAACAGATACTGACAAGTTTTGTTCATTGCACAGACACAATACTCTACAGGATCATTTTTTTCTTGTTATGTTTCTCTGCTTGCTAACTACTTTGTCATTTTCTTCTGCAACACAAATCAATATAGGTTGACCACTATGTTTTTTAACAGCCTGATTATAAACCAGCCATGGTCTCGCTATTGTGTGAGGCCATGTTTCATTGCCTGCAAGAGTGTAGTTAAAAGAATAATAAAGAACATTTCTTTTGTTTTTGCTTTGGGCGGGCATTTTTTCAGCGAGGTCTTATACAATTTGCATTGCTTGTGGCATATAATTGTTTAAGTTCTTTCAGCTCACTTTGAGCTAAATTTGGCGAAATTTAAAAACATTTAGCAGAGAAATATTCATTTTAGCGGGCAGCAAAATATAGAATACAGTTTCACAAATCTGATTTTTACATGTCGAAATTCAAAAACTGTTGTAAATTTTTCACTAAAGGTGCGTTTTCATGGTGATAGTAGCTGCCAGCCACGATAGTAGCTATAAAAACAGCGTGTGATAGTAACAACCACAATAGGGCCTGTTTACACATACACAAGACATACTGTGATAGTTAACCACAAAAGGGACATTTCCAACAAAACTTGTGTAAATGTAATGATAGACCCTACATTTGAATCCTTTTGTCAAGAGGTTGGTATTTGTTGGGGTAGTTAAATATAGTGACAGGATATTAATGAAATGTATTATCCCTGTGGTTTAGGTTATGTAACGACTGTTACTAGCAACTACCTAGCTCAAGCCGATATCACAATAGTGCTACTTCAATGGTGCAACATTAACTATCGTGCTGTTTACATGGCGATAGTCATATGAGAGTAGCTCTTGCGATAGGGACTATCACAGTAAAGGTAAATAGTTCTATATTTACACACATTGTGAAGAATTGGTATCGCTAAAATGTTATGTTAATTTTAATCTTCTTTGCATATTTATCATAAAGTTGTTACCTGATAGTAATCTGGTATAAAAGCAAGTTATTTCCCCTAGTTTGGTGGATTGTCGAGATATTGCACAGTATTTGTGTTGAGGGCTAATAAAGTTTCCCACACCACCTACACAAAACAATAGTATTATAAATTTCCTTATAGAAAATTTGGCTACTCACCTGTGTGGCTGATATTACAACTACAGGGCAATAGAAACTTTACACTCTATCTCTACATTGCCTAAAATCAAAGTGGAGTTGTTTTCAGCAGCAGGTATTTATAACAAAGCAAATAAAGTGTGACACTGTTGTTGAACAAAACTATTATAATGCTAAGAAAGTGACACTTGTTATATATACTGGTAATATTATTACTTTAATAGGGTAACTAATGTGTTTAGAGAAAGTGAAATAAAACTCATTAAACATTTGCTTGATATGAAAACCAATTTGACAACAGAATTTTTGTGTGCACAAATATTTTTGTAATCTTTGTTGCACTCAGAAAAATGTGTAACCATGACCGAATTGAACTGAGAACCGACATTTTAAACCAAAAACCTAACCGAACCTAAGTAAAAATATGAGAACCGATCAGCTCTATATATACTAAAAAAAATTACGATCACAGTTATGTTTATTTTTTGTAATCATAGCAACTCATGTTTATAGTATATTTTTTCACAGAGTAGTGTACAGTTTATGAAATATTTGGTTCTGGGGAACTTTGAAACTTAAAAACCAAATTGACACTGTTCTTATGGGAGAAAAAATACAACTTCTAAACAACTGATTCAGTGAAAATGATAGTTTCAAAAATATAACTCAACACGTCAACTGGCTACTGTACTTGCACAACTAACAGCTGCCAATACTGTAGTAGCTCACACATTTACAGATTACACTAGTTCAGAGCAACCAATATGATAAAGCTGCAACACACACTTCTGCATGCATTAACATGCAACATCCTTGACATCTGAAAATGAGTACAGCACTTTCCAGGTTAAAACTGTCTCTTACATGCTTTTTCAACTAAGGTTACATTAAAGCTGAAATAACTATGCTCAATTTAGCTATTTTATAGTGGACATAAAAAAACCTTACATTATGTTGAAGACGTTGCATAATATGTACAACTAAAATATGCAAATCCCTCTTTATGCATATGCTAACTAAAAAAAATAACAACTACTACTACTTCAACATGGCAGACGTAATTTAAATGTTGAATAAGCTGTACCTAAAATGCATCACAACTCTAACTGTACTGCGTACGCTGCAGTGTTGACAAAAACTAGCCAGCCATTACTTTTAATGCAGACAATATCAGCTCTACTAGTCAGTCCCAAGTACACACAGATTACCACAATATACCTCAAGATTCAGGTACCATGGGTAGAATGCAAAATGCGTAAATCATGGCTGATAACTGCCTCGTCAAGAGAAGAGTGCTCGAGAGTTACCTACCATAAACAAACTACACATATATACATAATACACCAAGTCCTTACAAACCGATCATGTGTGCAAGTGATTATAACAATAATGTCAGTTCTGCTGACATATAAACAACACAGAAATACAGCAAACTCCTGATTATTCATGTTAATTGGGACAGCCAAAAGTCTCAATAATCAAATTATGGACAAAAATTTGAATAATCCAAATAATGAAATTAAATGTTTTCCTGGCGTCAAATTAATTATAAATATATCGAAATATCTATAATCTTGGTATTGCAAACTGAATTTGGCATGAGGTTATAGACGTCGTCGTATTTTGACAGGCATGACTATTATAGGAAACTATCAGTTGTGGGTTTGGATAGTATCGAAAGTGTTTGAAAATGATTTAGGAAGTAATGGTTGGCAAAAATAGTCTCAAATAGATAAGTTGTGGCAATTTTAACTGAAGGGTTGAGTACGGTTCAGCCAATGAAATAACACAGGAAAAAACATTAAAATACATAGACAGGACAAAAACATTAAAATAAATATAAGTTAAATTTTGCTCCATTTTGAAAACTGAAGTTTTTAATTTAAAGTAAATGTTTCATCATAAATTGACTAGAATAAGTTGTTATTAATGTCATCTTTAGGCTGTTCATTTAAACATAGTATGCATTATACAAAAGTGAAGAACATCAAATGAAAACACAATAGCATACATTTTTTTAATGTGATATCATGACTACTAAGTTTTAATTTTGACTCATAAGTTGTAGCATTGCAACTAGATATATATGAGTGGTATATTCTGGAAGTATTTCAATTGTCTATATTTCAGTCAAGGATAGTAATTAATGTAATATGTGAAAGGTCGTGGCAATGACAACTTGTTTGTATTTCATATATTATCGTTTTTCCAAATTTGTTATTTTTCTTTCCTCATTTCATCAGTAGTAACAGGCGTCAACAGACATGATAGCGCATCTTTTCCTTTTCACTGGGTTAGTAAACTAAAAACATCGCCACCGCAAGGCACAACATGGTGAAATAACAGAGGTCACCATTAGCTGACGTGACCGACTGCTTGAAAACAATATGTTTTCAATGAGGAAACTTTCTACCAATATATAAGGAAGCACGACCTTTCTCGGGTATCACAACAGTTCGCAGCACGATCATTTGTTAGCTGTCAGTCAGACAGCCTGCAACGTGTGATCACGTTACTCGCACCGACCAGCGCCGGCGACTTTAACTTTGTTTTGTATTTCGGACATTTCAGTTTAAATATCTATTAAATTTATTTTCCGTCAGTGCGAGGAGTCAACAGGGTGCCGGGAGAGAAAAGTAACGATTCTCTCTCGTCTTCGTAACTCTTGAAGTGAGAAGTTTTGTTTTATAAAGGCTGCCATTCTGTCTTGGT
This sequence comes from Dryococelus australis, assembly GCA_029891345.1. Lineage (NCBI taxonomy): Eukaryota > Metazoa > Arthropoda > Insecta > Phasmatodea > Phasmatidae > Dryococelus > Dryococelus australis. The sequence continues at coordinate 217,414,789 of CM056993.1, read as the reverse complement.
TTTTTTGTTTGTTCGTCAGCTGCGAGTGTCAATTGTTTGTTTTGCTGAGATGGCAATAAATCTCCAGTAAACATTTAACTTCCTATTTTATTTATTGGCAATCCTGTTATCAACAAACTTTCATTATTATGTAGTCAAAGTCTCCAACTCACGCTGAGCTAGTTCATTAGTGTTTACTGAGAACTACGAGAGGACAGGACAGCAACATGTTACAAAGTAATGCAAGAATAACCCAAAAACCAAATAACCACATATGAATAATCAGGAGTTTTGTTCACAGACAAGAGAGAATATTTAAACAAATTATTAATATACTGTACATATATGTACATTTGGATCATTATGAAGACAAATTTTCAAGTGTTAAGAAACTGAACATTTAGCTGAAATATTAGTGGTGAGACCAAGATTCACAATGTCTAGTTTTGTTCAGATTACCTTATGAATGAAATTTAAGTATTGATTACCCAACTATTGCAGTTTCCCAAAACATGCGACAAAGAAGTGGATTATTATGTAGTCAACAACAAAAGGTTAAATTACATGCAAGATGTGGTACCGGGCAACAAATATGATGAGCTAGAATTTTCTAACTATAAAAACATCCTCTGTACTAAAATAAGTAGTGAGAAAAAAAGTGAGAGATAACTTATTGATTAGTATAAGGTAATTTTAACAAAATAATTTTTTAGGCTGGTTTACTAAGTCACAATTCCTTTTAAAGTTAACTCTTTTAAAAGTTGAGCCATGGTATGGCATGATCTCTCCTAACCTAATTTTTTTCCTACAGCTTTTCTAGCAATACACATTTTTGCAACGCCCATTTAATTTTCTTCTTTCTTTATGATCTTACCTTGTTTCCAGTTGGAACACCACATTTGTGTTAATGTGTAAAAGATGTAATTTTTTTATTATTTAACTGTGCAAACCGAAAAGTAAATATGTATTCAAGTTATTGTATTTTATAACCTTTATCTCAGACAATCAAAATATTGTTTTCATTTCACTCTTGTTTGCCAAGTAGTAAAGCCCTAATATACTATATTATGTATTTATTTATCTGCCGCTTCTCACTTCAGAGGGCAGTACCTGTAAAATACAACAAATACTGTTGTTATATTCGTGTTGGCAATCTATTCAAATTATTTACTTTACCGCTGTGTAAGTGTGTACACTGTATTTTTTTTTTTTTTTTTTAATGTTACTCTAAACTTTGTGTTGATTCTGAACCAAAGTAGATAATTTAGTTCATGTTCAAGTGTAAGTGCCATAAACAACATGAAAAAGAAAAAAACTATGTCAGTATCGTAACACATTGTTATTCTTAAAAGCAACTTAATTTTGTGTCTCTATGATTGTGTCTGTCTGCCGCTAGGATAGGTGGCACCACTAGTACCGTAATAACGTTAATTTTTTTAATATCAAAGTTCAGATTTTCCGGGCTGTGTTGTGTTTATGCTTGTTTGCTACCTTTATTGTAATTTATTTAATTATGTTTGAATGCAAATGTAATTTTCTATGGTATTTAACTCTGCGATATGGCAGTTTGATATTTAACGATTGGTCATGTCGCGAGTTTGGAACATCGTAGAGTCACTTTTGTACATGCAGGAATGTGCTCACTCTGTCTTCTTCAACCTTACTTCCACACAATGTAGTACGTTTTGAAATTTACTACAAGACTTTTCAGCTTTATTATGGTATAAGAGACATACTTCACCGCTTTGGTGAGTGTTTTGTACTTACCTTTTGGTAAGTCGTTCTGGTAAATGTTTGTTGCTTAATCTGTGTTCATTTAATGTTGTTTCTCTTTTAATTTTGTTTAGTGTGGTTCCCCGGCTACACAATCTAGCCATTTTGATGTGATGTGACCTCGGGCTGTTCTTGCTTTCAAGCGATGGGATCACGACCCATGCTATAAATTAACCTACGAGTGGTGTGTCGCTGCCCGACCACCGCCTTTCTACCTTTTCGGTCAGATCTTTCAAAACTTTTGGCATATGAAAATGTTATAACTTGCTTGCTGCATGAACGACGACGAAGGAGATTGCACCTCAATGTTCCTCAAGATGTTTTAAAAAAATATTCAATAGTTTCACTGAATTAGTTTACCATTGTAATCATGAAATCAACTTATTGGAAACTGGATTGATGTTTAATTCTAAAAAATAAAAATAAAGTGTTTGCAGTCAAAATAATGCTGTATACAAGCAACCATTAAGTATTACAAATTTAAGTTTCGATTATAAACCAATATAAAAAAATACAGAGTATGTGAGGTTTAACCTCTTAATATAGAAGCATGGATGCACCCTGTCATATTCCTTTTAATAATTGATGGTTAAAACACCTAAGATAATTAAGATTATATATATATATATATATATATAAGGGTAACCAAATAGTAATACTGATGTTTAATGTTGTTTGAACTGTTTATTTTTGTTGGAATTGTAGGTTCTCATGGAAGTGGAGATACTTCATTTCACGCCCTCCCCTGATGTGGAGCGCCAAGGGGTGGCTGAATAAATATGGTAGCAGAGCATGGTTCACTTTCATCAGGGTCCTCCTTGATGAGTGAGTGGTTTCTCTGCCCCTGTGTGATCTTCTGATGTTTTTGTTTGCTCAGGACCCCTCCTTATTGCATCTTCCTCGATGGTGTTCCTGGGTTAAGTTTTTGTGATTTTTTTGTGTGTGTGTTGTTTTGCGCATCATGCCAGCCACTATTGTGCCTGAGTGGCTGCTTAAGGATGAGCTGGTGTTTGAGCTCAAAATACATGGTATTCAGCCCACTGACCTAACTGAATTAAGAAAAATTTTACGAGGGGCAATTAATGAAGGCTTGCCTGTTGTCCCCACACAATTTACTGATTGAGAGGTTAAACCTGAAGTGGATATTTGTGTTTCTTAAATATTTCCCCTAATGAAGCTGGTTGATAATTTGGAAAACGAGCAATATTCCTTAATCTTTGCACAAATCAGACAAAGACTTGCTCACCTGGACAGACAGACAAGGAATCTTATCAATTCTTCTTGAGATGCCTTATCTGAGTCGCAGGTTACATCCCAGCAGAATGTTATTGACCAGGTGGCAGTGCTTACTGAGGCTGTTAACCTGACAAAAAGTTATGTGTCTGACGTTCCCACTACCCAACAAATAAGTACTGTCTCACAAGTATCAGATCAAATCAGTGCTCTTACCCTTCAAGGTCCTTCTACATCCAACACTCACAACCAACTTTTAGGCACCCCCCCATGCTGTCACAGGTCTTGTTTCCAGATCCACTATCCCAATAGTAAATCTTGGTGCTGGTTTTACACCTACTTACCCTTCCACTACCCACGCGTTTGGACCCACTTCCACAGCTGTTTTTGTACTCCGTGTCACTATGACTCCTGGTGTTTCCTCAATTGTTTTCCGAACACTCTCAACTGTTTTTTGCAAAATTCCCCACCCACTTGAAAGAATATTAAAGTATTTACCTTTAACTGATGGTTTAGATATAAATAAATTTTTAGGGTTCCTGAAAGTCACTGTTCGTCTACACCACATTAAATCAATAGCAGAACCTCGGTTGCTAGAGGTTATTTTCCCTTTCATGCAAGGACCATTAAGTGAACGCACACAACATGCCATTGCACAGCGCCTTACTTTTGATGCATACCATAAGGATATTTTGCATTTTTTCATTCCTACTAGACTTTTGACTGAATTAAGATTGAAGCATTTCAATCATTTAAAGGGTCCTCATGAGGCATTGTCACTTTATGTAAGTAGTATTAAAGAGGCTGCCATAGTACTAAGGTTGCCACTTAGTGAACAAGAAGTGGTTGACAACATTTTACAGGGCCTTGCACCCCAGGTTTAGATAAGATGTGCATTGATTCACAAAATATATGCTATCTGGATCAGAGGCGTGAAAAGCCAAATTCTTCTTTTAAAGGCAACTCTTTTCCTAGTCAGCAACCAAATAAATCAGGCACCTTTGCAGTACAGAGTGACAGAAGACAAAACAAACAGGCAATAGGCCTACTGATCAAGGAAAATATAGTTAAAAATGTGGGTAAAGTACATAGAGATGTTGACACAGGTAAACCAGGCTCCTCCAGTGGTAATAGTAGCCAGCCTGTCTGTTATTATTGCAGAAGGACTGGACAAGTAATTGCTAATTGTTTCCAGTTAAAACACATGCCTAGCATGAGAGACCGCCCTTGCTTTTGTTGTGAACCCAGTCTTGACTCTTACAATGTTCACATTTCTCCCAGGATTGCCATTTGTACCCTTTTTCAACAGTTGTTTGGACAACCTGATGCTCACAGTGAGCGTGAGTATTCTAGTGATTTGGACTTGTGTCGTGTCCAGTTTCCTAATGTTGTTGGTGTTCATAAAGTAAGTACTCCACATGTAGAATTAAGTGTAGGTTCTGTTTGTATCAGTGCACTTGTGGACACTGGTTCTGCGAGACCTATTATTTCCAAAGAACTTTTTAAACGTTTACAGGAATTGAACCTTACTAGGTTGATTGAAGAGAACCATTTAAAATGTTTTACTTCTTATAAAGCTTCATTGCCCATTTCTTGTTGTGCTGTAATAAAGATCAAAATTTCACGCTTTACTTGGATGATAAAATGTCTCGCTGCTGACGGGCTGTGTTTAGATTTTATTATTGGAGCAGATTCCATGAGAAAAACAGATCTTATTCTAGATATTCAGGGGGGGATATATTTCTTTTAAATTTGCCCCAAAAGAGAAGATTCCTTTTATTAGTAACTAAGTTCCTCCTACCACCTCTGAAATTAATGTGGATTGCGAAGCCAAAGTTTTATAAAATCCTTTTAGTCATTTATCTGATTTAGAGCAAAATAAAATTCAGAAATTGTATGATTATTTTCCCAGTAGGACTAACCAAAATGCTGGAGTATGAGTTCTGCTTTTAGACCAAGATTCATTTAAAAGTCATCCGTATCGTTCGACCCTTGACCCCTTCAAAAATGGAGCTACTTAGATTGCAGGTCCACACCTGATCAATAAAGGGGTTACAGAACAATCAACATCACTGTATGCTATTCCAGCTTTTCTTGTTCCTAAGCCTAATGGAAAACAATGCATGGTTATTGATTACCGTAAGGTAAACAAGAAAATTGAAATTGAATCTGTGCAATTGCCGGACTTAAACTCTGCCTTTCATTGGTTTAGTAAGGCCAAGAATTTTACCACCATAGATTTAAATGCTGCTTACCACCAGATACCTATAAGTAAAGAATCTAAACACATGATCAGTTTTTGTGTGCCATGGAACTTGTATCAGTTCCCATGTGTCCCCTTTGGTTTGGCAACAGGTGCCCAAGTACTCACGAGGCTCTTAGATCAGATATTTCATGACGTAAGATTTAAATTTGTATACAATTATCTTTATGTTTTGGTGGTCTATTCTGAAAATTTTGAGGAACATTTAACCCATTTATACGACGTCTTTTCCCGTTTGAAAACAGATGGTTTAACAGTACATCCTGCCAAGGTCAAATCTGTGGTTGCCAAGATTTCATTTCTGGGTCATAAAATTTCTAGTCAGGGCATTTTCATAGACCCAGAAAGGACCAAAGCAGTTGGGAATTTCCCCAACCTAGAGATGCAAAGAGCATAGCCCGTTTCATTGATATAATTCAGTTTTTTGGGAAGTTCATTCCGCATTTGGCAGAAAAGGCTGCACCCCTTGACCAATTAAGAAAGAAAAATTCCAAATATGATTGGGGGGTGCAGACCAACAGAAGGTGTTTGATACTTTTAAAATGACATTACTAATCCTCCTGTGTTGCGGATGGCTGACTTTTCAAAGCAGTTAATTTTACAAACCGACGCCTTTAGTTTGGCTGTAGTGGTAGTCCTTTTACAGGAAATAGATGGTGTACGTCAGCCAGTGGCTTATACTTCACGTACTTTGACCCCCCACAAAAGAAAATCATGTACCACCTATGAATTAGAGTGTTTAGCAGTTGTATTTGGTGTTGATAAATTCCGTGAATATCTTGAACATTCTGAATTTTTGTTAGAAACAGATAATCAGGTTTTGTCTTGGCTGTTAGCACACCCACATCAATTAGGTAAAATAGGCTGTTGGGTGATGAGAATCTTCTCTTTGAAATTTAAGGTCAAACACATTCAGGGTACTCAGAATGTTGTTGCAGATGTGCTCTCGTGGATGTTTGAAGGAACTGAAGTGTCAGAAGAAACTGAAAATTTAGTAAGTTGTAACCTTTGGAGTGATTTCCCTTTGGCTTGTGATAACATTACGAATTACCAGGAACAAGACCCAGAGTTAAAAGTTATTATTCAAAATTTACAGTTTGGTATTGAGCAAAAACCATATCCATTGTCTAAAGGTGTCCTATTTCGTAAGTCTCGTGACAACAGATAATATATTGTTTTGCCTAATGTTCTGAAACCCACGATTTTTGAGTATTTTCATCCATTTCCTGTAGGTGGGCACCTAGGAACTTACAAGACTATTCAGGCAATAAGGAAACATTTTATTTGGAAAAGAATGAATGTAGAAATTTCAGATAGAGTAAAACTGTGTACCCTAGACGCTATGAGCAAACCAGCACAACACACTCATTTAGGATTTCTAACTTCAGAAGTAGCTGAGAAACCAATGCAAATATTGTTTATAGATTTTGTTGGACCCTTGCCTCGTAGCAAATCTGGACATAATATGCTTTTGGTATGTGTAGATGCACTTCCAAATTTGTGTGGTTAATACCTTTGAGAAAAGCTACTGCGGTGACTACAATGCATGCCCTTCAAGCACATATTATTTAACATTTTGGCACTCCTGCTTCTATAAATTCTGATAATGGTTCTCAATTCACAGCAAAACAGTTCAAACAAATGTGTTTCACTTTTAGCATCAAACACATACCCCTGTCCACGTACAATCCTCCTCTCTCGCATGTGGAGTGCTTTAATAGAAACCTCCTTTCTGCTCTTATTGCTTTCCATGCAAAGGAACAGACAAATGGGGATAGGAATTGGCTTCGAATGGCTTTCAATTACGCACAACATGAATCTCACAAGTCAACTCATGTCAAGTTATTGTTTACTTACTTGCCAAACAACAATTTTCTAATTTATGGGAATTAAGATTTTTGCTGCCTAATGATGTTAGTAATATAGGGGATGTTTGGTCTTCTGCTATTAAAAATTTGAAGGCCACTCACGAAAGGACACGTGAGCGTTACAATGCAGGTAGAAGTAAAAATCCATTCAAGGTAGGCGACTTAGTGTTGTTTGAACTGTTAATTTTTGTTGGGATTGTGTATGATAAAAAAAAAGGTAATAAATAAAACCCAAATTAATATCAAAGTTTTTTTTTTTAGGAACATAGTTGATACCCAGTAAATTTATAAAAATTACATACAGTAGAACCTCTCTATTACGACTCCTCATGGTTCCCGAGAATAGAGCAGTAATGGTGACGGGGGTGTAATAAAAAATTTGGGAAATTTTGGGCCGATTTTGATCCACCCCTAACCACTATGCCCCCACACCTGCCATTTTTGTCATGAAGTGTGTTCAATCATCTCTAGCGCATAAAAAAAACACTTTTTATATTAAATAAAATATAAATATGTATATTTTAATAGCTGGACATCTCCTGATTAATTTGATAGCCAAAAAAGTCACATTGGATCGTCCATTGAAAGTGTGTGAAAATATTAAACTATGTATTATTAAAATATAAAGTTATTATTAAAAATATATCAAGCAGGTCTCTTGGGTCATACATTGCTATGAGGCAATTAGTGATCAAAAAGTTTAGGTGGCATTGCACAATACGTGTGTGCGCGCCGTGCTCTCGCTTTGGTCTGGCCATGTACGTAACTAGGCAAGTGCCTATATTCTCTACAGCATGGCCGGGCGCAGGCGTGGCGGTTTGCTGCTAAAGCTCGGCCCTAGTTCCTCAGGCTGGGCAGCTGTCGGTTGGTCGCTACAAGATGATAGGTGGCAGCTGCCACTGCTGTCATTACAGGGCCAGTTCACTTCCTAACAGCGACCTGGCATTGGGAAAACATGCTGATAGATGCGATTCTCGTCAATGTGTTGAATTTATACGAAATGTAGACGGCGTGTTAGACTCTTCACTGGTACGATGAGGCCCGGCAACGTTCACGGGAACATAAATATTTAATGCGGTCTACTTGAATTGATAACTATCCTGAATTTTTCACCAAAAACTTTTGACGTTGCCTATACATGCACACAGCCTCACTTGCCATTATATGGCACAGGTGACATGAGAACACATTGTATTTACACACACTTATCATTATTCACTTTAGACATAAATATGAATTTATAAAAAAAAATAACAATTGCCCACCATAAAAAATTAGCATATTATGTAGGCATGGGTGCACATAAACTTAAAAATAATAATTAAAGAAAGGGCATTGAATTAGATTTGAAGTTACCATACTGTCACTTTCAGAAGTCATGATGGTTCTTAGCGCGGGGGTGAGGTAAGCCACTTGTCAGGGGAGGAAAGGGCGGAAGAAGAGGCTGCCCTCCTTTCTTCCTATGCTACGTGCGTTCAAAATATATTAGTTATGGTTCCTTCAGAGCCACGGTTGTTGACAATGGCATGTGGCGCGCAACCGAAAAGATTTAACAAAGTCTTGCACAGTAAGGAAAAATAAATAATTATTAGTTTTATTAGTGTGTGAGATGAAGCAAAAAATACAGGCTTACTTGTCCCTCTAAACAAAGCAAGAGAGAGAGAGAGCTATACAGGCTTGGAAAAGTCTTCTATCGAACGACTTCGAAGGCAGAGTTGAGAAAATCCTGATAAATAGCAAAGAACTCCAGGAGAACAAATATCAGTACAAGATAGTTTTACTCTTTGATCTTGCATTTACGCAAAAAAACTTATCACCCACCTATGGGACGCAGCTGGAAACCTGAAACTGTCAGTCCATCAAAAAAACTGTAATACAGTTCTGTCAATGCTTAATTAACGTATTCATGAAGCTTTTTCCAATTCATTAAATGCTTTAATTCGTTGTCAAATTTTATCACTTATTGTAACGAAAGAAAATTTAAAATATGTATTATTTTTGTGATTTGCTTTCATATTTAATTTTGATAGAAATGTTTATCATAGACATAAATTCTAAAATTTTTGGGAGATAATGAGCTACAGTTATGACGATATTGGATGCTCCATTTGCATAACTCAACTCATTCGAGTATAAGAAACTTAATGAACTTGCTTAAAAGGTTTGAAAGACAACAGGTAACAGCTCGGCCTAGGGGACACTCACTCTACTAAATTTTTATAACTTATATCTAAAACCACTTATTGAACTCCTGAAATTAGAACTAAAACCATTAATTCCCATATCATTTTTTCTAGTTTAAGGCGTCCGCCTTCCTGACGCATGAGCTGCGTCGCAGCCGAGTGTAGTTTGAAATGCACGTTTTACTAAGAAACTACGCCACATGCCCACTGTCTTTTTTCATACAAAATGAAATGACACTTCAGACTAGGGTGGAATGGTATTTCAAATACATCTCACTCATTACAAATATTATTCTGGAGCTATTGAACATGGTCGAAAACTGCTTTTGACTGCTGTATCTTAAAACATGCGGCATGCGTGTCTGCAAATCTACCATAGGAACCTGCACTGAACCTTCCTGTAGACTCGCGTCCAACAAAATGATAGTGTCACCGCCTAAAGTCCCATAGTTACAACAGCACAACTGTAAAACTGCATGCCAATGCAGTAGCTTGCACGTAGAGGCGACAGGGCACTTGATTCGCGTACCTGCGTGGCTCTTAATGCCCGCTCCCTTCTTTGCCTCAAATATTCAAAATAGCTTCAAAAAGTTTTGAAGGGGAGCGATAACCTGTTTCTTTCCTTTGGGAATATAAAATTCAACTATCAGGTTGCTGTGTCAGTTACATCGCATGCATGCGTAACTAAACCATTGTCCTGCCACTATTTTGACTCACCTGAATTGCTCTCTTCTATTGACTGGTCCAGAATTATTATGTCCGTGCATTTGGGTATTTATCTTTGATCTGACAATTCCTATTCCATTAAAATTCAAACTTGCAAATGATTTAATTCTTTCCGAAATAACCAATATAGTGCTACCAACTTTGGCCAAAATATATGTTAGAGGAACAAACAATATGATTCCATAGGAGGAAAAAAAACGGTAGCATGCTTCAATCATTAACGATCAGCCTTTTACTATCCAAATGCCCTATTGAACATATAGTCTAAAGGCTGACTAGAATAAAATTGTTCGACACTAGTCACATTATCAAATAATAATAAAAAAGGTGTTAGCCATATGCTTAGTGGAGCAAGAAAAAATATGTACGTTACACACTAAGAAAATAGTTTTCCCAAGTATGTATTTCTATCATTTGAATACAGCAGTACATAATATTCTGTTACTATTTTCTAACTCGTTGCAACTTGTCCTCAACAACTATATCTTCGTGATATAATTGATTGAAAATAGAGAACATAGGCGAAGATGTGGCATGAGATTTGGTGACACACTGTTTTCATAGTATACGTAACATTATAAATGTATGCAAACAACTTAATGTCTTAATTTTTGTTTATTTCAGACTGAAAAAAACCAATAAAGCAGATGTTGACAGTTTTGATCGACGAGTCATTAGAGATGCTACAGCAAAATTACATTTGGTGAAGAAAGTTGTACAGACAGTAGCCAAACTTATGGCAATTCTTAGCGAAAGAATTGGATGGAAGTGGAGCCAATCATCACTACAAAGACTCCTGAAAGACATGGGTTTCGTGTGGAAGCAGTAGCAAAAGAAACGCAAGTTTTTGGTAGAACGAGCCGACGTCGTAGTTTGGCGTTCTAAGTATCTAACAATGCTGAAACAGCTTACAGGAGAAGGCAGTGAAATATTTTACCTAGATGAAACGTGGATAGATACCAATTTAACATTTAAGAAGTGCTAGCAGAAAGAAGGCGAGGTTGAAGGTGTGTTAGGAAGTGGAAATGCTGCGAACAGACTGATTGTTGTCCACATAGTATTCCGTGACGGTTTTCTTTCAGGAGGCCTTTTAATTTATAAGACAAGTGCCACCACTGCTGACTACCATGGGCAAATGAATAACGTAAACTTAGAGAAGTAGATTATGCAGAAAGTATCGCATAACAACGAAAGCTGTGGAATATGTGATGAAGGAAGACTGGGTTGGATTTTGCACCAATGTCAAGAATATTGAAGATGAATACTGGGAAAAGGACCACCTCATGGAGACAGCTGTTGACGAGTACCTAATTAAATTAGGCGATGACAGTCACACTGATAATACAAGTGATTCTTATTCCGATCAAGACAAATACAGTGACCATGAAAATAGTGCAATAACAGCGACGACTCCAGTTTGGCTCAACCGTTGTAATACATCCTGTGCATTTTCATTTGACGTCAATAGTAAGGGGATTGCAACAAGTTATTTCAAATTTCTGTTTCATCTCATTTTCCTGAATACTTTTACATAGACATAAAATCAGGATTTTTAAATACAGATATTGCAGTAACATTTACATTCATTTCAAAGAATATTGTTATAAACTTTTGTGCAGAATTGTGTTTACAGAAAACAATCATCGTAAAAGTGCTTGTAATCAGTTCTCTCTCTTGTTTTTGGTAAAAAGTGAAATGTGTTATTTTTATTAGTTCCGTGCTTTTTACTATCATAGCAACTTTGAACAAAAAATAAATTTTGAGATGTTTATGTATTATTTACAACTTAAATTGTAAGTATAGTTTATAAGTTTAAAAGTTTTTCTCTACTTATATTACTATGCTAATGTGAAAAAATGCATTGTCTTTCCTACATATCTCATTTGTAAAACTTTCCATTTTTAGCATGAATGTTATTAAAACTAATTTAATGGTTGTATTAATAACAACATGGTAATTTTAATCGCCACTAATGAATGCTGGCTAACTTATGTTATAAACAAGGCTAGAAGTGTTTTAATTTGAAGTCAGTAACTCATGCAATATGTGTGCTTCAGAATACGTCATAGTAGTCCGATGTTTGTGGAACTTAAAGGGCTTAGTGATGCACGCCATGTAAAACACAAGGATATTTTTAAAATCGAAATGCTGTAACGTGCGATTATTTTTCAGTTCCGAGCTGGTATTCCAATATTTGCAGAACGGGCAGTCGGTCCCAGAACAGGTGTGTTTCCAGAGAAAGGGAAAACCTGAAGGCCAGCCTAAGAGGCGTGCACCAGAGGAGAGGGGACAAGCTAGGACTATGGAGTCCACCCTTCGAGATGTTTGACACCAACAGTACATACACTGATTAAGAAACTAGTCTGTGTAATGTGCCACTGTTTTTACATCAAAATAAGAGGGATAATGGAAGCGAAAAAAGGCAGAGAGTAAGGCAGAGGCGGCGGCATGTGACTAAGACAAAGAAATCTTACTGACCCGGCCTGCCCCCCACCCCCCACCACCACCGACCAATCGCTTCCACGGACAGTACACCAGCGTCCCCTTCTGACATTAAGTAATTTATTGCATCACGCTGCTTGGGACAACCAATGTCAAAGTCTATGATTGCAGCTTGAGAAATGTGCGATCAATAACATCAGTAAGGGCTAGTTTTCCATAGACTGAAAACCGTGGATAATAGAAACTAGTACCGCTGTTGGAAAAAACTTCTACAAAACAAATCTGTGCATAACTGAAACTGTGGTTTAAGATAACGTGGTTGGGGAGGGATTACTGTATCTATTTTTAGATGAGCCTTAAATTTTCAACTTTTTCGACCCAAACTTTTCACTGTTCCTTGGGATTGGGTCGTAATAAATGGGGTCGTAACGGAGGGGTTTTATTGTAATATCTTCTAACCCTATTTACTGCTGAGTGTGTTCCAATGTGTTGTGTTTTCTGAAAGGAGTAAAGCACCCTTACAACAGAGTACCTTATTGGAGAACAAGGTGAGAAAGTGGAGTTAGATATTAAATACTGTAATTATTTTGGGCTGACCTTCCTTTCTCAATTGTTATTTATTTCTACACTGAAGGATTGCACGTAGGAATGGAGATACTTAGTTTCACGTCCTCCTCTGGGGCACCTTGGTGCTTATGTTGGGGTCCAGCAGCTGGGATTTTCCATTTGTTGGAAAGCACTGGGCTGTTTTCCTTGTCCCCTGATGTGGAGCGCCAAGGGGTTGCTCAAAGTCAACCTTTCTCCTACTTGGGTTTTATCAATTAACACCATTCACCTGACTTGCATTTAGAAATCAAAAGAGTAAAACAATTTTGACAAGTAAGCTATTAGCTTTACCATGACCAGAATGTCATTTGTAATACAAACACAAATTACCTATTATAATTAAGTGTAAAAAAGTGAAAAACTATATAATATGAAGTCTATTGGCAGTGAAAGTTTCAGTAGTTACAGTGTGTTAAAACTTGGGTTTACCAACTGCTGTAAAACCGACAGCACATGCCACCTGTTGCCTGAGAACCGATTGCCAAACAAGGGCGGGAGCAATCAAAACAACAGTTGCTGCTCTTTACGTATACAAAATTACAATTCTGGAACAGTTAGAAATTTGTACATTCTGAATATGGTCCTTATAATGTTAATACAACATAGAGAAAGCAATCTAATTTTCAATTAAGTAGCACATTCATTCACTATGTCGATATATGGTGTTGAGTGGAGAGATTCGGGCTGCTATTAACATGCCTCATTATGCGATAAGGGTGAAGTGAGGCAAGTATGGAGCAGCGCCTGAATGAAAGGGTGAGGGAAATGAGAGATCCCAAAGAAATCCTGCCGACCAGTGACATCATGCGGCACAATTCCCACAGGCAAAAATCCAGGAACGACCTCGCCAGGAATCAAATATGGTTTGCCAACGTGGAAAGCAAGTAGTCTAAGCACTACACTACTGTGGCATCAATGTCAATACAAACACTTTTAAGACGTTTGCTGGGGGACCATGCATTAAAAACCAAATATTAGCAAGATTAAACAACAATTATTTATTAGGGTGAGTCATATCAAACAATGACTTTAGACATTTGAGGTTAAAAGTTAACACTGATTCTGGTCACGTAACGTTTGAGATACGAAGATGACGTCTTAGTCACTTTCACAGTTTTGACAGAATTACAATTTATACGGAACACCTTAAAGTTTAACTGACACGCGGGACTAGTGTACAGGACAGATCTGGTGTCCTGTCGGAGGAGCACAAAGTCTAGAGCCGCTGTCACTGCACTATGAGCTGGCTGACCCTTGATCATATTTTACCTGGTGGTATGCTCGTCTTCTGCTGGTGCAGCCTAGGCTGGAGACTCTTTCCCTCGTGTGGCGAGAGCTGGTGGGTGCTCTGGATGCTCGCAGATGGTGAAGCGTGCTGGCTATGCTGATGACTGATAACTGCTGGAGGTGACCGCAGAAACAAGGGTTTGCCCATAGGAATGCCTCTATTACAGGGTGAGGGGTGCCTTCAAGACTGATTAAAGACGCAAATAAAGGAGTCTGCAGTTCTGAAGGGTGAAGCATGTATGGCAGGCAGTATGAACTCTGACGCATTCGGAAGTGCAAAGTGCAACGATGGACTAAGGGTTGCAAGGCAAGCTAGTTTAGTTTCAGGGATGCAAGTTGCCCTTAATTTTCTCTGCCTACCCCTCTTCTGGGTGTACGGCATGGTAAATTAAAGGTGCAAATTTGCTTTGTGAAAATAGAGCTGACGATGCAATTCCCTAAAGAGTGTACTTCTGAATATTTGCATCCGCAAAGGCAGGAACGGTACCTTTTGCTCTTTTTGCCCAGCCACTTGAGGAGCAGTGGACAGAGTGGTAGGCGGAGTTCAAGCTGTTTGACAGGAGTACCCAGGTGTGGTATCCACATGGGGTTGATCCAATCCAGGTTGATTCCAGCCCCATAAAGAGCAGTGGCAGAGTATGATATTACTTAGTTTGTTAGATTTACCTAGCGGAGTTGCTAGTGATATAGGCTCTACCAAATTCTACCAGTCGTCAGAGCTCAGGTGGCAACTTAATGTGTGGCTTAGTGCTTTGTGGTCTGTCGGCTTTACTTTAGTAGGCTGAAACTACGTAGGGAAACCACAGCGATACTTCCAAGTTATTAAGTACACAGAGAATAGTTAGGATTCACATGTTATATAAACGTAGTAATAATAACACGGTGGCCCTGTACTACCTCCTAAACTAACTTGCTTGACAAGGAAGTTTATTATAACCTGCGCAATTCCAGGTGAAGGCAACCTGGTTATAATCTGGCTGGGAAATAGGCAATAGGACACAGCTAGAATTAAGTATAATTTCTACAACTTGATCCTAAATGACCATCTGTTGTTCTGAAGGAAGTGAACAGCAAAGGGAAACAACTACCAAAGGGGTAGTGTCGACAATGCCAGTACCATCCGGTGGGTAAGGGTAGTCCTGAAGAGACTGTCACAACCGTTACCAGTTCTGGGCTCTATACCAGGGGGTAGAAAGGAAGGAGCAGATGTTTTCATGAGCCAATGGATGGCCCAGTCTCCCAAAAGCTGTTGGGAGTCTACAACGCATGCAGAAGACTTCTAGTCGGGATGTCTTTGCTGGTAGTAAGATTCTGATCCAAGAAGAGCGGTGAATCTGCAGGCATAACAGAAAGCGCTAACTGCAGACGGCTTCCTCCGGCCCTGTACAAGAGCAATGGAGGAGCAAAGACCATAGAGTGAGTCACGGTGGTGGCTACCTCCAGCTTCGTCCAAGGCAGTGAAGGTGCAGAGACTACCTCTTCCTGGTCGTGCCAGTCCTTTTATATTAATCTCGTACACTGTCTTCGGTGCAAGGGGCCTTGGTCCTGCGGGCCTTGGCCGCAGGAGTCCAAAATTCAAGAGTGCTGATGCGGCGCTATCATTCCTTATCTCGGCCACAGGGTGCAAGTAATACGGGTGCTGCCCTCTTTCGGTTCACCGTGGAACTTCGTGGCCTTTGTTGGAGGGAGCTGTGGCTGTCAGGCAGTACAATATTCCTTCAGGGAGTGTTGACGTGATGTTACTAGGAGAATCTTGGCTAACAGTACAAGTTGGCACTGGCATGTCTGTGATCGAACCCAACATTGCGCTGGTGTAACCTCTAGGCATGTGCCCAGTCTTTTCAGTACTGTTTGGAGTAACTTGCCCAAAGGGTGCACATTGCGTCCAATTTGTACAAAACAACACTGTCACATGTTCTTTATTTTTTATTACCATGACATTTGTCTCTCTCGAAGGCAAATGTTGAATCAGGTAACAAATGAAAAAAGAGACCACATTCGTCTGTATTAAAGATATTTTGTGCTTTATACTCAGCCAAAAGTGGAGGTAAGGTTATGTTTTTCCATGTGCTTACTGTTTCTTCACTTACACTTGCAGATTCCCTAGAAACAGTTTTGTATACAATTACCACACTTTTCTAAATCTGTCAAGCGAGTCATTTGATACTGTGAATTGTATGTTCAATCGCAATGCAATTTCTTCTGCTTTCTGTCTTATTATTGTATCATGAATAGGAATGTTCAAGGCTTGTTTCTGCTGAAACACTCCATAAGTATTTCTTTAAGTTTGGAATATTTTGTAGTTTTTAAATTCTTTCGACGAGGTTGTACTGCTACAGAATGCTCAAGAAACTGTTCCCGTTTGGCCACAATACTGTTTAAAGTAGAAACCAACTAATGAAATTGTTTGGCAATTGTCACACAAGCCAGACTGAGATTACTGCTTACACTGTTAATGATGTCCAGTGTTTTAGATACCAATAATGCTTTATGTTTAATAATAGACTTTATATTCTATCTTGTCCAAACAAAATACAGTACTATACACTACCACTTAAAAACAACCTCTTTAACCATGTAAATTACACGAAAAAACTGTAAAATACAATCTTGCTAAGTTTGAACATAGATCTATATGTGGTGGTAACATATACAACACCAGATAAATGGTAGTAAAAGAGTGCCAGTGTTCATGATCATAGGTACAAACCAAAAAAGGAGCATAGAACATGTGTTCACAAGAGTGAATACTCAGTTTTGTTGACCAAACTGCTGCGACTGCAGTCATAAAACAACGGTTGTGCATCTTTCACCAGTTGTATAATTCTATGGAGTTTAGTGGGTATTCAAAATGGCTGCTTACACTCATTTTGTTTATGTTGACGTTTTTTCTTAGTTTAATACACAAAAAATATCATATAAAATTTATCATCTTAAACGGATAAGGCTTTAAACTAATTACGTGCTTTTTTAAGCGGGATACATATGCATGATGTGTGTAGGTTGTGTTCCGGGACTTAAATAACACAGTTTCTTAAGCTGGAAACTATCTTAAGCAGGAACTTCTAAAACGAGTTTGACACTATATGAAACACTTTTTAATAATTTGCTGTTGGACAGCATTTTTTTTTTTTCAAAGGCTGATTTCAAAAGTGCTCACTTTACTGTAAACATACTGTACCAACACCATGTGTGCAAGCTTTCTCCACTTCCAGCGGCAGCAGACACAGCATAGCCCCGTAAGTGTACAGCTGGTCCACACTTAACTAAACATACTTAAACACTCTTCTGCTTACGTTCTTTTTTTAGTGTATCCATGCAAAATGAATGTTGGTATGGCTGTGGTGCCTATAATGCCCATCCACACAGAAAACACATCTCACTGGAGAAATGTTACAAACATTGATACATTTCTCACTACGGTGATTATAAAACAAACCAAGATCTATTCAAGTGGCCACCAATTCAAATACTGCAACTTTAATAAGACACCAGACAGAGGAACAGTTTTCCTAAATTGTGCAGATATGACGTTTCTCTGAAATCATTAATCTCTTTAGGGGCAGGGTTTTTTCTTTCAATGGTTGACTTTGCACTTTTTAAATTGCAAACCAGCTACGTCTCCCTTGTAATACATTTCAACTTATCTTAACAAACTAATAAATACTCAAATTTACAATAGCACATTTTATTGTGCAGAGCAGAACTGTAACTCTCTACTCAGCTCAACTTCAAGCAACAACATACACAGCCTCTGGTAATACAGGGTTGCTACAGAATCTCAAAATAAAATTTCCTTAAACTTTTTCTGGGTTTTTTAAAAATTCAGAATTTAACCAAAACCTGTGTCTGATGAAACTTGCAGTTAAAATCTGACAGGTTGAAACTTAATACGTATCAAAGATTTGAAATTCAGGTATCAGTCCACCAGTCAATATTTTCGACAAATTTTGCATTTTTTCCTTTATAATTTTCAAGATGCATGACTTATAGTCACCACTGCAGGAACCCTGCACCAACTCCGTGCACTAACAAGCTGGCATGCAGTCGGCAGGCAACTGAGAGAAGAGAGAAGAAAACACTCACAGTGGGGAAACTGGGACTTGAGGGGGAAGTGGCATCCTGCACAGAGAACACAGTCCATTACTGCCAACACCAAAACAGCACACACTATGACACAGCACACACCTCTGCCAACAATTGCAACATGTTATGTCACCCAGCACTATCAAGCACCATTCTTAATCCTCTTCCACTTATCTGCAGCCAATGTACGTCAAGGACACCTAGCATAGTTGCCATTTGTCTACCAGCACATCGTCAACCTCCTATGCCCGGCTAGTGATGCTCACATGATTGGGCGCTCAATAAGCGGAAAATGAATGACGATCTCTGCACCAGACACGTTTATACAATGTTGATAACTTACTGTCTCTGATAACCAACCACTCTCAGTCAAGCAGGACATTGCAAGCAAGTCTTGCATGGGCTCGTGTGAGTGCTGTGTCGTGGCAACATACACAACACCACACCTCCTTTAACACTCCACTTCACACAGAGAGACACAATAACAGCACTCAATACCGAACTACACAGCTAAAGTTACACTGCAAACATTTAGCAAACAATATTAAAATTAATTGTTAAGATAAAAAAAAATTACATCAAATTTTAAAGCTGAATAGAATACACACACAACGTATTCAATGTAACGTGGCAATACTGTTTGGTGGCTGTCGAAACACAATATCGTAGAGAACTTTTCATTAAAATCTTAGTGCTCTGCATCAAAAATTTGTGGTTGAATAATTCTGAACAGTAGGCCGGCCTAATGGGTTAGGCCCTAGTTTTTGATGTGGCAATATTGTGCCGAGGGCCGGTTGCACCGCACTTACATGATCTGGCTGCGTATGCTTGTGGAAAATGTGCTTCATTGATTAGCCATGCTACTGTTGGTGCAGGTGCTTCCTTAATATTGTACATATGTGAACTTCATGTAACAATTTTCCCAAAAGTTGCATGTTTATTTTTGCAAAGAAAATGCCAAAGCAGTGTTGCGTACCTGGCTGCCATAGCAAGTATGCCTCGGAAACTACACTGACATGACAAAACTTGTGGGATAGCACAATGACTTGTGGTGCCCCTGCTGCAGAAGAATGTTGCACAATCTAAACTGGCCTCAGTTGTGAACAGATGGTCGCGTCAAAAAGTGAGTTATCAGAATTTGAACAGGCCATGAATGTGGGTGCCAGAAGGATGGGACCTTCAATCTCAGAAGTTGTAGAGACTTTCAATAGTCCTTGATCCATTGTGTCACGTGTGTACACGGAATATCAGAATCAAGGCATTACGATCCACTGCGGACGATGCAGTGGCCGTCCAAAATTACTTGATCGTGACAGGTGGAGGTTGGATAGAATTGTCCAAGCTAACAAAGCAGGAACACTTGCTCAAATCACAGCCATATCCAATGCAGGAGACGTCAGACGTGTATCTAGCAGATTTGTGCAACGTACATTAGGTTCCATGGGATATGGAAGCAGACAACCCACCAGACTGGCCCTGTTAACAGCATGACCCCAGGCACAACGCCTCACTTGGGCTTGTAAAGTTGCTAATTGGACCCTGGAGGACTGGAAACACGTGACCCGGTCTGATGAGTCACGCTGGAGGACTGGAAACACGTGACCCGGTCTGATGAGTCACGATACAGGTTGTTTCAGGCTAATGGCAGGGTTCGGCTGTAGTGCAAACCCAATGAGGCCATGGATCCCAGTTGTCAACAAGGAACCGTGCAGGCTGGTGGTGGTTCCGTAATGGTGTGGGGTGTGTTCACGTGTGATGGGTTGGGTCCACTTGTCTAGGTACACACAAAACTCAATGGTAACAGCTACAAAACTCTCTTTGGTGACCATTTGCAGCCATTCATGGACTTCAGGTTTCCCGACAACGATGGGATGTTCCAACAGGATAATGCGCTGTCTCATTACGCTGCGGATGTCCAGGACGGGTTTAAATAGCATTCTAGAGAGTTCTAGCAAATGGAGTGGCCAGCACGTTCCCCCGACATGAACCCAATAGAGCATTGGAGAGAGCCATTCGCACCCAAGATCCTGCACCTCGAAATACCAGGGAACTTTGGGCAGCTATTCAGACAGCATGGCTCAACATCTCTCCAGAGGTCTTCCGTTCACTTGTAGAGTCCATGCCATGACGAGTTATGGCACTTCTTTGGGCTAGGAGAGGGGCCCTACACGTTATTAGACCGGTGTCCCATGACTTTCGTCATATCAGTTTAATTCAGACTACATAAATGTATTGGTGTAATCCCAATACCCAAAAACCATGGTTCTTGAAAATCAGTGACTATCAGAGACTCGTAATGATAGTATTTAGTCTCTCTCAGCTGAAAGTCAGTAACAATTCCAGCTGAAGACCAGTAACATAAAATGAACAATCTGGTTGTCTAGTCAAGTACATGATCATGTCGCACATTTTTCATATGCTTCAGTGTACATAGTAACTTACCGGTAATAGCTATCAACACAAAATACACCGTGAGTGTATTACATTTCCCACACGGGTGCATAATTACATTTGACTGCAATCAAAATTAGCTTACTGTACAACAATATAGAGAGGAATACCGAACCAGTCTGATGTGGAAACGGGAACATTTCTTGACCCAGAAAGCATACATCCAGGGAGAAAGTTGAACAAACATTTCTAGCTTCGTAGAGTTAATTAGTCACAGTAATTAAAATTGATTTAGGAAATTATCCTTTCCAACATCAAAACTCCATTTAAGTCACAAGAAAATTATTTCTTCTCTTCCAAGTTGCTTCCATTGCCTTATATACTGATTGCTTTCAAAATGGGAGAAGAAAGTAAAAAATCCCTTTAATATTTTTAACATTCTCTTTAAAACAGAGATCCAGTTTTAATCAGTTCTTCTCTAATATGTGGCTATGTAAATGTTAATTTCAAAGTCGCAGTAATGTTCAGAGCCATACACCACCAATACTGTAGCTCATTTCAACAACAACATTAATCAGACATTTTACTAATTTACGTTAATTAAATTTTAATAAATTTTTTTTTCAAGTTTTATTATAATAATGAAGTACTCACTAAATTATGCTAATTTCTAAAAAGTTTTATCGATACAGTGGAACCCCTTTTTTACAACTTGTGATTTTAAACTTTCCTCTATTTAGCCATTATTTTCTTTGGTCCCACGTAATGGACATATAGCATAAATTACCTTCTTTTTGCATTTACCAGCACTTTACGATTTTCCCCTGATCCCTTAAAATGTGTATATTATAAAGGGGGTTTTACCGTATTTTCTCCAGTGGAGTTGATCCAATAGTAATATAAGAAATGTAGCAAAACAGAGCATACCCCAGATTTTACGAGACGTCATGATTCCTCCCAAGAATGAATTCATATTATTGTTATGCTTTAAAATCAAAACTAATTAACTGTGACAACTAAAAATTTTTTTTAAAAATTTTATAAGATTTCAACAGACAGAAGTCTGCAGAATTTGACAACCTGGAATGGTGCATAGGACAGTACTTTGTCTCCAAATAATGCATAAGCCTGAGCCCAAGCCCCACATAATTCTCAGCAAGCACACGTGGTATCCAACGGCAAAAATCAGAGGATGTTGGTTTCTAATTAATAATTATTCAAGTTTGTACAGAAACAAATCTTGACGCATCACTGTCAATGTCACCATCCATTCTATACTCCCCACAGCCGCAGCACCCTCCCATACACGCCATAGAGCACTGGCTTTGGGCCAGCTGCTACCTCATGCTATAGTCCATTCACGCTTTCTTCGGCCTTTTGGAATCGAACCTTTGAAATATCACCCTACGCATATTATGTCAACCTGTTTTTTAAATAACTTGTTTTCCACAAATATTTTACACTGTGATTAACTTTAGAGTACTGTATTATTGAATAAATGAAACTTTACCTTAGTATCTTATATAACTTGTAATACTTATTATATATTAAATTTGAATTAACAGCGAAAGCAGCGATGTGTTGGCAATGGCCGGTAAGAAATAGTTCCCAGTTACAATAGTTCCCTCGTTTTATATACACTATTTGTAAGTCAAACATTGCCAATTGTATATTTGTATTGTTAGGTAGCACTGACCGAAACACATTTCATTGCTGCAGTTCAAAATATCCGCGTGAATTCCCGTGTGTAGACTGGCATTTTTTTCCGTCTGGAATAAAGGTTCAATAAGCAAAGCGAGGCTTGTGTCTCGCTCTCCCATTCTCTCTGTCTCTCTCCTCTCTCTCGGGAATATCGTACCACCTGTGTAGGAAAGGTGTACATTTTATTATTTCTAATTTCAGCACATCTCATACTAATTACAGTAACAGTAATGATGTCTGAGATAGTAATTAACAACTGAAATGAGATTTTATTGTTTATATACCGATTACATAATATTCAGATGCAATGACATATTTTAGATGTGATGGCGTGAAACAGCACGTTACGCGACACAAATCTAGCAGGTTGGCAGACGTGGTGTGGAAAGCGTTCCCAATATGGCGGCAGCGGACGATTTTACCTAGTGCATTACGACTGACAACGGTGTGGCGACATACAATGACACGGCGTGTTTCTGAATGAAGCGTCAAGTTCGTACTCGTGTTTTTGAAACATTCTACGGAAGTTACAATGTTGTGATAAATATGTGTTTCCACGGCAGAGTGAAATGTGTTCCAATCGTTGCTTATGAAAGGACGTGGTGGCTGCGTTGTAATTTTTACGCAGGCCAGATGTGTGTGTTGATTTCAAATATATGCAAAATTTATACATTTTAACCATGAACTAATGTTATGACGAAATTAATTATTTACATTCACGTCTGTTTATCACAACATTGTACCTTTGCGCTACGTGTTTGGAAAACCATTGTGTAACGAGCTTATGTTTCTGTGATTTGAAGGTCTACAACAATCCCAACAAAATACTAAGCCCGCCCAGATAAAATTAAATAAATAATAAAATAAACCTACAAACCATTTAACACCAATGCATGTAAATATTAGCAGAATAAATGTTACGGTAGGGCTGTGTGTTTGCATGTTCACCACTATATTTTACGTTTGTCGATGTACAATAAATAAGTGACATGGGTTGGGTGCTTGAATTTACTGTGTAGTTTCGTTGGTCTGGTTGAACCTTCATTTTAATTTTTATTTGAAACACATATTAATAACAACAGGTTAAATACTATTGTTGTTTCCGCCACAGCTGTAACAAACACCGTCGTGGCAAAATATTAATGTGTATTATGTGTAACGTAACAAATAGTTATAAAGCTGACCTAAATATTGTTATAAGCCTACATTGTGAACATTCGTAGGAAATGGTTTCTGCAGTATGACATAATTCTTTGAACAGCTGTAAACAGCAACAAACGCATTTGACAGTTATAAAGGTAGAAGTCACATGGCAGTGTTTATGTTTACGTGTAGCGGAAGGATACGTAATCAGTAACGAAAAGAAAAACTTGGCAGGGCTTCAGAAAAGGCCGAAGTTATCGTGAATCACCTATAGTCTGTAACCTGCTTCACATCTCAACATGTACGCTTACCCCTTCAGCCCTCTGCAGCCCAGCTTTGACCTCCTTCGGCCACCTCTGCCGCCATTTCTCTGCCACCAGTGCACACGCGTGTGCACACACACAAACAAACACTCTCTCTCTTTCTCTCCCCCTCCCCCTCTCTCTGTGTGTGTGTGTGTTTGTGTGTTCGAGACTGACTCTCACAGTTCTGTTGCAGGCCGTCAATCCGCCCGGACGCATCAACTTTACTTCCGTCTACCAGTTAGCCAGAACCAGTTGTAGGATGTCACACTGCCCGACAGCTCACCAAAGCCTCCCGTGCTTTATGACTACCGAGCTACCCACGCTATCTCATCCACTGCGTCACAGTGTCTTCAGAGACTAGGTGTCAGTCCAGTTGGCAACCTAGGGTCAACCCTTCAGGCCCTGGTCAGTGTACTGGTTATGTGATTTTACTGTTTTATCAATAAACAGACATTAACAGATTTGGCTGATTTATCACTTGCAGCTACTACCTTTCTCAACCTGCCTTCTACTGTCTCCAGCTTTGTCAAAAGAACCTAATACTCTTACACGAGCCGGCACATGCCACCACCGCCACCACCCCCTATACCTTCCTCGACTACAGGGGGCCCCATCTCTGTGAAGAGGCGGCCCACTCAACTGTTGCACCCTTCTGCAAGTGCTTGGGTTTGCTGGTGACTTCCTGCCTTCCAAGTCACTTGCTGGAGGCCAGTAACCAGACCCACCAACCTATGCTTCTTACCTCTTAGGCCGTGCCCGCCACTACGGTACACCCATCGTCATCCTCTCAATGCTATCTACCACCTTATGCCTCGCCTCAGGGCTGGGTGATACAAAACTGACAAACCGGGACTAGCTCTTGATTGGAGGCATGGTAAAGAAGGGAAAGTGTGTCAACCAAGTGTATTCTTGGAAGCAACCGGAAACAGCTCAACAGAGGGATACATAGGCCAGCTCAACCAGCTAAAAGCAGAAATATAAACTACGGGCTACTTTGTCTGTCCCCCATGCCACCTTGCTACTGCCTCCTATGCGACTGCAGAAACCAGTTACTTATGCCCGGACCTCAGCCACAGACAAGGTGGTTCGATGCCTAGAACTCCCAGCAGGCTACATACCTTCCAGAGTTCAAACCCAGCCATCTCCTACTAACACTGCTCCTCGTACCCAGCAGGCCATAATAGAATCGCAGAAGGAAACCAGTTCCGCTCCCAGAAACAACCCCATCAAGTTGACAATGCCTGCTTCCCAGTCGTCTGGGGAGGGAAAGGCTCTGATGCCATTCAAAGCCAAAAACACCCATTAGGTGGGACACCAAGCTTAACCATACTTATTTGCTCGTGCCTCGAAAATCACAATATTCAATATTATTAATCACTTCAAAAGGCAGATGTCTGCCAAATAAAATGATAACCTTGTACAGTATGTACAATTTTCAGGTGTATGGAATTCAGAAGGTGTGAACACACTTCCGTAACTTTCCCTGACCAAAATACTGGATGTAACAAAATTCAATACTTTTAGGGATGAACAAGAATTTGCTAGTTTGTAAAATATTTACATTTGTAGTATATTCACTGTCTCTCTCGACCGACGCATGAATAAAGTGAGCAGACTCATGGAAAAGTTCATTTTACATATGCTGGGTGGAAGAATACATCATGCACAAACAAATAGAGCATAAGTAGGGCTTTTAAAAGTGCTCAGTTTACCATGAACAAGTCTATATGAATGTGTATGACAGGCAATGACACAGTGTTGCAGAGCTTGTATTAATGCAGAAGGCCACACTTCTGAACAGTTTATATAAACAATTATAAATGGACTACAACTAATCAAATCTCATTAGTACACATCTGAAGAGGGAACTCTGCGCGCATGTTCGTGCATGTGTGTGTGGTGAATTTTGTCATGCATTAAGACCCATTTACACAGAGTGCAAATGGCAAATGCTCTTGTTTGCAATATATTGTATCAGCTGATGAGTCATTGCAGGATGCATGTTTTTATGTTGGCAATGTTTGATGAGGAAGTAACACACAGCTTCCTGAAACCAAGAAAGTTAAACTTTGTATCATAAATATATTTATGACCATGGCACTTCATGGCGGTTAACAGAAAATGGTGGTTCTTATATTACAAATTTTAAGTGCAAAATAATAAATATATCCATAATCAAAGGGAACATTATATTTGTCTCCTTTTCCTTAAGGATTACCCTAAAAATATCTTTTACCATTTCACAATTTTTTTTTTTTACTATTTAAATATGACAAATACAAAAAAAAGTAAAACTGTAAAAAATAATTTAGGGCAATCTTGTGCAAGGAAATGAAGACAAATCGTCACATCATCAAGTGTTGTTTTCGGCCATGATTTGTGCAAAGTCTCAACTTTTTGCAGCAATCCATGCACACAATACATTAAATATAGCATCTTTCAAGTAGTATTTCATTTGAAATTCAATTAATTTACCATTATAATTTAACTGCCACATTAAATCCTGCCTGTGAAGCATTATCAGATTCTGAATAACACCCAGATCTATAGGTTGAATCAAATGAATTGAGAGACTTGGGCTGCTCTTGACGATGAGGTCTCAAGTGTCGATGAGGCCGAAGTGAGGTGAGAATGGAGTATCACGGAAATGCAAGGACGGGGGAAACGGGAGATCATGAGAAAACCAGCCGACTAGCAGCATCACCCACCACGATTCCCACTTGCAAAATTTTGAGTGTGACCTGGCAGGGGATTAAACTCAGTTGGCCATGGTGGGCAGCGAGCAGTCTAACCAATTTTTAAGTGATTAAGGTTAAATCAAGATAATTCAATATGGCTGAAAATAAGGAATCAGATAGACACAAATAGGATCTTATAGTATCTAAAAGATAAATTTAACTAAATAATGGGGGGTCTTCAACAGAAAAGAAAAATGTAATAGAAAACCATTAGAATCTACAGATAAATTTAATAAAGTAAATAAAGAACATTCTACGAAGTGTAGAAAATTAGACTTTATTATTGAGAGGGACAATGTACCGTAGCGTTTGTAATATTGTAATCAGTAGGGTTCAAAATAACTCAGTTTATGTAAGTGAAGCAGTCAATACCGAGTAAAGAAGAGAAAATATCATTGGTTGTGATTACGTAAATAAAGAGGGTAGAAAATTATAATTTGTTACTGATTGTGACAAAGTAAGTGAAAAGCTTGAGACAGAGAGTAAAATTGTAGAGGTTATTGCAGAGTGTAAGGAACGTAATCAAGAAGGAAATATTGCAGGTAAACATTTTGTAAGTGACTTGGATGTTGAATGTAATAAGGAGGTAAGTGATTTGGTTATGATAATGAAAATATAAATAAAATTGTCACCACCTCCAAGAGGGGCGATAAGAAATGTGCGGCGCTCCAGCACCCTTATAAACCTACCCCTGCTCTGGAAGGATACGCTACCCCCTGCTCCCCAAAGAATTGCTGATACTGAGATTTAGAAGTATACATAGAGGTCCAGCACCGTGGTCCAGCAGAGAAGCCAGGCTCGCAGGATGAATAGATTCACGAGATCAACCCAGTCTGCAACTTAGTCTACAAAGACTCTCTCTCCTCTCCTCTCCAGCAGCCTGCAACACTGCTCAAACTGTAACCCGCTGCTTGGTAAGGCAGCACTCTCTCCAGCCAACAGCTTGAGAAGGCAGTCAGTACTCCATCTCACCAGCTTGCACAAGGCTCGTCCACTCCAGCTGACCGCCAGGTTCAGCACTCTCTCCATACGGTAATCCAACCACCTGTACCCACTACTCTTTACCACAGTCAACTTCTTTTAACTCTCGTGGTAGCAGGTCGTTACGTGATTAGCATCCCCTCCAGGACAACCCTTCTTCTAACGTCAAACGCTACAAACTGCGTCACTTAAAATCTTTGCATTTTATTATTTTTTAAATAATTATTTTTACCATGTATGTCTTCACCTGCTTCAGCTCGTTATAACTATTATATTATTTCTTGTAGCTAACATCTTAGAGTGTATTCATTTAGCCGGGACTTTCCAATTTCCTTAGTCACCGTGATAAATATTACGTGAACTGAACCTTTGTGTGTCGCTTACCGTAATTGTAGCTTAGTTTCCCTTTTAAATATATATATATATATATTTGGTTTAAGTAAGTTTGTGTAATTTACTTGTGCTATCATTAGACACATCAATATAGAATTGTGAGGTGTACTGGACTCCACAGGAGATGGGGCCTGAAAGGACTGGCATTTTAAGCCCACAGGGGCATGCAGCTGCTTCTGGGTTTTCAGCACATCCTCAGCAGTTGCTTGACGTACATCTCGATACCTTAACTGCTCATTACACAAGACAGGTCCTTGGGCATGACTGTACAGTCATACCCTCCACGACTGTTAAGTCTGCAGAAAGGTAGATAGTCTCAAAATTCAAATGCACAAAAAACACAGCAGGATTAGAAGCTGCCAGAGGCATTGGGAGAGACACACCATTCATACATTCATAGGCAGAATATTACTAATGTTAATAGTGTGGCCGTATGTCCAGTACAGCAGTCACCTAGTAAACCAGAGTACACCCTCCCATGTTATGATACTATCATACACATATCATTTCACATGAATCCCCCTTAAAAAGATGGCTAGGCTGGTGTCCACAGGAGGAAGGCCAGGAAGAATGATCAGAGGCACTGCTGCCAGTTAAAGCCCCTGACCACCAGGCCCCCTGTTCAGGTGGATCCAGCCCACTCTAGTATCATTAAGCTAGCATCCGGCAAACTGATCAGGGTTCTACACCCGCCCACGGTGGATCTGCCGAATTTCTGTACGATAGTAGACATCCAGGAAAAC
The DNA here is from genome assembly GCA_029891345.1 of Dryococelus australis. Classification (NCBI taxonomy): domain Eukaryota; kingdom Metazoa; phylum Arthropoda; class Insecta; order Phasmatodea; family Phasmatidae; genus Dryococelus; species Dryococelus australis. Next base: position 217,385,948 of record CM056993.1, on the reverse strand, counting down.
AGTTAGGGTTCGACTCCCACCAAAGGTCGTTCCCAAACCTCGTGAAATCAAAGTCCGGCCAACTTTGTCACCGCACGTAAGCCCACGAGGCCGCTGCTGATAAATCCCATCATATCAGCCAGATTACCCACCGCCACAATTGCACTCGAATAATCACCTGCTTAGTTTCATTCATAATCCTGGGACCGCTGGCATCCCGCATTTTGACAGCCTTAGTCATGAGGATAGTTGAAGCTCCCTGGCAGGGCAGGGAAATTATATCCTTCCGCCTGACTCTGAGGTTTGATACCCCTCTCATACACCGTAATAGAGAGGGTGATCAGCATAACAACCTCTTAACCAATAAGACCCACGAGGGGCACAAGTCAGTGTAAAGGGTTAGGTGGGTAAGTGAATGGGGTGCTGTAAAAATGTGCTCTGTGTGTGTACCAGCAGAGGAAAGGTTCGTTTTGCTGTGATTAATTAGGAAGTTTAGTACATGTATTATGAAAAAAACTGACCAGTAACCATAAATATTAAACTTTGAAGATTAATATGAGTAACAATTTCAAACATACGAAATACATTTAAAAACAGTTGGGCATTGTGAAAAGCAGTCAAATTTCAAAAGTTGATCATTTGAAAAGTTAGTTGAAAATTATTTTTAAATTTAACCACTATTATTTAAATCCTAGATGGAAATTAGAACGAGTTTTTCTGTTTTTACTTTTGACAATGAAAGCAAGTTGAGGTGTTGTGTAGCGAGGTGAAGACTTTAGAGGTGTAGTGTTGAGGGACTGCTCCAGTTAGTGTCATTGCATCTTCACTTTTAGAGTAGGTGTTGGGGTGGGACAACACAGAAAAATTACATGCGAAAAACGAGGGATGATAAAAAAGTATGTTCAAGCCTTACTTCCGCAAGCCAAGGAAAAAGTCACTAACTATCCCAGAGCTTGCTGCAGTGTTTATGAAAGAAAAGGAAATTCTTTCTGGGGTAACCTGTGGTCTTACAGCAAGCTGAAAAGTTACGCGTGACAGGTTGAGAGTTCGCCAACCTCAGGCCTTCCATCAAATGGGCTGATCGGCTAGACGAGACAATGCGAGTATACTTCAATAAAACATGCACAAAATTTGCAGCAATTGGCACACGGAGGTCACCATAAACTAATACACATAACCCTTTAATACACTGAATTAAAAATATCTTGCACCTGGTTTCACTGTAGTAAGTTCATGGGAGCTCTGTGACTCAGATACACTTTAAAAACTCATGGTCATATATACAAGTTTACCTACACATCAAGTCAATAACACTAAAAATCTAATTTCCTCCTGTACCTGGTTGTCCATTTATCTTACCAATTCACTGTGTAAGTGCATAGAATGTTCAAGGTAAGCACACAATAAATACAAAAGTCAAACAGAGCAGAAAATACTCTCCTACAAAACGGCATTCTCCTCGTAGGCTGTCTTCACAAGTGCACTGTAAAAACTCACTGTAATATTTAATGGTGTACCTATACATCAAATTTTTATACAAAAATCTAAATTATCTAAAAGTCCTTTTTAATAGTAGGCTAACTCTAACACGTATTCAATGGAACTCTCTGCCTTCACTTATCACGGGCATTGTGGTGAGCATCTATATGTGATACATTCGTAGATATTACCGGCACTGTGGTGAATGTCGCTAAGTAATTCTACGCAATTTATGTGGGGTGTCTGTCACTAATTACATACGGAACCTTGTCGCTGGTGAGGTGTAAAATGTTTGTCTTTTACTAGTTTGATCACTTACAGCGTAGTGATGACTGTAATTATGAATTCAGTTGGCACTTAGTCGAGTGTCTTAATAACTGTCTATCTCTTTCACCCCACCAGTTCCTAACACTTCCCCCACTTGATGACACACACACTGGATACACACTTTATCTAATCTAGCCTATCTGTGAGTGTTTTTGCCTATCTCACTGTCTTTGACTAGTCGGCTAGATTAAATGTTGCTACTGGTTACTAGTCTGTAAGAGTCTTGTTCTGTTCTAATGTCGTGATCTACGACTACATGCGTAAAAATTCTTTGCCGCAATTCACTTACTTGATTATGTGTGTGCGGGTTTAGCTGGCCTTCCTCTGGGATGTAGTTCCGTATGCAGAGGGTACGGTCATGCGTACCTCGACGTGGGTCGCCACAGTGACTCTCGGTACTGGCCTAGCATTGAGTCTGCATTGGCGGCACAAGGTGGCATCAGGTGTCAAGGCTTGACACGTGGCGTCATGGCATCTGCTTCTGTGGAACTGATGGTGACGGCACAGCTACAAGGGACGTTGTGGTAGTGCAGGGAAGCGACACATGAGGGTCCGTCACCCCGACTGCACGGGTTCCTACCCATAGGGCAGGATGTTTCTCTGCTGGCGTGGGACAAGGGAGTTGCGATAGGGGACCGCTCTCCACCTTGCCCGAGGATGCATCCCGTTGGAGGCATCTATGGTCTCGATACCTTCTGTATCGGTGGCCAATTGATTGAAAGGCAGATCAAGCCTTTCGTCCTCAATGGTGCCGATGGGTTGCGAGCTCACTGTGAGTTCGTTGTCCGGTGGTCTAGTGGCAGGTAGCACTTTCTCTCTCGAAGCTCGAGATCGCCTTCGTAGAAGGTGGAACAACCCTGATCTTGGGCTGTGGAGTTGTACTAGGTGGAGGGGTAGGTGCTCAGGTTGGTTCTACCTCGCTCATCGAGGGTGCTTCTGACCTTTCGCTGATGCGACTAGATCGGCGGGGTGTCTGGCGGCCTTCTCGGTCTCGTGGGCTCTGCCACGACACTTCGGAGCAGCTCGAGATCGCTCTGTCAGGTCGGGCTGGGACTGTCAGCGTAGCTGCATGGTGTCGAGGGCAGTGATCTGACACTAACTGCGCCTTGGCGTATTTCTACGTTTGGCCTCCATGGTAGCACATAGCTGGGCACCCTTTCTGCGTTGATGGGTTATGCCTCACGGCTCTTCGTCAGTCCTGGAGCTGCCGTCCGGGGTGGTGGTTCGTCCTCACTGTCGGAGTCCCCTGGCATTTCCCTTATGGCGTCGTGTTCAACTAGGGGCATGTCCCCCCGAATGGTCGTATTTGGCCTCGGGTAGCCTTCCGGATCCGTCCACGTATATCTTCGGCCCAGTAGACGTCTCTTTTGCCGACAATATGGTACGGTCCATCCCATTTGACAGCTAGACCAGCACTGAATTGGTTACTGGCCTTACTGAGATGATGTGTTTGGAGCTATACAGCTTCACAAAGGTTGAATTCACGTACCCCCGTCATAGTTTGGGGGTACGTTTTGCAGATATATTCATCCTGGGCCTTCTGAGCAGTGGTAGTATGGGCTATGTCCTATGGCTGAGGCATGTTGGTTGGTTCGCTTTCCCACTGCCAGTCGCCTGGTCAGCGTAGGTTCTGTCCCAGGAGGGGTGTAGTTGGGCTGGTGTCTACCGCTTCGTTAGTCCAACGATGTAGGACAAACAATATGGTTGGGATGGGCTTATCCTAGAGATGGTGGTCGTTCCCCACACTGATACGAAGGCACTTCTTGATTTCTTGGTTACTTCGTTCAGTGGGGTTGGTCTGAGAGTGGTACGGAGGAATAGTCCACGTTCCTACTTCCCATCCCTGGCATGCTGACTGCCATTGGCGACTCGTGAACTGAGTGCCATTGTCAGTCAGTATAGCCTTCGGATATCCCCAGCATGTGAATATTTCTGCTTCCTTCTTTCGCACAATTGGGGTGGTTTCCTGGCTAAGTAGAGGGAAGGCCTCCATCCACTTGGAGAATTGGTCGGTCAATACCAGTGGGTAGCGGTTCCCCTTTGTGCTACGTGGGATGGTCCCATCAGATCGGCGGCTATATGTGTCCACGCCATCTTGGGTCCCCTCGGTCTTGCCGTAGGAGAGGGAACTGGATAGGCTTTGCCGCGACAGCACGTTACAGAGTTGCTGACGTACTGTCGGATGCTGCAGGTCATTCTGTCCCAGATGTATATCATCCTGATGTCCAGCAGGGTCTCTCAAGTACCCGGGTCTCCATCTTAAGGGTGGTCATGGTGGTGGCAGCAGGTATCAGCTCGCAGTTGTTGTGAACCCAGATTTTCAAACGTACGTTGGGTTGGCCACTCCACGTCCACATGACATCATCCCTTGCTTCAAAGCGCTGTGAGTTTTGCCCTTCTAAGTAATACCGGTACTTCCGTACTGCCCAGATAACTGCCAGGCATTTCTGCTGATTAATATGATAGCGCTGCTCTGTCTCGTTGAGACGAGTTGAGGCATATGCTACCACACATGGTTGGTCGTTGAGGTCTTGCTGATAGAGGAGTGCTCCTAGTCTGTTTTAGCATGCGTCTGTTTGAAGGATCAGGGGTTGATCTCCTTGCGGACGATGTAGCTGTTGTATATTGCCGAAGCAAGTCTTCAGGTCGCGGAATGCCTGTTGGTGCTATGGTCCCCATCGCCACTGGGTGTCTTTCTCTAAGAGCGGCTGAAGCAGTGCCATGAGTTGTGAAATATTTTGCATGAAGTAGCGTAGCCAGTTGCACAGACCCAGGTACCGTCATAACTGTTGCTTATTTGTCAGTTCGTCTGCCTCTTAGATGGCACGTATCGAGTTCTGCTGTGGGAAGTTTCCCTTGGATGAGACAACATGTCCTAGATCGTCGATGGCTGACTTACAGAAGTAGCTCTTTGATAGCTTGCAAGACATCCCACAGAGTTCCAAGCATTCCAGTACTCGCTGTAGATGTTCCGAGGTGTTCCTCCCAGCTATTCAAATAGATAATTACATCATCGAGGTAGACAAAGCAAAACTGTCTGATGTAACCTGTCAGTACATCTGCGGACATCAGGCGTCAGAAGGTGGCAGGGGTGTTCAACCTGAACAGCATTACCTTAAATTGGAGGATTTCACCTTCGGGTGTGCTGAATGCTGTGAATTTGCGGCTATTGGGATGTACCACGATTTGTCAGTATCCGGACTCCATATCTAGTGTACTGAAGATCTTCGCCTTTCCAATGTCACACAGGGTATGAGTTAAGTTGATTGCTGGGGGAGCTATAGGGTGCGTTACCTCATTCAAGCCCTTGTAGTTAACGCAAAAACTGAGCTTTCCATCTTTCTTGGGAACAAGGACCACATGGGAATTGTAGGGTGAGTTGGAAGGTTCTACAATCCCCTAGTCCTTCGTGTCATTCACTTGGTCCATAATCAGGTCGCTGAGGTGTGCGGATACCGGATATGGTTGGTCGTAAACAGGCAAGTCGGTTGTTGGCCAGATCTCATACTGTATCGAGCGAGTCTGACGTAGCAACCCACCATGGCTGAATGCGCTAGCATGCTCGTTCAGTACTAGCTGCAACTGGTGAAACTCTGTTTCGGCAAGTTCAAGGTTGATCCATGTGGGATCTATGGGTGTTGGTATAATATTGTCTAGGCTGTGGTCCCAGTTCACATTTATTTTTTCATTCTCACTCATGTACACGCAGTGTTGTCCATGGTCGGTAACACACTGTTGCTGCACAGGCCATGGACAACACAGTATTACCGCTTCGCATAGTGTAGGCGAGACTATGAATTCAACGGGTGCCGAGATACGGTTTAGGTTCACCGTTAATATAATCCGGCCATCAACCTGTAGGGTTGATGGCCGGATTATATTAGGCTAGGCTATTCGGACGGATTTTGTTTGTGGGCGCATATCAGCTAATTGTTCCGGGATCAGGAGGTTCCTTCGGATGAAGTTCCCTGTGTGGCAGAGTCTAGCAAGACCAGCACTTGCTTTCCATTAATTTCCACTTTGATATGAGGAGCTATGAAGAGTGCCGGTTCCTCGTTTAAGCCTTGGATTTGGGACCCTTGTGGTCCAGCGGTGGGGGCCCTCTTCGCACCCTGGTGGCGGCGTTTCCCGCCTTAGTAGTGGGAGTCGGTTTCTCTGTGGGCCTCACATGCATCTGCCTTGGTGTTCAATCGGGCTTGCTTGGAGGGAATCACTGGCCCAGCTGTTTTGCAAGGGCAATCTTTGTTCCAGTGGCTCTCCGGGCATAACCAGCACTTTGGTACGAACGTTGTGCATGACGGGGGTGCGGGCGCATTCCTGGGTGATTCGACCGGTGGGGCTCGTGGCTCCGGGGTTTTTACAGGTTGATGTATTTCCACACTTGCCTGCGCAGCAAAATTCTGTTCAGCTTCCCGTGCTCATTCAACTAATTCATCAATATTTGTGGGTTTAGCCGTAAGGAGGACATTCCTCTGGCTAGGCAGTAGCATCCTGCTAATCGACCGGACGGCTGTTGCTTCCGGGCCCCCAGGGGACACACGGTGAAAAATCTGCTCCTTTTGATGGGTGAATATTTCTGCCTCGTCTTCTGGCACCTGGGTCTGGCTATAATATTGGGTTGTCGACCGCGCTAGCACCTCCTCGCCGGTGAACTCGGATGCAATCCGGTTGCAGAACTGCCCCCAGTCCGTGAGGAACTCGCCGTACCTCTCCCACCATGTTAATGCTAAGTCTTTCAGGTGCAGTTGGGCCCTGTCTACCAATTGCTTCGGTGGTAAATTGGAATCCTCGAACTCTTTCACACACTGCGATGAAGGCCATCGGGTCCTCCTGTGGTCGGCCTACAAAATTGGTGATCTGAATATCGTCTCTTACAGTGACAGGGTGCTGTTCTGGGTTGGATATAAATCCTCGATGGCTTTGATCGGCGGGAGTGCGAGACATGTTTCGTTCTACATTTCTCACACTGGTATGCAATCTCTGGCATAGAAATGTGCTCATCGCGCCATCCTAAACATAGGTGGTGGTAGGGTTCACTGCACGTGGTGCACCGCATATGGTTTATGCCTCGGCCGGAAGAGGTAATTTCATTACAAAAACTGGTTGGGTTTTGGCGGCAGAGTTTGCATCTGTATTTGAGGCCTTCTGTTGCACAGACCAGGCCTCGTCTGGCTAGCCTAGACATACATGGTGGTAGGTCTTTGAGCAATAGGTGCACTTTATTCGTAGCGAGCCAATACCTGGACATTCGGTATGGCTACACTTCGGGTCTTGTATGTCTTGTTCAGAGTCATGATTTATGCCCGAGCCGGCACTGATCTTGGAAGTAGACACAGCTATGGCTTTTAGGCGCCACTGGGTTTTTAATGGACTCCCTGAAGTCCGGTGGGATATCCCGGTTGACACCTACGTCTCTGGGTCAGATGACCTAGTTTGGCCTTTCGGTGACAAACAGTTAATAAGTCTGATGCCCCACATTGGGTGCCAGAACATCAATCTTGACAGGTGTCCGATTAGCTGAGGCTGGATCACAGTTGTCGTGGCTTTAGTTGCGCTCTAGGTCAAAGGTACGTCTAGGGTTTTCAGCAACGGTCACTTCCGACTGGATATGGCGACAGGGCACACTGCCTTGCAGAGGGAAGCAAAGTTATCTATATTCCGTTTGACTAACCCCTTATGTTGGCCTACCTTAGTATTGGTAATGCATTTGGGTACAATCGGTGTATGGCGGGAGGTGCTGGCGGTGTTAAGACTTACTGACGTCTTGAGAACAGCCGGTGGATCGCTGCAGACGGTTAATGCAGATGTAGTCAGTCTGGACGGCAGCAAGGATTTTGGGCTCGACCACACGAAACTTACAATTCCACCTCGCTGCAGTTGAACTCCAAAGGTGGCGTAAGCTATTCCGAGGCGTGCCTCGGTCTTGTTCACCACACCACTGAGGACAGGATGATAATCAGGGTGTGTATGAGCAGAGGGAGAGACAAGAGCATCCACAAACACTGGAGCAGGAGAGGTCTCTTCTAATAAGCGGAGTGCGGCGGTGCAGTCTTGTTCCACCTGACGCTCTACTGTAAGGGGAACTAGACCAGTCCATTGCTTGGCAGCAAGATGCACAATCCTTTGCTCCTCCCTCCTTGCTCAGTGTCTCACTTTATATGGTAAAGAGTAGAGATGGCTGCTGAGAACAGCACGTCGGGCACCACGGATACGAAGAGAAACCTTAGAATAGTTTCAAACCAGTAAGGGCTTGGTAGCACGAACTCCGGTGTCTCAGAAGATCCCCGACTATAACGGGCAGATCAGAGGCATTGGAGCCGTGGGGGCCACCACTGCTATTACTGAGGGTGCGTTTCCAGCCAAGGCCAGGCTGTAGCACCTCAACAAATATCCCTGCCAACACCTAGGTACTCTGTGGGGATGCAGCTCTGGTGTATTGTCTCTCCCAGGCTGAAATGGTATTCCTAGTGGTAGGGGCTCTTCTATGATATTCCTCCATCACCTGGGTGCTCAGTACAAATATGATAGTTGGCCATCTAATGAGTGTGTATTGGTCGGAGCCTCCTGAGGGGTGTATCTAGCCGTAGCCAGTTCGCTGTTAAAATTACAGCGTCCCCGGTCGGTAGTGCCCAACTCGATGTTCTCCTGGCGACTGACTTGGAAGTACTCTAAGAATGAGACTCACAGTTGGAAGAAACAAAGCTGTGTTTATTAATTGCTTAGTAACACAGTGACTCGTGCTCTCCTGCCAAGCAGACGGGTGGCTGGAAGTAATCTCCGCTAGCCAGGTGTAGGCGAACTGGTCCTAGGCTAATTGGGAAAGTTAATAAAAATTGTCGAAGATTAGACAAAGCAGACACAAAACAACTATAAATGATGTGTCTATAAGAGACGGAGAAGTATGTTGTGTTGTATGACTAGTTACGAATGAAGCGCTTTGGTAACTGTTCACGATTGGCGTCATTGGAGAGTCTGGTCATGAATGCTGCAAAGCTCTAACGGTGATGTCAAGGGCAGCAGCCTCTGGTGGCTGATGAAGATCTAACAGTAGTCGGAGGGCCCCAGCACTGGAAGTGGTGGAGCGAGCTCGAAGACTGAAGTAAACAACTGGTGAGGTCTGTCGCGCACGGATTTATATAGTCAGGGGTAGCAGGTGTCGCGGCGGCTGCAGGGGAGTGCGCATGACATCCTTCTGGTGTGAGGCCGGAATGGGGGTAGCACCCTCTTGTCATCTCTTGGCCTTCACGTATCTTTGGTGGCGCTCGACCATGCCCTGAGGCGGCTGACAGCTTGTGGGCTCTCATCGAGGGGGGGGGGGGGGACGCACCACTGGTTTGAGCAAACCCCTCGTATACACGTGTCTGGCTGCCCTCCAGGATTGTGGCAGGCCGCGACTTCCGGGTACGGGTTGGCACGGGGTTTGACTCTCCCATAGTTAGCAGTAGGTATACTGGCTTGAAGTGAGGAGTCGTAATCGTAATTAATTAGTAGTGTAAGCAGCACGCGTCAGGGTGAAATCTATACTCTCACTCCACCCTTCTTATCCGTATTTTTCTACCAACTTCATGTTACTAACATTACCATTCTTACCACAGACATTTACTCGGGGAAAGAGAAAATGTAGTGCTGTATATCACTTAACCAGGCAAAGAGATATTCTCATAGACAGAAACTAGTTCCAAACTTAACTTCAAACTTGAATTGACTCGACTCGAGTTTCATACAACTTCACTACTCGACTCCAAGCTATAAAATGAAACTCGCCCATCACTAGTATAAATGTATATATTCGCCATCAGGACATAACCTCTGATTTATTTAAACATTCTACTCTTTTTACACTTTCCAGCATCATACACCAATTTTGTAATCTTCCTTGAAAAGTGTAGAATAGGAGTTGTACAGTATTTATAACAAAGAAACATGTTTGACACATGTATCTCATTGATAATCCAGATCGTTGGTTGATTTTGACCTAATATTTATCTCAGTTTTAAGTGGTTTATGGGATAAGTATTTCCAAAATTTATATTCCAAAATCTCAATGCATCACAAATGTCTGAACTGAATGTAAGAAAGGGAAAATTAATTCTCACCATGCCGTCACTGCCGAACCCCGAGGCAGCCTGTGCAAACCTCTCCTTGGCCTTCAAGGCACGAGCACGTTCGTTGCGTAAGCGCTCGTCATCCTTGAGTAAGGACACCAGCTGCTTGGCCTTCTCTCGCACATTCAGGCCCTGGTCTTTGGTCTCCTCGAAGTACTGGAAGTCCTTGAGCGTCTGTATGGCGAAGATGTTCTCCTTGCACTGCTGGGCCACCTACACATCCGTACACATGCATTTGTCGCATATTTACACCCCATGCACACTACTTGCTTGCACCACAGACCCTTGAGCCCACATCCAGAAAACACAGAGCTTGCAAGTAATGAACAACACAGGTCGTAGTGGAGTAGAGGCATATGGATGGCCCCTAGCAGCGAGGTCTTATCTGGTGAGGGCAACTGAGATGAGTATAGAGAAGCGCCAGAACAAAAGGGCGGGGGAAATGTGAGAACCCTGAGAAAACCCAGGAGTGACCCTGCCAGTTCGTCTAGGTGGGAGGTGAATAGCCTAACCACTACACCACTGCCATCTATAACACACATAGTAATTTTACAAACTATACTATAACATGTTGCTCGAGAAGACCTATAATTAACACAGTAAAGAATATGATCACTTACCCTCGCATACAAACATCTGGTATATTTTTAATAATAAGCTTGATAATTCTTCACCCTTAAATACAGTCATGATGGAAAGGTTGTTACAGACAGGGCTGCATACTGTCAGAACACCTCCATTCAGTAGTTGACACTACAGCGAGCAAGCATGCATTCATCCATACTCAGTACCCTTTCTGTGTGCCTTGTCGGCTCTCCTGCCACCTGCTCTGCACTTCAACAGTTTCAGGATTCTTTAATGCTGCTGAAAGACAGTAGTGTACTAGACATTGATGTTGAAGGCCCTAGCAGGTTACAAGGGGAAATTCTGTTTCTCATACATCAATGTTATAAAAATTTACTCAAGAATCCTGGGAAGAACGGAGGCAGCACCTTAGTTTGGTGCTAGAAAGGCACATTGTCCATGAATTAACATGCTGCCCACGAAAGTGCCACTTTGGCAAACTGAGAATTGAAAATCTGCAACACATTGTGATTCACCAAGGGAACAAAGCCAACCAGAAACCATTACAAGTCATCCTTGAAAGCGAGCCGCCACAGAACTGGAGGCAACTGCGCTTGTTTCCAGGCAAAGTGTAATTCATTCCGGGACTACTTAAACAATATTGCGGAGGTGGCATAGCTGTGCCAGATGAAGCAAAAGAGACGAAAATAAAAGCAATTTACATTATTGCTGCAATAATATTCCTTCACAATGTAGAGACTGCAAAGGCCCTGCGAACCAACTGCCCTATCTAGATACCTTCCTTCTGAAGATAAGGCAGAAAAGATGCAAGACTGGGAGCAACTAGCTGCCCTAGAAACTACCTCTTCTGAGCATCCAGTGAAATCCCAAGGCCCAGCTCAGGAGCCCAAGCACACTGGAACACCTGGTGGCAGCACAAGTGTTACGTCCCCCAGTATGTAGTGTCTCGCAACCAGCATTGTGTTGTAGAGATACGCGAGCCTCAATACGAGTTCCTTCAACTAAGACAAGCCAAGCTTCAAAAATATAACTAGTCGAGCGAATCCGAGCCAGACTAACATCCGGCAGAGCTAAGCTCAGCGAGTTTAGAGATCCCTACCGTGGAACAATTATATACATACAACAATGTGAAGACCTTACTAACAAGACAGGTATGTTGGATGGGAGGGGAGGAGGGTAGAAGGCTGGAAGTGCAGAAGTGAGAATGTATCCGGCTCTCGTCAAGTGTGATGGACTGACAGAGAGGTGGTGGACCCAATGACAGGAAGAATTGTGATGGCTTCAGAGTCCAGAGTTGTATTTGTGAGTCAGTTTGTTGGCTTCCATGGGGCTGATGGCATGTCCAAGTAAACTAGTGTAATAAGTCTTCAACAAACAGTATACAAACCTACAAGAAATCCAAGTCGTCACAACACAAGCAAAGTGACAATGTGAGGGAGCAGAGCACAATAGCAGGACAAACACTGATGGTAGTTGCATCACGTGCCGATACATTCGGCCACTTCAGAGGTGGAGGATGGGCAGAGTTAATAGATATTGACTAACACCAACTGGGGGCCTAAGGGGTTGGTATCTGTTTTCAAATATGAGATGCTCCTATTTGTAGAGCTCTCACCAAGAGAAATGCAGCGTGCAGGAACCAAAAATAAAATGAAAGAATTTTTTTTTTTCAGTTGACTTCCTTCAAATTTTCATCTTTTATCACACAAATTTTTTAATGGTTTCTCAAAAACCAGTTATTATATAAAAACAGTAACTTTAAATGGGGTCACTATACAGAGGTTCTTGTGCACCTATTATTACAGACACACAACACATTTTCTACTTGCACACATGCTTCCAACCATATATTCAGAATGGAAGGATGCTTCCAATTCACAACTCAATGCAGAATGCTGTAGATATAGAGATAATTTGTGTATTGAACCACAGTAAAGCTATATCACGAAACTGGTGTTGTGTTATTCACAAGTACATACAGTTAAAACTGTGTTAATCTCATGTATACAGTTGTGATCACAAACATGAGAAAGCAATAAGCTTGAAATGTACATTAAAAGTATTATTGATCAAAACAATTCTGAAGGCCATGAAGAGTCTTTCCATTAAATTGTGTAACATTATTGTTGCAACAGAAAAAGTGAGGAAACCACTTGCTTGCTTATCGAGCCAAGATTTGATTAGAGAATATAAGTTGTCTCAAGTTTTAATCTGCACAAAACAGTGTAATACCTTCTCAGTGCCAGTCTTGATAAGATATTCTAGCAGCATGAGAGCCTTATAGACATGTCGCCAGTTCTTGCCATGATCATTAAGCCTCTTCCACACCATCTGCATGATCTGAGTGAAGGCCACCACGTTGTAGGTGAGGTCGGCTATCTCAGACATGAGCGTGCTGCTTGGCCCCCAGGGATCATTACTGGTGGCCTCGCGCACTTTCACCTGCACACACAGACTCTACAATTGCATCTGCTGACTTGTCCTTCAGGAAAACACACATTACAGCATATAACACAATTATAAACAAATCAAATCACACCTACATTTATCAGATCTGTTTCTGTCAATGCAAAGGGTACATAGTGATACATTTTATATCATTACATAGTGATTGAGGAAAATGTACCACATAAATAAGCAAGACCTCAACATTTAAACTCTTGCATGAACTATGTGATAAACAAACATTTTAAAAACATGTTATAATCTGCGGCAATTTATGCAGTTTGCTTACGTAACAATTGCTTACAATTTAAAATTACATAACTTACCAGGACATAGATTAAAGAATAACTATAAGCTTGTGCATATTAACAGAATGCACAGTCTAATATGTGGATTAAACAAAATGTGGCAGTGGTAATGGCACTGGAACATAGTAACAAAGCAATGCAAAAATTACTAATATATATGTCAAGTAATCCAATCGGTTAAAATTAAGTATTACGTAAAAATGTTAAAAGAATCTGTAATACATGACCAAAAAAAAATTTCCAGTACATATAAACTTCACTAAAACAAGGAACTACTAAAATTCACAGTACACAATTCATCACAAAATACACAGAGTAAGAAATTATCTCACAACCACAGTAGGTGAGATGTCGCTTCATACTGTATCACTAATTTATTATGAAATCAAAGCATTTCAAGAAAATCATTGTTAAGAAAATATACATCAGAGAAACATGAAAGTGAGCACATGAGCAGTCAGTGAGTGAGCCCGTGCGACGAGCAGAGTACTGCGAGTCAGTGATTAAAGTGAGTCAGTGAGTGGAGTGGGGTGGTGTGGAGAGGAGTGAGCGAGCAAGCCGGTCGAGCCAGCGAGTCAGTAGAGCCAGTGAAGTAAGTCAATGAGAGTGGAGTAAGTGAATGAGTCAGTAGTGAGTGAAAGAAAAAAGTAGACAGTATTTGAAACTGAAAATTTAGAATACAAAATAAAGTGAAGTGCTGGTTTATACTAACTTATTTGTAGCAAAGGCACAGATTATGTTGCCAGTAAAAGAGAATAGATACACATGAGTGCCAAGAAGATAAAATATGAAGTGAGCATCCAAAATGAAAAAAACCTTCATTTATGACTTGCTGTGGGGGAGAGGAGGGGGGGGGGGGAAGTAACAAGGCATGGCACATGGAACCAAGAAATTTGGACCAGAGAGAGAGAGAGAGACTATATATGGCAGCAAGAGGTTGTGCTGGCAGTGAAACATCTCACAAATTATAATAGTTCTGAAAATTGTAGCAAAAAAAAAAAAGTAAGTAAGTTTGGTAATGATCTATACTCAAGTTACAAAGGAGCGAAGCCAAAAAAATATGGATGACATTTTTTGATGTTATTTTAATGTGAACCTCATAATGATTGTGGATTTAATGTTCATTATATTAATATTTACAGTATGTGCATTTTCATGCACCTACCAAATGCAGTTGTCAACCAAGGACTATTTTGCAATGAGTAATAATTAGATAACACAATATTTTATGATTTTAGGTCAGTTATACAATTTGATATATAGTATTGTAACTGCATTATATAGTTAAACTAAAGTATAATCTCAATTTTACAAATACCGATTTTATGAATACACCAATTTTACAAAGTAATTCTCGGAAACTGCAAAAAAAATAATTACAAGGAAAATCAATTAGAATAATGTTTGCTATGTCCACAGCAATGACAGTTCCAGTAATTACAATTAAGTCTTTGTCAGCTTTCCATTGTGCCGAGTCTTTGTTTCAATCCAGATATCACATGTCTTTATGTCTTGAAAGTCCTGGAGTGACACCCAATCACTCCCTTACACATTTCCGCACTCTACTTGTCGGATACCTCACCCTCCTCCGCAGCACTCACACACACTCACTTGTAGCCGCAAAACACACACTTCTCCACTACAAGAGCCACAGTGGCTGAGCGGTTAGCCTGCTCACCACCCACCAAAGCAAACTGGGTTTCATCTCCAGCAAGGTCAATCCTGGATTTTTGCACCTGGAAATTGTGCCAGACGATGCCGCTGGTCGGCAGGTTTTCTCAGGAATTTCACATTTCCACCACCCTTTCATTCTGGTGAATATTCCATAATCACCAAAATCACATTCATTGGCTATCATTTACATTGACACGTGTGCGTGAAATGAAAGTGTGATATCTAAATTGATACATTAAACAGACCGTTTTCATAAAACATCAAGTCTCATAAATTATGGAAGATGCTGCAGCCAATGTAAAAGACTGTAAAATGTCTATCATTTGGACATTTTATGTAAAAAGAAAAGTGCAAAGATGAGTATAAAGTGTGCAAGAAATTAATACAAACACATATCTAAACTCGTCTGAGAAGACTGATCTTTTTAAATAATTCAGATAATATTAATATTACGTGGATGATACTTGTCTAGTTTAAGTGTGTCTCTCATAAATCCTTTGCATTAAAATTTATTAGTGCTAAAAATTTTTTTGTACACTTCTTGCATTTCCAGAAAAATTGTTTGTGAATTTACCAAAATGATACTTTATTTTAAAATTGGAGCATTTTAAATAATGACTGCTTTAAAAAATATTAACTATGATTGATTAAGTGACAGTCTTGCCAACTTTTTAATAGTTTCATATGTTAGTGAACATTCATCTAGGCAAGCGAGGTGCGAGGTTTGGAAATATTTTTGAATAAGTAAACTATGTGGACGAAATATATATATATATATATATATATATATATATGTGTGTGTGTGTGTGTGTGTGTATACACATACGTATATATATATATATATACACGCACACGTGCGTTTCCGCAGTGACGATGGTACTGGAAGGGATATTTCCCTGGACCTGAGGATCTGACCCCTGTTGCGATCACTCCCAGCAGTGGTTTTTAGAAAATAAAGAAAAGTACCGAAACCACTTACAAAAATAATAAAAAAGGTACCAAAATCAAGTAAAAAAAGATGATTTTTGCCATTTTTTTTATCGTAAAGTGTAACTAATTATACATGTCCATATTATTTTAAATACTAGCACTCTTTTTAAAACCGACAAAATTTTTGACGAAATAAAAAAAAAATGACAGAAAATATACAGAAATCATTTAATCAAATCTGACGAAATCAGTAAAACATTTTCACCGAAAAAAGATGTGTCTAATAATATATTATTCCTAATTTTGTAAATTGTATCTTATTTTATAATACGTATAACTGCACTGTATTAAATTTTGATGTGTGTCACTCCCTGCCTTAGGTCGTTATCATGCCGGCTGCTTCACCAGCGCAGCACACACCCGCCACTCAACATCTAATCAGCGGCGATTATGTGTGTAGTGACGTGCACGTGCAGGAAAGTGTGAGTGGTGCAACGCCACAAGTGCTACGCAGTCTGGAGCAAGGGCGGAATGATACACTATCATGTACAGTATGCATACAAGGCCTTTTGTAACATTTTTAATGGTACTTCTGGACACGGGAAAAGGACACGTGCAGGAATTAAGAATGCATGCAAGAAAACCCTCAAACGACCAGTTATTTTGTTTTTGTAATGTTGTGTTTTCGTAAATGTTTATTTGCACTGCCACCAGTGTTTTGCCCACTTCGTTCCACCCTGTTAAAGATGTAGGTCTATAGTTGTGTTTATTTTATGTGATTCTGCATGTTTTTGTATTGTTTTCCATCATGTAACCGCAAAGTTTCTTCCGCGTATGCACGTAGATCCCTCCACGGCATGTGGGCCCGCACTCCCCAGTCTTCACGCCACAGCGGAAAGTCAGTCAGCAAGCTGCGTCTAGAGGGGGAGGTTGCGTGTGAACTCGTGCTCGCGCGTTTCCTGTCTGGACGGTCTCAACTTCTTCATAACCGGTAACTTCTCTGCAATAGCTTAAATAATCTAGAGCCTCTTTTTTCTGCCGTCCGCGACACTCCCCCTTGCCTCCCCAGGAATTGTATCGCATGAGGAGTTTGTAATTTCAACAGCACACGTAATTACCATATACCGTAAAAGTTCTTTATCAGTGTAGCCTGCACTGCAGACCAAAAGCAAGCATCACTGTCAGTTGTCCTCCTGGAGGGGACTGTAAAGTAATTGAATAAAATAGCATAAACTGATCAGTGCATTTTATTTCGGTTGCCGAGAGGCATTTTTAGGCACGGGCCCCTTAGAACCCGCCATTTTTGCTGTAGGGGTTATGTGAATTTTCAAGGGTAATGATTTATTTTCATGTGTGCTGTAACATATTTTAAAGTGTTCATGTTCAGCATTTATGGGTGTGTGGTTTGGCCCTAACAATCCACGTGTAGGGAGTCTGATTGGGCCGATCCAGTATTTTCAATAATATGCAATACCATGTGGTGATTGGAACAACTGAAGAGCCCCTTGTTTAAAAAAACAACGAGGTCCCTGTACAAGGTGAACAACAGCAAGATCATCGTGGGAAAGTTTGGCAGGGCGTTGGGCCGCAGCTCCCCGAGAGTACGAAGAATATCTAAGCTCCACCGCATCATCATCATTGACGTCGCCACGGCGACGTCTGGTGCCAACCGGGTAATAATTTTGAAACCAATCTCCTTCCAAATTGATCACCGCCTTTACAACCCTCAATCGACCCCATGCCATCCCACGACAGCCATCAATTTATTGATGCTACAACATGTCTTTTCTGAACATTTAAAATATTCATTGTACATTAGCTTGTAAGGTTAACATAGATAATATGTATGCTTACAACAAAAAATTTTGTCATGAAAGTAGGCTAAAATGGAGGAGGGTGGGGCAAGGAAACAATGGACCTGGTGATTTGAACTATTCGTCAGCCAAGTGATAAAATTAAATTGTTATAAAGAAAAGTTACTATTATAATCGTTTTTAAAATTTAATGCATAAAACAAAAAATTAACTGAACTCCAGATGTCATTAATTTAAAAAAAAATATATATATATATGTATAGTCCATTCCCGATTGGAAGAGACTTATGAAAATCAACCTTTGAAAAAACACTCCAGGTATAACACGTCATCTATTTTTTCAATAACCTGTATTCCAAAAATATATAATACTGTGGTTAACTTTAGAATACTGTATTATTGAATAAATGAACCTTTACATTAATATCATCTATATCTTGTAATATTTATTTCTTTTTTAAATTGAATTAACAACAGCGAGTGCAGCAACGTGTTGGCAACGACCGGTAAGAAATAGTTCACAGTTAAAATATTATTTTAACCTCGATTTTTAGTATACGGTTTGTAAATTAAACAGTACCTATCAAAATATTTAAATAGCTCTAATGGCAACATATCTCATTTTTACAGTTTGAAATAACAGACAAAAATATAGTGAGTAGGCCGTAATGGTACGGTATTGTTTTATCGAGTAAGAAAGCAATTAAATAACTGTCTGCTGGGGAAGCTTATCACTCTCTCTCTCTCTTTCTTCATCTCTTTCACACTCGGGAAATTTCATTTCACTAGTAAGCTCCTTAATTATACATGTTTTCAATTATATCATATTTCATACTTATTACAACAAAACAATGGTTTTTGAACTTGTAATTTACAACTGAAAGGATATTTTAATGTTTGAATACGTATTTTATTATATTTAGATATGATAGTGAGGCAGTTACCTAGTGCAGTTGGCAGACGTGGCGAGCCATGACATGGCATGTTCCTTTTTGTCAAGACAAAACTTAAATTATTCTTATTCCGAAGAATACTTCAAATTAATACATCACATTTGTAGACATGTTTTTTAAACCTACCTAGGCATGTTACGATGTTGTGATAAATCTGTGTTTCCACGGCAGTAATAAATATACTGTGACGTGTGTTTCGTTAATCATTGCGTCTGTGAAATGGCATGCCTTTGTGCATCGTGGTCGATACACTGGCCATGTGTGTGCATGATTTAAAATATTTGATTAGTACTATTTATACGTTTTAAATGTGAACTATTTTTATGTTGAAGTTATTTATTTATATCCACGTCTGTTTATTTATCACAACGTTGTATCTTTGCCCTAAGGGGTTTGAAACACAGTCGTGTATCGTAATTTGCCACAATCCCAGAAGAAAAATACTAAGCCCAGCCCGATAAATTTCAACAAACCTAATAAACAGTAAGTACCAATACATAGAACTATGAGCGGAATAAAAGTTATTGTAGGCTTATTTGTGTGCATGTTCACAGTTATCTTTAAAAGTTTGAATGACAAAAATGAGCAACACGAGTTGTGTGCTCGAATTTAATGTGCCTTTTTCATTGGTTGTTCCTTTGTCATAATATTTATTCCAATTGAGGCCGTACTTTTAGAGAAATGACCCAACACACATCAGTAACCAATGGATAATTACGACTAGTACAGCCCTTTACCTCGCAATTGCAACAGTGTTAAATACAGTCACTGCAAAATACTAACGTGCATTACATGTATGGAGCTACGTTATGGAAAACAAATATGTTAATGTAAAATAACCGTAAGAACTGTTGCCAATTCAGGCATTTTTAAAACGTCATAAAGCTGATCTAAATCATGTTAGAGGCCTAAACTGTGAATATTCATATGTAATGGTTTTTGGAATATGACAAGAATTCTTTGAAAAGCTGTAAACAGTAAACAACACATTTGACAGGTATAAATGTAGAAGTCAAATTTCAATGTTTATGTTTAGGTGTAGGTGTAGCAAAAGTATATGAACATATGTACACACACAATGGAATGTAAATATTGATTTTGACAGATGCTACATGGAAGTCACATGGCAATGTTTGTTTACATTTGGTGGAAGGATACGAAACGGGCCTGCAAGTAGATATTTAGCAGGGCTACGAGAAAGTTTTTACAATCGGGGAATGGACTATATATCCCGAGCAGCTGAGCGAGCCACTCAATCCAAGGCGACGGGGGGAAATGAGTGTGCAGTCAGACTGTAAAAGCACGGACCGAGCAAGGCTAGGGGTCGCCATTGCTGTCCGTCAACCACGAGCTCTGGGTGCAAAGACGTCGTCGTCCAGGGAAGACGAGCGGCGCTGACATCCATTTGGCCTTCCCAGCGGTGTTGGCCTGATCGACTGATCCAGACAGTAAATAACAGTGGTGAGTCAAAGTGTTTAGCTTCGGGTAATTGAGGAGTACTAGAGCTTCCCCCATAACAGCTTGTAGAGCTTAATAGCTTAATAACGTCCTTCTGACAGAAGAGTAAAAAAAGTTGTATTCGTTGTGATACAATAAACAGCTATACTTTGTATACTTGGTTATTAGCTTATTTCTAACCTTTATTAGCTAACCAATAAGTAAAGTAGAATACTGGTGGAGGCACCTCACGTTTCCACCTCTTTGCGCAAAGTGCTTTCCTTTGCTACGTAGTACTAACCCTACTAATTAATAATCGTGGCTCACCTGTAGAATGCATATTGCTTACTTGTGTGAAATAACTAACACATAATCTAATGCATGGTGTGAGTGTGCAGTGTTTTCTAACATTAAACAGTGATGTTATAAAGTTTTAATGTTCATGTATGACACATACAGACAAGTTGGAAGTACGTGTTATATAGATATGCGAGTGCCGAGAAGGACAACACGTTTGCGTCATCCGCAAAGAAAGTTTTAGGAGAGCGATAATAGACCTATCAGAAGCTAGGGCTAGTATTGGAAATAGACTAAATACCCCAGCAGACAGATTTCACATGTTAGTACAAAGAGCGGATGAGTTGTTGCAGGACAATCCCAGTTTATTGACAGAATTAGATACACATTGAACAAGAACAATGCGAGGTATTTAACTAACAAGGATAAAATAAAGAGGTTTAGCTGAGACAGACAGCGTGCAGCATGAGCAGCCCCCAGGTAGTTCGCAAGAGTTGCAAAGTTACAAAATGCCTATTTAAGTACATGCTAGCCACATGAGTTTGACAGTGAACAAGTATAGCAATGCAGGTTCAATTAACGAATATGAGAATATTCATTTAGAGGCTCAAAATAAAATGGTGGAAGTACAACAAGTAAAGGTAGTTTTCCCAAACCCAGTAAAAGTTCCCACATTTTCCGGTAATTCAGAACAAGATATAGATGAATTTGAAACACCTAGCCAGCTCAATGAATGGAATGAAGGTCAGAAATGTGCTATAATTAAACTATATCTACCGGGTACAGCAAAACAGGTATACAAAAATACAGTAACAGAGAATTAACATAATAATCCCACATTGCAAGAGATAGTAAATAAATTAAGAAAGGCATTCAACAATCTCAATATGAAAGGGAAATTTAGGGAATTACTGAACAACGAAAGACAGAAACTAGGGGAAAGTTGTCAGTCCCATATAGAAAATTTGCTATATTTCACACAAAAACGTAACCCGGAGATGCTAGC
This sequence comes from Dryococelus australis, assembly GCA_029891345.1. Classification (NCBI taxonomy): domain Eukaryota; kingdom Metazoa; phylum Arthropoda; class Insecta; order Phasmatodea; family Phasmatidae; genus Dryococelus; species Dryococelus australis. The sequence continues at coordinate 217,364,609 of CM056993.1, read as the reverse complement.
TTGTGAATTCATAGAGATTGTATAGAAATCACTCTTACCAAGCTATGCAGATAAGATCATAAGGCTGCAAAATAACACACTAGAAGAGTTACTAAATAACATATAGAGAGTAGAATTAGGAATGAAATGATACAGAAAATGACTACTCAAAACTGAGTTGCAGATAGAAAACAAAAAACGCCAAACATAAATACATAATATCAAAGAGAAGCTAAACAAGTTAACCACATCAGAACAGGGGGGCACACAACAGAGTAACTCACAAAGATCTGAACATAATAGTTACAAAGAAAAGAAAAACCCAATACACTCAAATAAAAATAATAAAAGGTTTGAATAAAAAGGAAATCAAAACAAAGTGCCCGTAGTAATAATCCAGAGAGAGTATAGACCAAATTACTATAGACAAAAAAGAAATATAGTACACGAGTAAGAAAGACAAGACACAAGTAAACAATGTGGCAATAAAGGTCCCAAGGCATACTACAAAAAGGGAAATATCGGTACATAATAGTATTATGGAAAAGGTAAATAGGTATGACAGAAATAACAGTAAATATAATAAGACTTGCAAAACTAACAGGTACCAGGGCGATAGAAACATTGATTAAGAAAATGAGGTAACCAGGCATGTTACTCCCGTGCAAATAAAAGACGTGAGAAATAATTTCAGAGACAACACAAAGTCTTATGTGCAAGTAGCACTTGAGAATTCAAGACCTGATAAAAATTGTTTCTCTACTAGTCTTAGAATAATAAAATATCAGGGTGAAAAACCGGCCAGCGATGAGGAAACACAAACGAAGCGTACACAGTTTAGCAAGCCAATCAGTAAGTTGACAACAAGGAAGTTATGTGACAGTAAGAGTGTTAGCAGGGCGAAACATGACGACGTGCAGTAAAGTGTTGACAGAGCATTTCAGGCACAAAAACAGGAATATGCAATTAAAACTATGGAAAATGTAAATACTCAACAACTGGCATTGCAATATGTGGAAACAAAACAAAGTAAAATAGGTCCACGGAGTTTAGCAAGTGAGACGTGTGCACTGTGTACGTACACAGGCCACCACGCTAGACGATCTGATTTGTTCCCCAACCAAAACTTTCAGTTCAATACCGACATAGTGACCTGCTTTTGCAGATTTAAATCAAATTTGGTCTTGATAACAAGAAGTTGTTTTTCAACCAGGAAGCAGTTTCACACTCTGCATTCGAGGACACGAACACAGCTGTATATCCAGCAGACGATGATGACAAAATTGGCAACACAGGCAGAACTGAGCATTGCAATAAACATAATATACAGAATGTTAAAACTATGGCAGATGTCCAAACACAAAACGTGAAACGGGGAATTGAAGTTGTGGAAACATCCAACACCCTGAGTTCAGGTACGCATTAACGGCACCACTTATTATACAATGCTTGATACAGGTTGCAGTAAGAACTGCATTGCTTCAACCATAATTACCAATCAGAAGTTACAAACAGTCATTGACAAGTTCATAATAATTGGAGCCACAGAAGTGATAGGTGTGCCTAAATATTAAGTGAATATTAGATTAAACATTTTAGGGTATACCTTCCCACAGCACTTTCCATTAATTGATAGTTTAAGGATAGATATTATACTTGACTGCGACTTCATTCGTAAATATAACGCTATACTATACCTGAATAATTAAGTCATGGTCCTTAACGGAAATAACCCTAGTAAGTAGTTTCAAGTGCCATTATATAACATATATGAAGAAAGTGGAGTTAATACAGTCAAGCACTGTATACATAAGACAGAAACATTTGGTAAAGATTGTACAACAAAATTAAAAGAAAAATAAACAAAGAGTTGAACAATAAACAAAAATCAGAATTACTCAATGTAATTTCGGGGTATAGGATAAGTTCGCCGAAAACATGTTAGAATTGAATCAAGCTGGGCATTTTGAGATTAAACTAGAATTAAAAATGGACAAATCAATTCATCGGCCACCATAAAGAATTAGACCAAAAATAAGGGAAGAATTAAACAAGCAAATAGATCAAATGATTCAGGCAGATGTCATAGAAAAATCATCCTCACCTTATGCCACGCAGTGTCTGATTATACGAAAAAAAAAACCGGGCGGTATCAGGTATTTAACTGATTTTAGACTTTTAAATCAATCTGTAAAAAGGATCAAATATCCATTACCCAGAACGGAAGACATTTTAAACACGCTTCAAAATACAAAATATAGCACTTCCTTAGATTTATTTACTGGTTTTTATGCAATTCCAGTGAGGAATCAAGACAAACACAAGATAGCTTTCACCATTGATGGTATAGGCTTATACCAGAATAAACATATGCCAATGGGACTATCTTCAAGTCCACAATATTTTCAACAGTTCATAGATGTTTTGTTACGGCCATATCATTGGAATACAGTAATTGCTTACATTGACAATATTTTCATATTAGGAGACATTTGAAGAACACATAGAAAATATAAAGACAATATTTGAAAGGCTTAGAGAATTAAATGTAAAATTCAATTTAAACAAATGCTACAAAAGATACAAATACTAGGTAACTTAACTACCCCAGAAGGAACTAAGACAGATCCTGACAAAATAGAAGTCATCAAGCAAATGGCACCGCCTTCTAATTTAAAAGAATTAAGGACATTAGGCATGACTTCATTCTTAAGAAAGTATATACATATTTTTGCATCTAAAGCTGAAAAGTTAATCGAGTTTACAAATAGTAGTAGCACTTAGCAAAGGGGAAACAAACAGCACAAAGCATTCCTAGAGCTTAAACCTTTTTCTGATGCAATTAAATTATTTTCTACGCAACAAGCGCAACAAGCAGCTCCCATTTTACACAAATTTGATGAGAATAAAAACACCATTTTAGAATGTAATGCTTCACAAACAGCTATAGGGGCAGTTCTCATGCAGGAGAACCAAGACAAAACCAGAAACATTGTGGCTTTTGCGTCAAATAATCTTTCATCAAATTAAGTTAGGTGGTCAGCAACAGAGAGAGAACTAGGTGCTATTAAATATTTGTGCACATACTTTAAGACAATATTTTCATAGTAGGATATTCGTTACAGAAACTAAACCACGCTAGTTTAATATATTTAAAGAGCATGGCAGAAAATACCCTGAGAATTCAGAAAATGGCAGTCGCTTTAGTAGAATTTGATTTTGAGGGCAAAATAGTTAAGGGTAAGTTAAACACATTATCAGATGGCATAAATAGGATGTCCAAAGTAGGAAATGAGCAAAATACGGAAATTACCATTGATAATGTAAGTTATAAGGCAAAAGATCCTGTCTCTAGTTCACAGAGTTTATATAAGATATTAGCAGAGGCTATTTTTCAAAACAGTGAAAAAAACATGAAATAATACAAAGTGTCGCGAAATATGTGAAATCACATTATGCTGAATTTAAGAACTCATTTCTTGAACTAACAAGAACTTTAGATCCAGCTACAAACATAAGGATTTTGCAGATTATCAAGATAAAATAGTAAAAAAAATTTTAAAAGCCACAGCAGAATATAAGGTGTATATATAAAATTAGTTCAGGAAAACTGAAGGGATAAAATCAAATACAGCGTGATAGAGCCATTATTCAATATACAAATGGCAAAAATTATTAAAGCAAAACAAACATTACTCATTCCAATAAATAATCATGAAGAAAAATTTATCCACATTGAAAATGACGAACACACAAAAAAAACCTAAAAACAGCATTGTAAGAGTCACAAAAAGCAGAAGCGAAATACCTTAAACTCACTAAGCAATATGATATACCAGCGAATGGGGAGATTTATTTAAGAGTACGTACACCAGCAGGTGAAAAACACTTAACCTTAGGGCCCAAACACTATCAACAAGAAATAATTATGGCCCACCACGATTCCCTACTGGGAGGTAGGTAGCCACTTTGGTACATACAAAACGTTAGTAAAAATTTAACAGGGATACCATTGGGACACAATACATTCAGACGTTACACAGTAAGTTAAAAATTGTGAAATTTGTCAGAAAACTAAAAGAAGCAACAAAAAAACCAATTTGACAGTTGCAATCAATACACATTCCGCTATTTCTAAAAGCTGGGCTTTGGATGCCAAACAAGGAAATTGGTTTATATTAATTATGACAGAATCTGCAAGTAGATTATAATTATTTTAATTGTAATTAATTGTAATTTAATTAATTGTAATTATAATACAACAGTGAACACGAGTACTATTTAACCCCATTTCACATGCTACAGGTCCAACCAATACATGTTCCATTCGGAAAATTTTCTGCGAGATCAGCCGACTAGGACGCACAGTTACAGAAAAATAGGGAACAAGCAAGGCTCAATTTAGATAGAAACCAACAGGCTCAGAAACATTAGTTTGACAGACAACACTAATTAAATACATTTAAAATAGGAGACTACATGTGGGTGAAAAATCATGCACGGTGTAACGGGCTCCAGGCAGCCCAAACACCAGAACTTAGAAGTTAACCTTGCATGTACTATGGGATTTCAACAGCGGCCCCCTGTTTTAATAACATCTTTGAGTGACCTAGTAATGAGAGAATATAATAGTGAGAGCCACGCTCCTCCCACTGGCAGACGACGACATGTGAAGCGACTCGTTAGTGTCAGTGAGACACAGAAGAACGCAGAGGTCTGGAGAACTATGTGCCATCTACGAGATATGTCTTACTGGTGAGCATAAGTCCGGCTCGGCGGTATGGTGGCATTCTATTTACCGAAACCCGTAATTACAGAGTAATATCATGTGGCAAGGCTAGAGTCTATTGCGAAGCTATATTCTTGTATCTGCTTAATTACTTGTTAACTTGTTCGTGTATCTTTATATCCTGTATTGTATCAATAAGGCAGTTCAACGTTTTATATATTTGTAACCTCTCACGTTAAAGTAAAATATTGTCAGAAGGAGTAAAGCAAAGTTAGTAGATTGTGGAGAGAGATACTGTAGTAGTGTTTCAAGTATTGTGTTATGTCCAATTAAAGAGTTGTTATAAATATATTTGGTAGAATCCCCTCTGTCATTAATAGTTGCTAACAGTTATTAGTCCCCTGTAAGATCCTGACCTACTGGAGCAAGTGTTGCGAGGAGAAGAGAAGGACTGAGAGTAGCAGGAATAGTTGTATATTATTAGTGATAGGTAGGCAGGGGCGTAACACTGGTGGAGGCGCAAATTGTTTCCTCCCTCTCGTTGCGAAGCAATTAACTCCAACACACGCGTAAACTCTTAAGTTAAATTTGATGTGCGCAGCGAAAAGCACGTAGCACCACCTTACGCTAACCACAACGCACGTAGACACAGCTCACACCCCTTTTGCAGTACCAACATTACATTAATTATACACTTCATATCTTTAGTTCAAAAGATTAATTTGCATAGAAACGTGTATCACATAACATAAGTGCGCGGGCACGCGACCAGTTATTAGCCTTCTGGCCAAGGCCATGAGCGGCAGGCGTCAATTAAGATAGGTCAGAGAGCCACATGCGTACTGCAGCGTAATAGCGCAGCAGCCCTTGCCACGGTGGAGTTACATTTTCTACCCTCCCTAGTCCCCAGAATGCTTTTGCTTCTATATGTGTAAAACTAATGCATGAATAACTGTTTTTTAAATTGCATGACGTAACATCTGTTCCTTTGAACCAACTAGCGACACTTCACTTATTTTGGTGAAGTGTTTCGCTACATTCCTTCTCTTTGTAGTGGGTTACAGTTATAAGTTACACTAGTGCGCAGCACCAGTATACACACACTACATTCTCAATACACTACAGCTTCACAGTACATGGAAACACCTACATGTAAAACTCTAAGCTCTATTACCAACCTTTTAAAAATTGTTTCACTTGATACCACAGCCATTGAAAATCGCATAGACATATGTGATCTGAACAACACACAAACAGACACCATCAGCATGTGCACTGTCACCAAAACACCCCCACCAACACAAGACACTGAACACTATCACTCATCCTCTAATTCAATTTCCTAGAATTTTTAGGCTTCTCCAACTACGAGCAAATTTCCACAACTACATATTTCCACCCCTATACACCCCCTTCCACCAACAACACCTACCACAACACCTGCTCAGACACCCCTCCCTATCATTCCCGTCATGGGCAACCCATTACCAGTGCAATTACTCAATCCCCACCCTCAAAAACCACCCACCTTCTCTAGAGCACGGCATGAGGACGTAACTGACTTTTTAGAGGATTTTGAATCCGTGGCAGAAACAAACCAGTGGAATGCGTTAAAGAAATTCCGCAGGCTCAAATATTGTCTATCCAGCTCAGTGAAACATATATCCGTTAATTTCAACCATACTCTACAAGAGCCTATTACGTGGGACGAACTTAAGCAGTCGCTCACGGACACTTTCACGTCCCCGGCAGACAAAGAGCGCGTCAAACACCTCCTTTCCAAGAAGAAACAAGCGCCCGATGAAGATGCTTCTATCCACATTCAAACCATGCAGTTCTACCGTGTCAAATATCAACCTCACATGACAGATCACGAATTCCTCAGTATCATGTGACGTTCCCTCCTTGCTATCGCCGACAAACTTATCGGCCACCCAACAGACACACTTCAGGACATGATTGTGACCCTCCACTGTATCGATGTCGGCATATACAAATATTCAGAGACCTTCACGCACCAAAAAGGCCAAATTAGAGGCAGAAATCAGAAAGTTTAAAGAGGAAGTGGCACAATTAACCCTTCAACAACAACAAACACCTCTTACACACACCCCACAACCATTTCATCAAACTCATTTCAATCCCAACCACAACAAAAGTTTCCACCACACCCCACAGGCTTACATCCCGACCTACAACCCCCGCCAGTCATATCCCCAAAACAACACCTTTGACCCCGCCCACATTACACGGCACCCCGCCATTCTTCACCCCAAAACACCCACTTTCAAACCACAGGAACGCCGAATTTCAGAGGTAAATTCAACACCAGACCCCCATTCTCCCCATACCAGGTATTCAACACACCAAACCCTCATTTCTGTGGCCATGGCCAGAAAGTATATTCTTCAAAAAACTTCTAAACGAAGGGGCACACCACACCGCCCCTGATGATGTCAAACAAAAAATTTGTGGAGCTAGTAATGCCATTTTTAATAAAGTTATACCCAATTCGACATATGCGGAGATGGCAAAATTCAATTCCTTTATAACATTCTGCCCCAAAAGCCACCATCACCGGAAACTGCAAACGAATTACAACACCCACACATGCCATTTCACAATAACATGAAATGACTGACAGGTATAGGTAACCCATTTCAAACACTCCACTACACAAACAATCACCATCATGCCGCATCCCAAAACAATTTGGTATTGTCTGTGCAATCGCAGTCAGAAACTAGGCCACACGAGCAGATACCAAAACACAAAGCACGAAAACTACTGCAGTTTCCAACACCAAGTAACATCCTGTAATCTCAGACCATATTCACACCGTTGGCACGGCCACTCTGTAACCCCAATATGACAAATGTTTTTAAACATCACGCCGCGCGAGTGCAGCCGGTCCTGCACGACAATTGCCAACACAATACCCCTCCCCCCCTTCCCCCGTGCAAACCACAGACATCACCAAACTGCAGCACCAGCACGACCTTCACGACACTGTTCTGCACCGACATATACGCAAAGAGTTGTCGGGTCACGCAGCCTTCAGCAAGCTACGTGTGCCCTCTGTTTCTACGTTGGGCACAAAGCCAACTGCCGTCCCCTTTTCCCTCATCAAGAATTCTAGTTTCATACCAATATTGGGGAGGGGTTCAACAAATTTAAGCGTATATTTGGCTTTACGCCTTGGGTTGTGAAGTTGCCCTTCCAAAACCAACTCTATACCACACCCATAAATCATTCACTTCATGACACAAAGCGTTCAGTCTGCAATGATAAACATGTGTTGAAGCATTCGCGGAAGCATAACACGCTGAGCAGACTGTCGCAGTACGTCACACACACACCTCATCTCACCCCTCAACAACAAGCTGCTAATTCATCCACAACGCCTCGAGTCCTGGTCAACGTAAATGGTACAGAGTACTACTGTCTCCTTGATACAGGGTGCTCACGTAGTAGCATTGCGAGCACTCTAGTGCCAGACCGAAACATTTCGCCCCTTAGGGAGAAAATTACTTTAGTAAGACCAGTGTACTTGCGGCCCCTAAATTTGAAACCAATATGCGTTTAAATATTTCAGGGTATATTTACACTCAACGATTTTTTATCGTAGATAATCTGCAACAAGACATTATCTTAGGGGTGGATTTTATTGAATGTTTCGATGTCATCCCCATTCTGAAATACGACATCCTGCTCATACACTGTCATAACCCTCTTAAAACCATACAAGTCCCACCACATCTCCACCTGCTCAACACTGCAGTAATTACACCCCTTCAACATCACATCAACACATTGGACTCATTTGATAATGGTGATACCAAATCTCCCTACATCAATACTAATCTTATACATGTACAAACATTGGCAATTCAGAGTATAAAACACAAGTACCAAGGCAGATTTGCCAATTCTATTTTTGAGCTCACAGAAGCCAACAATTTCGAAATAAAACTGGACATTACTACAGATAAACCTGTCACAACACACCCATACAGAATCATTCCCAAGGTAAGAAACAACCTCCTAAAACAAGTTCATGACAAGGTAGATGTGGGCATTATAGAAGAAGCCAATTTGCCTTATTCCGCATCCTCTCTCGTAATTGCTAAAAAGTCCGGCGGATTACGGTTTTTAACAGACTTCAGAAAGCTCAACCAATACCTGACATGAGTACAATATCCGCTACCACATACAAAAGATATTTTGACTGTTCTCCTAAATTCAGCTATTATAACTAGCCTGAATTTATTTTCGAGATTTTATAGCATCCCTGTTAGACCTGAGGATAGGCACAAATTAGCTTTTACGATCGATAGCATGGGACTTTTACAGTATCAAAGAATGCCAACGGGGTTAAGCACAAGTCCACAATAATTTCAAATGTTTATCAACAAACTCCTAGGCCCCCTCAGATGGACCGCGGCAATTGCATACATCGACGACATTTTTATTCTCGGCAATACCTTCGAAGAGTATGTTGAAAATATCACTGAAGTTTTTGAGAGACTCCGCTTATGTAATGTGAAGGTAAACTCCAAGAAGTGTACATTTGCGGAACAGACAGTTAAGGTCCTCGGACATATTATCATGCCTGAAGGCATAACTTCCGACCCCAAGAACGTTCAAGTCATTATCAAAATATCACCCCCCGCAACATCAAACAACTACGAACCTTTCAAGGCATGACGTCCTATTTACGTCGATACATTTGTAATTACGACTCAATAGCACAACCCCTCATTGAACTTACAAAACACAACATCCCAATCAAATAGACTAATAACTATGACACTGCATTCACTCACTTGAAAACAGCGATTTCCCAAGTCGGTATTCTCCATGAATTTCATGAGGATCGTGAAATTATATAAGCATGTGATGCTAGTAACGAGGCTGCAGGCGGAGCCCTCCTACAAATAGATCACCAAACCAAGGAGCAACACATCATTGCGTTCGCATCCAAGAAATTTTCCCCTCAGGAAGGAAATTGGAGTACCACCGAAGGAGAACTTGGGGCTATCCGTTATTTACGTGCCCACTTCTGACAATATTTATATGAACGCCATTTCACTAACGAGACTGACCATACTAGTTTACGGTACCTCCGATCCATGGCCAAGCATAATATGCGTATACAAAAAATGGCCATTGCTCTCAGTGAATATGACTTTGAGGCTCAGATAATAAAAATGTAAATTAAACATCCTTCCAGATGCCCTTAGTTGAATACCCACTGCACCCCTGTCCCCGTCCACCATTTTTTTCTTAACGATGAGGTATACCAAGTTAAAGAAACAATGCTCACCTGCACTTCGTTATTTTAAGCATTTGCTGAAGCCACCCAGCAAAATCTCGATAAAGCACAATAAATCCAAACCGCAGTAGTGAAATATGTAAAGAACCATTGGGACGAATTCAAGACTAATTTTAGTCAACAAGATACAAAAGAAAGGGATGGAATTGGCTCTGACCTAAGTCACGAACACATTTTTCCTATGACCGTCATTTCCAAAATTATTACCTCCCTATATTAAGTTAATGTTCAAATGGTTAAACAACATTGTGACACCCCCTTAGAAAGTACTTGTATTGATTCTGTCTTAAAATGTACCATCCTTATTGTTTTACGTTCTGACACATTACATTACCTCCCAGAGTACATAAAAATAGAAGATGGCGGCATATTTCTGTTATGCCCCATTACGGCAAATACCTCCCCTTTCACCAGCAAGTACAATCATGACCCCCATATTGCTGAACTCAAACATGCCTTACAGAACCGCACCCAAGCAGACACCAAGTCGCCATTATGAGCTCACAGCTAACTGCGAAATACTATAATTAACTATTGTGCCACAGAATTACGTTAGCCAAATTATCCAAACCCACCACGACGCCATTTTCGAAGGCTGTCATTTCAGCACACTCAAAACCTTCGCCAAAATTAAACAGTCACATTACTGGGATAATATGGCCAACGATGTCAAAAATGATGTCACATCTTTTTCCACATGTCAGAAAACTAAGGCCAGTAATACCCAACCCCTTCGGCATTTGACGTTGATCCCCCCACCCCTCCTCACGACTTGGGTTCTTGATGCGAAAGGTCCTCTCCCCTTTACCCCTGTAAGAACAAATAATTTCTTGTCATGACCAAGTACGCAACTCGTCGCGAAACCTGTACACTCCATAGACGCGGCTACATGCACAGATTTGATCAAAGAAGTCATTTTGCAATTTGGTTGTCCACAGCAAATACTTACGGATAGGGGAACGAGCTTCCAAAATAAATTGGTCAATTGTTTGTTACAATCCCTTAACATAAAAAAACTCACCACTACAGCATACAATCCACGATGCAATGACCTTGTTGTATCCTCAAATAAAATTCTTGGTGACCAGCTGACCGCCTGTGACGTTGCTATCAGATAAACTGAGACATCTACGTTCAATTCATATGTTTCAATTTTAATACCAGTATAAACACTACCACAAAATTCACACCTTTTTATCTAATGCACGGCGTAGAGGCTACCCACCCGGCTCAGGTGATTAGCAAACAACATTCCCCCACAGCACACGATTAGTGCGAAACTCTTCAACATAATAGGGAAATTGCCCGTTTAAATTTAATACACGCACAAAAACATCAAACGAAGGTGTTTAATAAAACCAATAAGAACAGCACCATAAAAGTCAATGATCTTGTCTGGGTAAGGAACAGGGGACGTCAAAAGGCGTTGACATATTGATACAGTAGCCCCTACAGAATGGTTCAAGTCCTTTGGAAATCCACGATAAGAATACAAATCAATAAAACGGGCATGCTGAAGACCGATGTTATTTGTACACGTCATATAAAGCTAATGTAGATTCACTCCAATCGCTAAGTTTAACACGTGTTAGTTTTAAGATTTTATTTCTCTTTATTAATGTTCATTGAAATTGTGTTCCAGGAACCCCGCAATACTGAGTGAACTTGTAAACAACTCACTGCCTCTAATTGGAGTTTGCTGAGTCCCGCTGTGTCCAGCAACAAGTGTGTCAGTGATCAATGTGAGTCGCAGCCAGCCTTTATGCCACCACATGTTACTCCATGCAGGCGGCAGGGAATCGAACCGAATGCAACAGCGCCGCTGCCAACCCCACAACGGGCCCGAACTGCCGCTTAACGCAACATGCACCTACTGGAGCGACACACTACAGTTTGCTGCTTGCAAAGCTTTTAGCGCACCACCTTGCGTACAAGCGGGCTAGTCTTCATGGCAACACCCGACCATGCAGGATGGAGAGGGGCGGACTCGCCAATCCCCTGGCGGTCACTGCTGTGGCGGCCATGTGCGTAAAATTGGAGCCAGTTTTGTTCATACAGCCAGACACATACAGAGTCCACGCCAGCATTTATTGGCGACCCACGCGGGTTAACTTCTATTATAAAGACAGTTCACATATAATTTACATGATCACACTCACAATGTCTCAACCACCCAACACCGCAGCAAAAGTACCTACACCCTGCATGTTCCACAACCTGAAACCGCAGAACTATACACGCCATGTTCCACCACCTGCCACCGCAGCACAATACCTACACACGCCATGTTCCACCTCCTGAGACAGCAGCACAATACCTATACATGGCATGTTCCAACATCTGACACTGCAGCATACCTACACACGCCATGTTCCACCACCTGACACCACAGCACAATAGCTACACAAGCCATGTTCCACCACCATCCACTGCAGCACAATTGCTACACACGGCATGTTTCAACAAGATGTCCATGTCCTGTAAAAACAGGAAGCTGTTGTCTGTTTACTTACAGGAGATCGAGAACAGCATAGTACAGGAATTCCTGAACAAAGTTTCTACCCACTCCCGCAAGTCGCGGGGCATCCAGCTGCTTGGTGACGTAGCAAATTGATTTTGCTATATGCTCACAAATAGACACCTGAGAGCACTCATTGACAACGATGCTGGTCTGAACGCCCAGATCAGTGAACTAATGGATAACGTCAGGGTCCCTAACCAGGCCCTCAATGTCACTGTTAAAGTAATTAACCAGGTGGAACCCCAAATCACCAACAGAGTAAACACCTTGTCACAAACAATTAATGACATGTCTTGACATCCTCTGCCAACAGCAAGCACAAATCATCATAAACACAGATCTTGAAAACCAGTTTACATTCTTGTCCATCCCCATACTGCAAGTAGTAAACAACATGGTCAGCGAACAAGCAATACAAACGTATGTCCAGTCTTGCCAACTCAATGAACCGCCCCTTAGTGCTGTCAATAAGACCCAGCTGATAAACGACTTGCTCAATTGGAAACCTGAATTAAATAAATTAGGTCTTACGCTTGCCATTCCCACCAAAAACATATTCAAATACAACATGAACAAATTAACAGAGTGCAGTTTTTCCACGTCCCAATTAGTGATTAAAATACCATACCAGTTGTGCGTGCCAACACTAACTGGAAAATCTGCATCATTCCCATGCCATATCAATTTCAAAATCACACATGTTCCATCCAAATATCATTCAATCTCGTTGCAATTGACCCTGACATGGGCATTGTTAAGGCATTAACGCCATCACCTGATATCGCGCCATATGTTTTAGCCATTCCGAAGCAATCCCTCACTTCCGAGAATGTGCAATGCATTAAACAAGACATTCTCCTATCTAACCGGGCCAAATTTTTCTCACAATGTAAGTTTCAATGTTTGCCCGTAAATACATTCTCAATCCACCCCATCTTGCCTCGTCAATACGCCCTCACAAACCCCCCAGAAGGCACCATGTTAAGATGCCTTAACAGATAGCAGAACACTAATATACAAGACCACGAACTAGGTACCATTGAAATGCATCTCCCTTGTAGATGTTATGTAGCCACTAGCACACAATCATGGACACAACACACTTATGTGATGTGCAGGCACCCACAGTTCCTCTACAGCAAACTGTGGTCCCTGCTCATTGGTTACACCATCATGCATTTCACCCTCAACACTTACACCTCACCTCAGGAATACACTTTTCCAATCTTTCCACTGCACTCAATACTGACTGGAAAATTAATCACACCACACTTCCAGATATACGAAATATACCATCCTATCCCACATATGGTAAGTTTAGGAGCAGTCATTTATTTCAAGTAATAGACCCCATTGACTATGATTATGCTACCGCCATGTCTATTTCATATAAGTGGTCTCAAATTTGACAGTTCTAGGAAAGTAGTGCCAATGGCATCTGGGTGGCTATGTATCCTTCCGCCATAGTGAACTGTCATTGACGGTGACACCATATGACACCATATGACTGCCAGTATTTGTAAACAAACAACATAGGACTGCCTATTTTTGTAAACAAACTGCACCTGCCTCCTCCCAAATGACTTTTAGAAGCTGTGAAGGGATGTTCAAACCGTTGCAGGTTGGAAAAAATTCCATTTTTTTTGGTTTATAAATATTTTATGTAAATGACTAACAGCCCATGTAATAAGTCTATACATTGATAATTTTTTTACCTTGCAAGAAATTTGTAACCAGGATGCACGAAAATGAAATTGTATTTTGACTGTCAAATGAATAAAAGATATTTTACTGTTTTTGAATACACACTAAATATATTAATGACAACTAATCTTGTCACACTTACCTGAAGTAAGTTCTTGTAAACATAAAAATGTAGCATGGTTTCCACAACCACCAGATACCAAGATCCCTCCACACCCCCCTCCCCTCAGGAATGCACAAATGCTGAAATACCGCCCTTTTTCTCATTCTCTCTCTCTCTCTCTCATATTATATATATATATATATATATATATTCGAAGAAAGTGTAGTCATACATACAGGCTATATGCCTACTATTGCATTAAAAGTACATAATTCAGCTTTGTGGTCTGATATGATGACAAAAAGCCTATTACTTTTATGGTGGTTATAATTCTCAGAATGTTAAAGTATGTAGGTAGCCAAAATAATATAATGAGCAAATGTTACTTAATTTCAGTAATTTAAATAACTCTCATTTAGTAACTCAAATGTTAAGTATTGTAGGTCTACATACAAAATACTTTAATAACTTTTCTCCAATACCTACATGTTCAGATTGTCATGCTGCGAATAAAAACTTATTTCTGACTAACTCCCTCCTCAAAATTGTGAATACAGCCCTAGTCTTGTTCTCAGATACCTAATGAAAAACTGTATTTCAGTTCAGAGATGTTACAAAGCGCTCTAGAGAAGCAGATGTGACCTACAGTAACAATATATCAAACGAACATGTTGCTTACACACTAAAAAGATGCTCCACCTACCCAAGATTGAAGAAATCATAAAGTTCATTTTCCTTAGTGATAAATTTTGGAATGTCGCAATTCCTGCTGATGCACGAGACACTTCTTTATGATGTTGGTGCACCTTTGTTGGGTGCTTAAATTGAAAGAATTTTTTTGATAAGCATGTTGTAATTTACTTGATATCAAAAAGTTGTCTTTCCAATGTAAATCCTGTTTATGTGAATTATTCTTCCATTAATATTCTTAACAACGTATGTTAAAAACATATGAGCACTTTTAATTTGCAAAATAAAAATGCTCAAAATGTTTATGAAAGACTCCAACATTGAAACCTACATGCCCTTATGTTACTTTCAAATACCGCCTTTAAAAACAGGAAAAACCTTTACATTTATTTCCTAACAAGTATCCCTGCATAACAAGCTTGACAAATTTTATATACATTCTAAAAACATACACGTGATACAACTTACAAGTTTGTATGGCCAGTAAGCTTTATATTTTGAAACCCTCCAGAACCAGAGTGTTAAGAGTTACAATCAATTATAACAGAGAGATGTTCATAGCAATGAAATGTGGGCCCAATTAGGGTATCATCTTTATTTTTTTTTGAGGGAAAAAGTGAGCAGAGAGAAAGAAGAAGAGAGAGAAGGGGGGGGGGGGGGGGGGTGCGCTTTAGTTTATCATATTTCGTGAGACGGGTTTATTTTAATGTTCTTACGTTGCCAGAATCATATAGCTCCAACGTGCATGACAGGATGGCCAACAGCCAATGAAATACTACATAGATTGTCGTAAGCCCGACCGATTCTGTCATCCGACCATCAATTTTGGATTAGAAATTATATCTATTCTTCATCATGTCATGCGGCACGACACACAGAATGTACAACATTGCAAAATGAAATTGTATTGCAAGCTTTCCCTGCAATGGTAAATACGCAGCTTATAAGAAAATTAAATTGAAAACTACTGTAACTAACTCTTAAAAATAATAGTTTTACTTTTATATGCATTAGCAAGACCAATTTTCCACCATTATGTATTACAAATTTCCCTCTTGTTCAACACCTTTGAGACTAACGTAGCCTATCAGCACCTTCTAAATAGTTAGGTTAAATGCCGAGAGCATGGCGTCGGTTGTGCTGTAAATTCAAGCAGTCAAATTGAAATGTGTCATGGTTGCATTTTTAGTCAGTTCGTGCTGTGTTGGTCAAGGCTATGTGATTCCGGTATGAGTGTGTGGCATTTTGAGTTGCATATTGTTTTGATGGAGCAGTGGAAAATTCTGCTCGTATGGAAATAATATTTATATTATTTAGCTTAAAAAATTATAACTTTAATTTAATTTAAATACAAAACGCAATACATACATCGCTGTTCGTATTCGTACAGATGCATCAATATATACACGCACACTTTGACCGAAGGTTAACCTTACACTCATATTTTAATTGGGGGATAAATTGTAGCTGATCCTTACAACCCACCTTCCTGCCACAACAGGAAGCTTGTAACAGAGGTAGAGAAAATAAAATTAGATACCAAAACCTACACAATATATATAAATACTATTTGTTCATGAAAAATACATAAAGTGGAACCCGGAATACGTTGGCCTGTTATATTGTGAATTCAGTTATACCGCGGGGCAATTTACAGAATGGCGACTCAATTTCTGTTTCAAAATTCCCTGACTTTTCCAGGTTTTCCCAACCAAATTTGAATTTTTCCCTGACAGCTCATTTTGACAAATCTTTGTGCAGCAACCATAATAGTTTAATTCAATTGTCGGCAACCACTTTTCACAAAATAAAACTACAATGTGGTTTGATGAACAAATCCCCTGAAGCCAAGCATCTATCTCATGTACACATTTCTTAGGTTTAACACTGGATATAGTGTAGAAGAATAGGTAATACAGTTTCATCTCAAATAAATTGTAAAATCAAAACATTTCTTATTTGTAACATGTCTCGCTTATCACTACAGTCCCCAAGAAAACTACATTAAGTATTGCATCTATTTTCATAATTTTTCTATGAAAATTGCATAAAAATATTACTTTCACACTAAAGTTTTATTTCATGAACCTAAAAATTTAGTGCAGACATTTTGTATCACCGACTTGGGCATGTGAATTTTACATAAACTTAACAAATGTAACTCACCTGCTACTTAATAGTAAATAATGAAAATGAACACATGTAAAAAATGTTAACCTTTCCTAAGCACCTACTGAATACATGACATACATACACGCAGCTAAAATTTTTTGGTATGAGCTTTAAAAATAATTGTTGACAAACCATTTAACCTGCTACATTTAAATTGTCCAACTCCATATCAAAATGCAAAGATAAATGCTAACAATTTAAAGAATACTGTGCACAACAGAGATAACAGTTTATTTACATCCATATTAATGATAAATAGTACTAACTTACAAGTTAAAAAATAATTGAAAACATTTCCCTCTAAATTCTTTGCCGGAAAACAAATTCCATAATTTACAATACAAAATTCACCCTTCAGCAGTTGTTTTGAAACTGTTTTCCTTTATTTTTTTAGATTTTGCAAAATTCCCTGATTTTTCCCCTGCCAATATCATTCCCTGACTTTTCCAGGCTTTCCCTGTTTTCTATAAGAGTGGCCACCCTGAATTTATGTCATTCGGCCTGAATAAATAAATAAGTGTAAAGCATGTGGTCAGGTAGGTGTGCAGTCTGTTGGCGGGTGGTCCTGAATCGGGGGAATTGATGGATGAGGCGGAGGAAGCAGGTGCGTGTTCTCCCTCCTTTCAGCGCCAAGATCTATTTTACTGATTCATTACAGCCAATATTGTATATTTTTCCGTATTCAGTTTCATTGGTGTGGTGCTATGTATTTGACGGAAGAATTCCTAGTAGTCCTCCTTTTATGTGAACCTATTATACCTGTTCCCCTGTTTGGTTGTAAACTGGCCAAAAAAATGTTACTGTAGCCACCTTTCCATCTTATCTGGGCATTGGATCAGTGTGGGGGGGAGGGGATGGCATGGCTACATTCCAAGCCGTTATCTCATACTTGCAAGTGTCCTGCTGTCACACATTTACTGGCACTTACTAGTTAACATGAAATGTGCGTTCATTGTATAGCATAACACATTTAAGCAATTACAATTATTTGATGCCAAAATGTTTAACCAAATAATGTTAAAACATGCTGGAATACTGTCATAAAAGGGAGGCCGACTTCTGTGGCGCATTCCGTATAAAACTGCCTTGCAATGCGAGGGGCTCTGGGGTTTAGATTCTGGGTAAGGTAGGGACCAAGACATTTACAGGCCTATAATTAATCCCATATGTGATATAGCGCTAGGTAATAATTATAATTATGATGTAGACACTTTGATGATAATGTGTATGACTACTAAGTATGTCTTCCCATTTTCGGAAAAAAAAGATTTGTCAATTTGCGGCACGCCTAATATATATATATATATATATATATATATATATATATATATATATATATATATATATATATATATATATATATATTAGCTATACAGTTTGTCTTCATATTTTCACAAAAAAATTCAGAGTGGACGAGCTATTGTGGACACGGTTTAATGCAGAAAAGCAACCTTTCTTTGCATTCCACAAATAATTCACTTTTCATTTGTTTTAGTTTTCCTTTGTAAAATGCAAATCAGACGACCTAGTGATATGTTTCACAACATGTGAGGGACTGATAGATCCAATCTGCAGTGCCAGCGTGCATTCGACCTTTGGACGTGAGCTTCCTTTCTATTTCTCATTTCCTCCCATACCGCCTCAGCAAGAGATTGGGGGCAACCCACATGACAAACAACTCACAGCGAACACCGCCCTTGGTGGAATAAGTACATCCTTTGCCGGGAAAATGCAGTATTTAAATTTTTTAGTTATTCTTGCTTGAATGCATGTGACCCTTCATTACAGCGCGTTTCTCTTCTTTTTTTCTCTCCCTTGGGTGCTGTCAAGTCCAGTGATGCAGATAAAAAAATAAAGTTCCAATAGCAAGGGGCTAAACATTTCACGATTTATGGCGGTAAATAACAACACTTGCCCCATGTTTGACACATAGGTGCCATGCCCCATTAAAACACTGGCTTTTTTTTCTACTCTACTCTGTCGCTCCTGGAATAGCGTGGAAATCTGTAACGCGGGTATGAGTTATGTCCCCCAACAGCTGCGTTATATCTGGCTTTTGTATATATATGTTAGCATAGGTGATCCAATTGTAAAATAATTTGCAAATATGTATCAAATGCAAGTTCAACAGGGTAATCACATTTAATAACACTCCATTATCCACAGCTAAACACAACTCAAAGAGAATAACTCCAAAAGGACGCTGCAACCGTGTCCCCACTAGGGAAGGCCCACACCACACATCGACAGGACTACCAGCAGCTTCTGTGATCCAGAGGCTAATGTCTGGCCGCCCCCAAATCTTCCTATTCCGCCCAACGCACCTCGGTCGAGAACTACAGATTCTTTTGCCAAGGAGGGCACTGTTATGGGCAACTATGCCTATATTCCAAGTGGATAAGCAAACCATTCAATCCAAGGTGAATGGGGGAAGGCGCGGCCAGACTATAAAAGCACGGACCGAACAAGGTCAGGAGTCACCATTGCTGTCCGTCAACCACGAGCTCCGGCTGCAAAGACGTTCTTGTCCAGGGAAGACGAGCGGCACTAACTTCTATTTGGATTTCCCAGCAGTGCAGTCCTGACTGGCCGATCCGGAGAATAATTAACAGTGGTGAGTCAAAGTGTTCAGCTTCAGGTAATTGAGTAGTACTAGAGCATCCCCCGTAACAGCGTGTAGAGCTTAATAACTTAATACCGCCCTTCAGACATAAGAGTAAAAATAGTAGTATTTGTTGTGATGCAGTAAAAATAGTTTGTCTATTTGGTTATTAGCTTATTTCTAACCCTAACTAGCTAACCAATAAATAAAGTAGAACACTACGCTTTGCATTTCTCTCGGTGAGAGCTATACAAACAGGGGCATCTCATATTTGAAAACAGATACCAACCCCTTAGGCCCCCAGTTGGCGTTAGTCAATATCTATTAACTCTGCCCATCCTCCACCTCAGAGGTGGCCGAATGTGTCGGCACGTGATGCAACTACCATCAGTGTTTGTCCTGCTATTGTGCTCTGCTCCCTCACATTGTCACTTTGCTTGTGTTGTGACGACTTGGATTTCTTGTAGGTTTGTATACTGTTTGTTGAAGACTTATTACACTAGTTTACTTGGACATGCCATCAGCCCCATGGAAGCCAACAAACTGACTAACAAATACAACACTGGACTGTGAAGCCACCACAATTCTTCCTGTCATTAGGTCCACCACCTCTCTGTCAGTCCATCACACTTGACGAGAGCCAGATACATTCTCATTTCTGCACTTCCAGCCTTCTACCCCCATTCACCATCCCTTTTACTGGGTTCATCCCTTGGGGTTCATCAGATATAACACGCATATGACACTTCAGTGCATTTATACTGTCAGCTGAAACCAAAATTTTCGTAAAGTGGATTTCAGAAAGTAGTGTATAAACAACGAAGCTTTGGTTTCCATTTGTAAATATGGAGTGAAAATTATACAGCGTCCAATATTAAAATTTTGTAATTGATTGACAAAAAAGGACTTAACACTTCTGTGGCATCATGTATTCGGAAGTTATCTTCTTAACCCTTTTTAAATTGAATTTTGTTTATCAAGTGAAACATTTTTTCTTTCAATTTATTTTGTTATTTTCAGTGTAATTGAACAAGAGTAGTAATATGTATTCTGAAAAACACATTTCAGGGTATAAATTCTTAAAAATGATTCCAACTGACATCATCATTGGGACAGTGTGATGCTGCACTTTTATTGAACTGTGATTTATTGTTCGAGTGTACATCTAAATACATTTACTCAATCTCTGAAAGAGCTATGAAAGTTAAGAGAGTTAACGCATCCAATTGGAATCAGTCGGGCTTAAAGGGTTAGTAATGTAAACTAATATTGCATTGAAATAGGTCCAAATATTTTAGCAAGAGGCCAACAAACATTGAATTTTCGCTCAGGAAAAATGTGGACATGTCAAATGTCAAGGTTTTTGTAATTGATTAGTGACAAAAAGTTCAATAAAAATGAATATTTCATTGAAATATCCTCTGGTTTTTCACCAAACATTTGATTTGTACTCACAAAAGTAAGTACGCAATGTCCAATGTTACAGTTTTTGTAATTGTTTGGCTACAATGGAGGTGGTCTTCCTACGGTATCATTTTCTTTAGATATCTGACAATTGAAATAAATTAATATTCCATGCAAAAAAAATGAATTTACACTACAGACAGCTGAACATGGACCTACAATGCTCAGTACATTCTCACACCATTTGTTTTTAACATTTTGGGAGACCAGAAAAGACAAAGTTAAAGTATCTCGTGGGATCATTTTTCTCCTGAAAATGTCTGCTTATTAAAATTAATTTATATTTTATCAAAAAAGTGTGTGTCTTTCACACTAGAGACGATTGAACACAAACTTCACTATGTATAATGGATGGGAGAGTGTCAAAATCTGTCCAAAATTCCCTGAAATATCAACAGCAACTGACCTGTCATAAATATACTAACTGGAAACCATGAGGTTCTGCTGTACTCACCTTTCACGCTATCTCTCTCAATTGTGCAGAAAAAATAAGCTGCTTAAGCTAATAACTGTATTAATTTAATGTTTTAGATGTATGGTGTTAATAACACTGAGACTTTTATCACCAGCCCACTACATGAAGTGCATGACAAACATACCTATCACAACTAGAACAAGTGCTTCTTGATATTATGACATGGGCTGAATACTTTACATATATTATTAATTTATCAAAGTTTCTCTGTACATAGGCTCTGATCTGGAAGCTGCTATTTTAAAGAAGAACAAATTATGAAAAGGAATACCATAGAGTCATCCTATTACACAGCACTTTCCAAAACAATTAAAACATTAGCTTTGTCCAGTAATTTTCAATACCGTCAACTCTCATTTTACCGGGGGCAGCTTAATCAGGTTGAGACTTAACTGTGAAGCCAGTCACCAGTTCAATGTCATATAATGAACTTTGTCATCAGTCGCATGCTGCTGCTATGAATAACCCACATGTGCGCTTTGTTTATGATTGCTCAAAGCTAACCTCAGTTTCTAGGCTGCAGTTAAGTTCAGGTACTAGATATACTCACGTTTTAAGAGTCGGTATGTCCAACAATAAACACAAACTTGTGGTATAGGCTCTTCATGGCCAACTGAGTACTTCTGAACATTGCGTATTCTTCTGCCATATGTAAAATTCGCATTGCCATGGTCCTGATCACTTTATTAACGTAATGAGCTATAACTGTAAAATTATTAGAAAATGAAGTATTATATAAATCTACTAATTATCACACATAAAGAGAATTAAAAAAAAAGAAAAAGAAAAACGAAGCAAAATAAATAATTCTAGTATTCTCATATGTTTACCCAACACATTTAATTCAATGTTACGACATAGAATTATTTTCCCCTTAGTCATTGCCAACTTTGCTGGCATTACTTTGTGCGAGTGTGTACATTACTTTGTTTGCGGGCTGTTTTAAGTCGCTCTTGTTTTCACTTTCCACCTTGTTCTCTTCTTCCTTAGCTTTCTGAATGATGTTATCTGTTAGTGCATCACATTCAAACCACACCATAATGTTTTCCTCTGATATTTCCTTGCCCCCTGGGGCATTACTACCAGCTTGTATCGCTGATGAACTATTTTAATGTATGTGACTGATGGTGACAGAGAGCACTGCTGTGTTTCCAATAATATTGATTGTGACTGTTTTAGTTACTTATGTGCTACTTAATGTGAATGCACATTATAATTATGTTTACTGTTGTGATTCAAGCCAGAAAATGCTGTCAAAATGTACTACCTACTACAGTAGAAGACCAGAATACCGCAGCCCGTTATACTGCAGATTCGGGTATATCGCGGGGCAATTTATGCTCCCCGGTGTGAATAAATTAATAAGCAGAAAGCATGTGGTCCAGTAAGCATGCGGTCTGTCAGGCATGTGGTTGTGAGTTGGAGAAGTTATGGAGGGGGTAAATGGAGAACCTAAAATGGGTACCATATTTACTCATGTATAGCATGCCCTTTTCCCCCCAAATTAAAGGAAAACATTTATAGGGTGCATGCCATTCATGAAAAAAAAATTAAGGAAAGTAGAGTGGTAGTTGTGAACTGTCAGGGGATGTTTAAAGGGAAGTGTAGTAGAACAGTTTGTTATCTGATCTCTCGCTGTAAGGGAGAGGATAGCCAAGAATGTCCAGAGAGGAGAAGGGAGGAGGCAAAACGTTTTTAAGAGACAGGTAGTGTCACATTCCAACATGGCAAAAAAAAAAAGACCAGCACGTCACTGAGTAAAAGAAGCAGAAAGAAAAAGGAAACCAGCCGCCTACTGCAGTTTTTCTTTTAAGGACCGTAGGTTACTGTGATCATACAGCATGCCACAATGTATTGGCTTTTAGCACCACGAGTTATTTAAAGTATTTCCCAAACATATCACAATCACCAAACAGTAATGTAAAATAAGAATAACTTGTCACATACCTACTAACAAGGCACTACAAATTGTTGGTGAAGTTTTACTAAATAATTATTTTCCTGAAACTTGTTGCAAAAATCATGGTGTACGCTATACACAGGTAAATACAGTATACGCAAGTGTAGCGATTCTTAAATGCTATTCCTAAGCATATGTCTCATACGCATATGAAACAGTTTTCGAATAAAAACATTTTCTGCCAAAGCTTTGCACACCATTTAGCAGCTGGGCAGGCGGCCACCTTAAATTCCTGGGTAATATACTGCATTTTTAATATCAATCCTGCAACTGTTGCCACTTCTAATAAACTCAATGTCTACAAAACATAAGACAATAATACACAATAACAGACGGAATTATTTAAATAACAGGGAACATCCATAATAGGCAGCCACATCATCTAATGATGTGACGATGTATATTGTAACCAGTAATGCAGAAACGTGGCCTTCCTTTGTGGGGCACAAATAATTAACTCATTTTGTTTTTATTTATCTTTGTAAAATGAAAGTTACACGAGCAAACAACATGTTGCACAACACATGACACCGTGAAATATCCCACCTGACCAGCACTGCAGTGCAAGCGTGTACTGTGTGACAAAATCAAGTGTAGCCCTGGGTGGAGGTGGTAAGAGCGCTGGTGTTGCAAAGTCGCCTTGTAAAGTGTGAGGGGTATTGATAGTCAGGCGGGAAGGACCTCCCCATACACTTAGTTCAAAATGTAACAGACAGTCAATACCAGCCGGGAATAAAGCATGGTTTACTTTAAAATAAAAGCACAGTATATATATTATTGTTGAATGCAACATATGGGAACCATTTTATTTCTTGATTAATAACCATTACTGTACAACATTGCTAGAAACATAATATTGGTTTCTCCACTCCAGAAATGTTGCCATCATAGGTGAGGTGCATTTGGTTTTTGTAACGTCACTTGTGCTGTCACTGTCAGTCCATCCTAGCAGCTGTGAACTCCCTTCCCTTATGAAGATTGATTTTTCAAGCACCACGGTGAAGTCTTTCATATAGGCATGCGCTAGAGTAATTGCGGGCTGGGGAGCACCCTAATGGAGTTAGCTAGACACGACCGAGTTTCATCATTAAATTGCTTGGCATGTTATTTGTACGAACGGTATCAATAAAATCAAGTATCACAGTGTTCCACGATTTTATTTGTAGTGACAGAGTCCTAGCCACATGTGTTTTCAAGTGTTAAAAGTTTAGTATTACAAAGTGTATTGCAAGTACGCTCGGGTGAGATGGACACACAGAACCCACAGCATCCCAGAGAACCCTGAGTCTCAACAGTGCGGTGATTGAGAAGCACCGCTGGTGCCCATATCATCACTAAGTAATTTGTGTCATTGTTCGTCTCGTGTCTCAACCCAACGACGTCAATTGGCGTTCCCAAGTGGGGCCAGTGTGTTCATCCGCATCATCCGCGAGAAATTGGTGGACACCAGACTAGATCATCCGCGAGAAGGCCTCAAGACTTCCGCATCAACAAACCGCGACATCTGCGATCACGATCGCGAATGATATGTACATGCTGGTTGAATGCTGCGTACATTGTGGCATAATAAGTGAAATTAATTTATTTGCAGAAAAATTCATAGGATCAACCGCTATGCCAGTGTACGTCCGATACTGCATCTACACCGTCAGAGCAACGCCTGTGCACGCGCACCGGATGTGACGGGGCAGGAGTAAAGTGGGTACAGTGCCACCAGTGCAAGGAGGACTCACATTTACGATGCATAGGGCCTGTGGAATTTACCACTTTCCGCGATGGTATTATAAACTCTGACGAGTGCAGTGAGACTAACTGTGCTGAGATTGCTCTGCCACAAACATCAGAGGTGAAACCCATGCCGCCACCAGTAGTCGTTACGTACATACCACAGGACTTAACAGGGCCAGATCGCAATGTATTATTGCCAACTTTCACGAGCCATGACTCCACAGAGCCCCGGTACATTTCTATCTGTGTGCGAGGAAAAGTTGAACAGACACCGCTTACATAGAGAAGACTGGATGAAGTCACCGCCAACCAACAGAGGAAATGCAGCCACATGGTGGAATCTAGTAAGAGACTATCGTGTGACGTGGGAGGAGTTTGTTATTGGTTATTGGGAAGGTTTGACACAGAAGGAGATACCATCCAAGCCCAAGTGTAGCTGTACCATGAACAACAACGTGAACACGAAGGTATAGAAGAGTTTATATAGTGTAAGTTAGGCTTGTGCAAACGTCTGAACCCAGGGCAGCCGACACACGCAGTGTTAGAAATTATTGTTGCTCTGTCAACACCAGACATTAGGCTATATTTGAGGCGAGTAACCAGAGCGAATGAAGAGCAATAAACGTGGGAAGCATGTTTGTATGAACAGGATGTGCGAGCAGGGCAGGCATACCAATCCCCGAGGATGAACTTTCACACGTCAACACCTACCGCAATGCCAGATGTTTCACAACCGTCAATATTTACACCCGCGAGACAGAACAGTGACCACAGAAACTTTCACCATAACAACCAGGAAAATAGTTACCAAGGCAACAGGTCGGGAAACTAAGTTGGGAGGTTGGCAAAACACAACCTGCACCCAGGTCGTAACACTCCGCCTAATGAAGGTGCCAAAGTGTTCCAAGTAACTGACACTACCGAGAAAGATTTAAGGTTCTGTGTTCAACTTGAAGGTAAGAATGTGATCGCCGCCAATGACACTGCTGCGAGCCATAATTTTGTAGGTGAAGGTCTAATCCAGGCGATAACAACTAGAGTGGCGCAGCGACATCTGCAATTTGCCACCACACATCAACAAGGCGAGGCGAGAAGTGTCATGCACGTAACGGTAGGGATCCGAGAGCTGCGTACGAAGCGTGATGTTTACATTGTGCTGGACTTATGCGAGGAGATGATTGTGGGACTGCCATGGCTTATTGACAACCATGCCATGATAGAACTGCATCTAGATCGTCTGCACGTGATGACACATGGCAGGTGGACCCAATACGCAGTGGGAACAACGCGGCCGACAATAACTGCCGTGCCGCTTGCGACTTCGAGCATGAAGTACCCATCACACATCAACAATGTCTGCAACATCTGCTGGACCAGTATGCCAGTGTGTTCCACACTGAGGGGAAGCTGCAGTGCACCGATGTCATGGAGCATGCGATCTTTACAACGCACAAGGACCCAGTGTACTCCAAACCACGAGATCCAGGTATTTTCTTTCGCAGCGTCATCAACCAGCAGGTATGTGAAATGCTTAAGGACAATGAGATTGAACCTACGCAGAGTCTCTAAAACTCAAGTATCACACTTGCCCCTAAAAAGGATGGTGAATGGCGATTTTGTGTTGATTTCCGCCCTTTGAACAAGATCACTGTAAACATGTCCCCTCCAGTAATTATTATGAAGGACACTTTGTCAACATTAGGGCCAACTACTGTTTTCACCTCACTAGATTTGAAGTCTGGATATTGGCAAGTGCCTATCCGCCCCAAGACAGAAATAAAACAGCTTTTACCACGCCAGACGGGCGTAGATTCCAGTTTGTTGCTCTGCCATTTGGTTTAAAGTGTGTCTTTGCAACGTTTCAAAACTTAAGTGTACTAGATGGACTTTGTGATGGCATATTTAGATGATGTACTTGTTTGGTCTAACAGCTAGGAAGAGCATTTGTACCATCTGAGCCTTGTGTTTGAACGGCTCGAACGTAACAAACTTACGTGCAAAGTTGAAAGTATATGTTTGGTATGAAAAAGATGGAGTTTTTGGGACACTATTTAACAGGGAACAGACACAAAACAGAACAACAACACATGCAGGAATTTCAAAACAAACCCATACCCATATCTCGTAAACAAGTCAAAAATTTTTTTTGTTTAATTAATTGGTTAAGGTAGTTCATCCGAAACTTTTCTGTGATTACACCACCATTAACTGCTTTGTTGTGTGAAAAAACGTAAATTTGTATGGACACCTCAACCTGATCCAGCATTTAAAGAAATCAAACTTGCTTTTCAGAATTGTAACCGCTAGCCAGATTCAACCCAGATTTACCCATTGTTGTGCAAAAAGATGCTAGTCAGGGAGGCATCAGGGCCGTGTTGTACCATTAGGGAGCACACTGGGAAAAGCATACAACAAACTACCACAGCGCGAAGTCTGGTGAAACAGAACGCAAGTACCATGTAAATGAACAAGAGTGTTTGGCTATTGTAAACGCAATGCGAAAGTACCAGCTGTACCTGTTAGGGAGACAGTTTACTCTAAAAACTGACAACTGTTGTTTTGTGTGGTTAGAGGGCATGCATATCGGGAAAAGCAAACTTACCCGCTGGGCGCTATTTCTCCAGGAGTTTGACTTCAAGGTAGAACACGTGGCGGGAAAAACCAACGAACTCGCGGACGCATTGTCCAGGAATCCCAGTCCGAACCTACCGGCAACCGACGATGCAGAACGAAAAGAGGCACTACCACCTTACCCTGCTACACAAACAACAGACACCCAAGCTCTTGGTTTGCAAAACATTGTTGCCACACCACCTGGTGAACTTGTTTCATTGAATGTCCGTGATGTAGTCAGAGAAGTCCACACAGTGCAGGAAAATTCCCCGAATGCTGCACAATGTCGGCAACACTGTGCCACGCGGTATTCCGAGCATTGGAGAGTGGTAGATCAGGAGATTCAGGTGAAACCCCCCGGTAATTGCGCAAGATGGCGAAGTTACGTACCACAGGAAAAATGGGATCTTGTACTCATGTATGCACATGACAGTCTTGAACATGGGCACCCAAGAACCGAGCAAACATTCAGAAACGTGGAAAAATTCTTTAATTGGCTGGGAATTCAAGGGCATGTACATAAATATGTACAAAGCTGTATCACCTGCAACACTACGAAGCCACAGAGAACAGATGGCGATGCTCCACAACAACCAAGGCTAACTGAGCCATTTAAGACCATAGCGCTAGATATCATGGACTCGTATCTCCACACCACCAAAGGAAAGAGATTTTTGGTTGTTGTCACGAACCTATTTACCAGATGAACCAAAGCGCTTCCCATGAGTAACGTACGCGCACACACGGTCACCTAGATCGTGCAGATGGAATTTTTGTTAATCTACAACAGGACCCAATTTGTAGGAAGTAAGTGGAGGAGTACTGCACTAGGTGGGAAACTAAACACTGTACCACCCCCGCGCAAATCCGAGTGTGAGCCGGAACAGGAACTAAATTCAGTTGAGAATTCGGCTAGGCGAAGATCACACCAGGTGGGCCGAGCTAATTCCTGAAATGATGTTTTGTATTACAAACCGGGTAAACGCAGCCACAAGGAAAACCCCGGCAGAGATGGTCCGGGACCACGAGTTGCGTGCACTGGGAGGACACAGAGTAAACACCCCTGTATCCCCTAAGGAAGTGGTAGCACACCAACAATAAATCCATACCCATGCGAGGGAGAATCAGGAAAGGTACTGTACCACGTGGGTACCAGAGAACAGAAAAACAGAGCCGGAACTACAGCCAGGGATGTATGTGAGGGAGAACCTGCTATCGTCCAAGATGAAGTAGTACTGTGCTGAGCTGGCATCTAGATGGACAGGGCTAGTAAGAGTGGTAGAGAAGATGGGGAATTCTACGTATTTAGTGACGTTGGGACCAAAACATGTGACGAAATAGCACCGTGACGACCTGTGTATAGCCCGACCACCTGTAGAGAAGAGAGGCAAGGAGACGCAGTTACGCCCAATACCTCAGCGAACGCGGTGCAGTATACCAGGGAATGTACAGGAATATGTCAACATGTGCACCAATGTAAACAACACTAACATGGTAACACCTGGCCCGGAAAATGGAATGTAATTTAGGGGTTTTGTGCTGACAGAATACTCCACGCCTAACAGTGAAGAAGTAGGCAACAAGAACACCCACACACAAGTTGGGAAGTGAGTAGTAGTTAACACCATTTCTGGGTTTTTCTGTTAAGGCCAGTAATAACTTAGAAGATCAGAGCAGTTTCAAGGGATTTCCATGTGTAAACAAAGAAAGTGGTAACAAGAGTGCACATGTAAATTTTAACACAACCAGTCCCAGTGAAGTAAGTTTTAAGAGCTTTCCCCAAGGTACAGCTGAATGTGGTTGTAACAACAGTGAAAATGTAAATTTTGAAACCACAAGTGAAGGCGAGATGCCTTTCAAAGGCTTTTCAGCTCCCGCAGTGGAGAGCCTAGTAGGACAAGAGAGTTTCAAAAGGTTTGTAGATGTTAGTAGGGCAGTGAGTGTGACGTCAAGTGTCAAGAAACCACAACACAGCACTCGCAAGAGGCAAGGCAGGGAGAGTCACCACCATGTCCCCGCAACATTGTTCCTATCTACGCCCCCACCCTCTGCAAACGCTGCAGAATCAGAAGACCTCCGAGACCATGTTTTCTTTGCCCTCGACCGGTGGTCCTGGTTCACAGCTGGGCAGAGCCCGACAGAGCAGTGTTACATTGCTCATACTGTAAAAAATAAAGAAGACACATTTTACACTGCAAATAATATTCCGTTAAAGGAAGGTTCAAATTGGAGCCTCCTTGCGCACGTGCATGTACACGTGTCACGTACATGGTGAGCGCCGTCATGGGCTTTAGCGCCGCTGGCTGTTAGCCGGCATCAAACGACCCCTCCCTCAAAGGCCAATACGGTAACCGACAATGCAGAATAAAAAGAGGCACCACCACCTTGCCCTGCTACACAAATAGACACCCAAGCTCTTGGTTTGCTAAACATTGTTGCCACACCACCTGGTGAACTTGTTTCATTGAATGTCTGTGACGTAGTCAGAGAAATACACACAGCGCAGGAAAATTCCCCGGATGCTGCACAATGTCGGCAACACTGTGCCAAACAGTATTCCGAGCATTAGAGAGTGGTATATTGGGAGATTAGCTTAAGCTCGTAGGTATTTCGCTCTATGCAACAATCTTGTTTCTTTCCATTATGAATAAATTATTATTTTTACATTTCTTGAACTTGAAACCCATTGTTTGATTAATTTCACAATGTTTCCCTACTACCTATGAAATTAACACTGCCTGCTAGTTCTTTTAGGGTGGGTATAGTTTTTATCACGTCAAACTCTTGCCACTCTTCTTTGCACAACACGAGTACAAAATTAATCTAACTGGCTGCTGATTTAGAGAAAAGACATCATATATATTTATTTATTGCAAGTAACATTATGACATACAATGGGCGTAATACTTATAACTTGCAGGTAAATGAGCGTGACATGAAACTGGATGCAAAACAAGACAAGTTGCCCAACAGTTAACCTCACTTTATAACTGACATGACTGTACGCACAGGTTGTAGATAAGACTACTTGTTCGCTACTTGCTGGAAGGAGACACTGCAAATGGCAGTGCAGGTAGGGTTGGTGTGTGTGAGAGAGAAGGAGAAGGTTAGTTCACATTTCCCCCCCCAGGCTTCACTAAAGTTTGTTGCGCTGTATTAGAACTTTGCTTAGTTTCATTTAACCATGAGTTTCCTTTCTCCTTCTCACTTCCACCCAAACCCACAGGAAGGAAGGGGAGACACCCACCTCCTCCAACCCCCTTGACAAACACAAACACATAGTGATAACAACCCTTGGTGGAATAAGTATATCCTTTGCCTGGAAAGTAGAGTATTTTGGAGCAGTTCTTGCTTGAATGCTGGTGCTCGCTCATCTTCATCATGCCACGTTTCACGTTTGCCATCTTCTGTTTCCCCTCCCGTGGGTGCTATCAAGTCGAGTTACAGCACTGTGGTAAATATCAACACTTGCACCGTGTTTAACAGATAGGTGCCACATGTAAATAGAACACTGGAAGGTTTTATTTCACTTATTCTGTCACTTCCGGAATGGCGCGGAAAAGCTATAACACGGGTCTGAGTTAAATCCCCAACAACCATGTTACATCGGGCTTTTACTGTATCTTTAAACATAACCTATGTGTACAGAATGTAAAGTAGGCATTTTTTTTGTTCATTGCTTTAACCTGAACATCTGTTTC